>CM042480.1:3252500-3565000 GCA_023621385.1 Quercus gilva | reverse complement strand
TTGGTTCTTCCGTCTATGATGATCCTATGGAAACTCTAACAAAATTGAAGCAAGTGGGGTCTGTATTTTGCTTACAAAGGACGATTTGAGGCCTTGTCTAATTGAATTAAGGAACTGTTTGAGAAGCACAAACTTAGTTGTTTCTTGAGTGGATTGAAGGAAGAAATTTGATTGCCAATTAGAATGCTGAATCTCCAAAATTTGAATTTAGCTTTTGGTCTTGCCAAAATACAAGAAGAATATCTTTTTGCATGCAAGAAGAATGTCAAACCATGGGGCGAAGTGTCCAAGCCTTCAATTCTGGGTCCCTCGCCAATCAAGAATGACTTGAAGACTACCAAACTCCTTGTCCATAAACTTACTAGTTACTACTATGCAGGTTGAGGATCAAAAGAAGAAGAGGTTATGCTTCTATTGTGAGGATAAATGGCATGTGGGACATCAATGCAAGACCCCAAAGATCTTCCTTATTGAAGGGTTTCAGCAGTACAACTAGGGGAGTAATCAAGAAGTGCCTGTGGAAGAGTGATCAACCAAGGGAATTTTTAGAAGCATAGTTTGGAAAAATATATTTTATTTATGCTAAATGTAGTAGCTCTTTCATATCTATGTGTCTCATCCACATATAATACCCACATAATGTGATAGAGATGCTGCATATAATCAAAACACCATACACCACCTTCTATTTATAAACTGCAAGAAAGGATCATTCGGAATTTTTGAGCCTAAAAGAAATTATCATGTGGGCTTGCAGAACATGCAATTCTATGAGCCCATAAGTGTTGCATATAATGTTAGATATATCAGCATTAATTTTTCTGACATAATCCCCAAATTCAACAACTTCTATTACTATAGCTAAAAACCTTCAAGGAAAGCCAACCAAGTAGTTTCCACTGATCATATTACCCAAAATCAACACAAAATTAAGTCATCCACATCCCCATGAAACCCACAACTCAAAAATATGAAACTCAAAAGAGCCATCAATTAAGAGTAGCCATTGAGGATTTTAGATATCTTTAGAAACCTGTATAAAAGCCAAGTAGATGGGAACATTAAGAGAAGAGGAAATAGAAACTTCACCAGCCCTAAACCACTTCATTTACTATTGTCCCACAAGACACAACTTTTAGTGCCAAATGTAACAGAGGCCAAAATGAGTTTCTTAGATCCTTGATCACATACAGAGAATCCTCTCTTTATCCCTTATCACATTGATTAAAAAATTCTCTCTTTTGTCATATTTTAAGGCTCTTTGCCTTTGCTTCTTGTGTTTATGTTTAACCCCTTTTATTCAAAAGCTACCGCTTTGTGTGTAGCTTCCAAGATATATATACTACTAGCCTTCTTCACTTTTGGTGTGGACATGAGTAGTGGGATTGACTTCCTTAACTTGAGTCTGAGATAAAAAGCTAGGCTAATTAAAGCTCAACTATTTATTTATTTGAGTATGAATGAGAGTTTGCTTTTCTAATTTGATTGATGTTTAATTTTAAAAGTTTTTATGTTTGGGTATGAAGTTAACAAAATTGTAAGGATTAATTTATAACAATTATAAAATTTTAGGTCTAATTTGAAAATTTTAAAACTATATGGTTTAATTTGAAACCACATCTAATATGAAGGGTTTAAATGTTATTTGTACAAATAATTATGTTCTACATAATTTAGAAAGAAGAAAAAAAAGTAAAAAGGAAAAGGTCCTCAAATAAATTCAGGTAAAATGTTGTAAATAATGCACAAATAAAAACCATATGTTGTTTTAGAATCATGTAAAACTGATGGTGCATCACTCATGACTTGGCACCTATAAGTTGTGAAGCAAAAATGTGTCCCTAACATGATTGTTGTTCTTATAAATAACCATTTTTGCAAATACATCTTACAAGTTCCAACTTCTCTATTATATCTTTCATTCCATGTAAATAACATTTCATCTCATTTCCATCCCCTACACTCAAACTACTCATACTTGAGAGAAATTGAAGTAATAATTAATAATATGATTACAAACACTTAAACCAGTCATACTTGAGAGAAATTGAAGTAATAATTGATAATATGTTTAAAATTCTTCTCTTGAGAAAATTTATAACAAAGGAAAACTATATTGTGAGACATTGGAGGAAACCAAAAGCCTACTTGTAGATGCAATATTGGAACTGCAGGACCTTCAATTGAAGTTTCTTCACGAGATCAATAATCTGAAACTCCTGATATAAATTCTCCCTGAAAAGAAGATATCCTCCAAAGCTGTCAACGAAATACAAATTTCTAATATCTTATAATATCTAGATGCACTCTGTAGTCTGTACCCTCCTTTTTGACCTTCCAAAGGGTAATTTTTTCTTTGCTGCAATCAGCATATGTTCTGACCACAAACCGCATATTTGTTGTTATCGGTGATTCTTTATGAATATTATCAACATATGATCCCCACCTCTTTGAAATAGCATATGATTGTTGTTGTAGTTTGGGCCTGGTTATATCATTTTGTTGCATGCAAATTAGGCTTTGTTCCCATTAAAAAAAAAAAAAAAAAACTTGTATTCAATTGTTTTGTGAAGATTCAAGTTTTATGGGTTCTTGAAAACTTTTATTCAATTCTTTTGTGAAGATTCAAAGTTTTAGTTATTTATTTATTTATTTTTTTGAGAGAATGATTCAAGTTTTGGTTTGATGGGTGATAATAAAGGTTTTTTTTTTTTTTTTTTTTTTTTTTTTTTTTTTTTTTTTTGTGTGTGTGTGTGTGCGCGCACTTGATTATTGTATTTGGATCTCCTCCATCCCATAAATAGTTTGAATTGATAACGTGTGTCATTTTAAATGGGAAATTTATTTGAATTGTTGTGTAATAATATCTTAGATCTGAATCTGAGTAATATGCCACTGCCAATTCATGTACTAAAGAAATAATTTGGGACGGACACATTCATAGATATTATCCTCTAAAAGTGGAATGGCATGGACTATAAGTTCCTGTAAAAGTAAATGGATTTTTGTAATGTAAAAGGTTGATTTTTATGCTAAAGCAGGCATTCAAAAAATAAGGACCTTGCACTTCAAGACTTTAGGCAAGAGGGAGGTTTGGTATATATAGAACAGTTTAGTTCCATGGCTGGAAGATGTCATTTAAATTCACTAGTCATTGGATTTAATTGTTTAAGTGATAGATCAAAGATAATGACATATCTATGGTTAAAACTTGACATTTCCTTTGTTCACTATCTACTTATTGCTCAAGAAAAAAAAAAAAAAAACCTATTAGTCATGATGTGATTAAGTTCAAACTAATTAATTATTATTTTTTTATAAGCTTCACTGTTTTTGATAAGCAGTAATTAATTAGGAGCCGTTTGGTAATATTGTTCTAGTAACGTTGTTTGTATTTTTTTGAAATGCGTATAGATAAAAAAGTATGTAAAAATGCATGTAATGTTATTTAAAAACTGAAAACATATTATTAAATCACCCTACCAAACGGGGCTTAGTATTTGTAACTCTCTTTCTCTTACTAAATATATTGAACATAATCTCTCATATAGAAATCATCATTGTTAAAGACACCTGGATTTGCTTAGTTAAATTTCATTAATATAAAAGGAGTTTTTTTTTTTTTTTTTGGGGTGAGATAAATAAAAAAGAGGAGTTTATCTATAAACTCGTTATATTAATATATCAAGGATCTATTTTATTAAAAAATTTTAAAAAATTCAGGATCTTCTAATATAAGGGAAAAAAAAAAAAAAAATTGCACCCAAACAAAACGGTGTCGTTTGAGGTAAGAACAAGTGATCAACACTGCTTTTGCTTAATTCCGAAGTCAAATTACACAATGGAACAAGCAAAAACAATTATTCTCACCCGCAACATCATTTTGCTTTCAAAGCAATAATCTCAGAAAACCCACCAATTTTGATACCTTTTTAAAACACTAAAACAAAAACGTTTTCATTTTTATTTCAAAAAACCAAAACTTTCCCATAAAAGCTATACACTTGTTTGGGATCGTAGAAAAAAACAAAATGGAGAAAATGGCGCAAGGATGGTTTTCTGGAATCAGCAGCAGCAGTAACAGTGAAGAGCAGCAGCAAAAGCCTTCGTCGTCTCTGTTAGCAGATTGGAATTCTTACGCGGCTGCTCAATCTCCCGAGGAGAGCTCTAGCTTGGGTTTGGGTTTCGATCTCGAATCTGCGGTCAGGTCCGCAAACGACACCGTTTCGGGAACTTTCAGTGTGTAAGCTATCCCTCTCATTTCTCAATCATGGGTTTTTTTCCTTTTTGAATTATGGGTTTTGGGTATTTTGTAAACGTGTTTATTTTATTTTATTTTTTATATTGGGGTTTGGGGAATAGTGAGTAAGTATGAATGGCTTAGACTATAAGGAATAGTGTGTATGTATGTATATGTGGGATCTGGATGTGGGTGTTTGGTTTTAGGATTTTGGTTGTGTAAGTATGAATGAATCAATACAAGATTTACCTGATTTTTTTGCTTTGTGTTGAGTAAGTTTGAATGATTCAATATAAAAAAAAAAAGTATACATATATGGTGACTTGGATTAGCATTATGTTGGGTAAGCATGAATAGAGGTCGTACCTTGGTGCGATGGCAAGTGTCCTCTATCCAACTGATGTGCTGCATATTTGAGTCTGAGAATCAGCTTTTTAGAAATTGGGGTTAGATTGTCTATCAAGTTACCTCTTTTAGACTATGTTTAAGCGGCGCCTTGTGGACTAGGTACAACTTTTTTTTTTTTTGTAAGCATGAACGTAGATTACTTGATTTTGTGGATTGTGTGTGTACTTGGATCTGGTTGCAGTTGTTTGGTTTTTAGCATTAGTAGGGTGTAAGGCGTAGTTTGGTTACCTGATTCTGCATTATGTTGCATAAGTATGAGTGAATTAATATAAGAAAGAGTGTGTGTGTGTGTGTGTAGGTGGATCTGGTGTGGTTGTTTGGTTTTAAGTATTGCCAAGTGCCTTGTAGCTCAACTGGTTGGTACCTCCTAAGTATTTCCAATGGAGACATCTAGGTTCAAATCCCCCCACCCCTAATTATCAATAAAAAAAGTATCAGTATGTTGTAAGGCATAGCATGTTACAGTTGTTACCTGATTTTGCATTATGTTGTGTAAGTATGAATGGAATAATATAGGAAAGTTAACACACACACATAGCTATGTTTATGTGTATGTATAGGTGGATCTAGTTATGGGTGTTTGGTTTTAGGCATAAGTAGGTTACCTGATTTCTCATTATGTTGGTGCAAATATGAATGAATTCATATAAGGAAGTGTATATATGGGCACATATGTATGTATATGTGGGTTATATTATCTTCTTATACCCTTCATGCTTGCAAAATTGAAGATAATTAGAGATCAACAACTTTTTCATATATAAATATTATTTTTATTTATTTATTTTATACTTCAAAACTATACACTAAACATGAGTTTATGGATTGGATTGTAAATAATATCCAATAACAAGAAATTTGGCATGTGTGTTAAGAATAAGATAACATATAATCCGATGGTAGGATTTCAAAATATAAATCCAATAAATTGTTGTAAGTGGTGTAACATTAACAAAATGTTACATTAGGTGTTACTTGATCCCGTGTGTATGTTTTAAATTCATAAGCTGCTTCATGGCCTTTGCTGTAAAGGGCTGAAAGAAAGCATGGGCATCTTAATTGGCACTGACTCACCAACTTGGAGATTGAATTCCTAAATTCACAGATTAACACTAATTGCAAAGAAAGTATGTGCTACATATTTGAAGGAGACTGTGTTGGTAGTGAGGTCAGCTCACGCACTTAGAAATTTAATTGTGATGTTGGATGAAAGATAGTGCCAACTTGTGGATTCTAAAGGGTATATGCCTTTAGCGATAAGGTGATTCATAAAATGTCAGAAGGCTTAAATTTAGATCAGGTGCTTTGAGTCATTTTATGTCGTTGTTGAGGCATGCTCATCAATACACTGCTCTCAAGACATGCTCACGCCCATGGCTATGTCTCATTTCTAATTTAGGCAGTAGCTGTGATATGTTTAGTTATTGAGCAACTATTACACTGTTATATGGAAGGGTTAAAATTTAAACAAAGCATTGTTTCTGGACATGGTGCACTTCTGAGCATTGGAAATCAACTCAATGTGAATTTTTGGTGAAGGACTTCTGTTAGAAGTTTGAATTTTTAAGTTCTGGACCTATAGCATTGGTCTATAATTATTAGGTAACAGGTAACATATTTTATTGCCACTAGCCCAGTACATAAAGTAATCATATAAGCCCATGTGGATGGTAATTTTATAACTGATGCAGTGAGGAGTATGTAAGGATGTCTACTTTCATGAACTCAAGAGGTTTGGTAGTTGTCTTTACCAAAGCTCTGGTGGAACTCATTTTCTGTTGATTGGATCATAATTGGGCTTGGGTGAGTGATATCATGCTTTAGATTGAGATGGATTTTCCTATTCTGTAATATGTGCGGACTGTACTATTTATACATAGCCTGGATCATAATTGGGCTTAAGTGAATGATATCATGCTTTAGCTTGAGATGGGTTTTCCAATTGTATAATATGTGGGGGCTACAAGTTGGTAATGGGGAATCTGCAGACCGTCTCTTGCTTCATTGTCCTGCAGTACACTCTTTATGGGTGATTATGCTTCAGGTTTTTGGTATTCAATGGGTCATGCCAGGCTCTGTGGTGGGGTCATTATTTTGTTGGAGTCATTGGCTGGGAACCATAATTTAGATATTTGGAATTTGATTTCAGGTTGTTTGATGTGGATTGTACAGATAGAATGAAATGGTTGCTCCTTTGAGGACATTGAGAACGTTGGTCGAGTTAAAAGATTTGTGCTAGCGTAGTCTTTTTGTTTGGTCTTGGTGCTGGGGTTTTATGGATTGTTCTTCTCTTATAGAGTTCATTTCTTCTCTTAGAATAGCCTCTTGATTTCTTTTCTCTTTGTTTCTGTTATTGCTATTCTGTGTTCATCATCATGAACACCTTGTATATTCCTTTCTTTTTTTTTCATCAATAAAATTACTCTTATTACCTATCAAAAAAATATGCGGGGACTGCTCTATTTATATATAGTTCATAGTATGTAGTCTATCATTAACTTTCTTTATGATATAGGATCCCAAATCCTGTAAACGACCATTCTTAAGTATGTACGTGAATTCCTTTTCATGTCAGTTACATGATGTAGCATGCAAAATTATAATTAGTGTAAAAGGTCATCTCATTTTCTTTCTACTCGGTCTGAACTTCAGCAAAATAAGCCAGTATTATTCTGTCATAATTATAATAATTAGTGAACTTATCAAAACAAAAAAAAAAAAAATGGTGAAGCAATTAAATCCTGAGCTTTGGATGGTGTGGCTACAAAATGGTGAAAGAACAATTGGGCAGGGTCTTGAATGAAGGGCTCATACTGATAGGTTTTCTTTAGCAGAAACATGGGAATGTGTAAATTCTGTTATTTTTTAGTTATGCATTCGCTGTTTGATACTTGTTCAGGGTTTCTAAAGGAGTGAGAGAACTACCTGGGAACCTACAGTCTGCCACTAGTACCGTCCCATCTGGAAAAGCACTTATGTATTTTGGTTTGCTTCTTGCAACTGGGGTGTTCTTTGTTTTCATTTCATTTACCATGTTCCTTCCTGTCATGGTGCTAATGCCCCAGAAATTTGCCATATGCTTTACCCTTGGGTGTGGCTTCATTATTGGGTCATTCTTTGCACTAAGAGGCCCATCGAATCAGCTTGTACACATGTCATCAAAGGAGGTATATCTGCTATATTATATACCTATGGTTTACTTTTGCAACATGGTCTTTGATGGTTTGAAAGACTATCAGCTTAATATTAATATGTTGTCTGATACTTTTTCTGTGTGGTATTTTTGTTATTTATCCAGAGACTTCCTTTGACATTGGGATTTATAGGCAGTATGGTGGCTACCATATATGTTTCCATGGTGCTTCACAGCTACATACTCTCTGTGCTCTTCTCTGTGATTCAGGTTTCTAATTTCATGACTCCCTTTTATATCTTTACTCTATAGACTATACTCCCTCATGCTGTTAGTCCTCTTTAGAAGGTCTGAATTTTTATGGGAATATCATTTAATGTATTTTCTTTCAAATAGAAAAGTTAAGGTTTCAAGTTAAAGATTTCCAAAACTACCCTGTTTAATTTGAGCTCAAATGAAAAAGGTATCCTATCAAAATAAAAATAAAAATAAAAATGAAAGGGTATCCTATCAAAAATTGAAAAAGTTATTTTGACTTTTCAAATAAAGTAAATGGAATTTGGGAAAGTCAAAAACAATATGGGACAGAGAGAGTATTTTTTGATTTACTGGGCCTTTGGACCTGGGTTTGTTGTTGTTCTTGCATTCCTGTAATTGTTGGTTATATTTTCACCATTGTTTTATTGAAGCAGTTGTGCATGTTCTGGTTGGTGTTGAATTAGTTGTAATATCTTCATCTTTTTTCTACCAAGACATAATATATGTTGACTACTAATCGATGATCGATAATTAACTCTAAAAGTGAAGATATTAAGTTATCCAATTGAACAATGAAATTGATGTTCCCATGGAACTTGCAGGTTCTCGCACTCGTGTACTATGCTATTTCATACTTTCCTGGTGGATCTGCAGGGATGAAATTCCTCTCATCTGCTCTTACCTCTTCAGTAATGAGATGTTTTGGAAGGTGACCTTGACCTTGCTCTGTTTATGGTTGCGGACTTGTATATCTCTTACTTTAATTTAGATCACTGTCAGTGTTAGTAGAAACTTTGGAATGGCATGAGAACTCAGCTGATTGATTGATGTACTTTGCCTGCAATGCATTTAATACGAAATTTTCAAAATTCCTGATAAAAGCAAAAGAACATGATCAAATTTTATTCTGTGCTGTCCTCACTCTATTCTTAGCTGTGAGATGTAGTGTGTTTTGTTTTAGCTACCCTGAACTAAACAGCCATCTGAATGGTGACATTTTTTAAAAATTCATTTTGGATACACTCCAAAAATAACGTCAAAGGATTTTGCATTTTAGTCTGTGCTTTGGATTAACTCGTTTGCCAAAAATTTATTAACTTATTTGCCGACAGTTGGTAAATGTACAATGTACCTAGAAGAATTAAAGTTTTAAAAACATGTATGTAAGCTAACCCTTAAAAGGATTGGAAGGCTTTTCTGTTCTGTTGCTCAACATTATTGTGTGTGTGTGTGTGGGGGGGGGGGGGGGGGGGGGGGGGGGTGGGGGTATGTGGTGGGGGTTGTGTGGGATGTTTCTATAGCATATCTGGAGGATGGTCCAGGAGTATTAACAATAAAATTCAAATCATAGCAATGCTAGGTGTCTATGCAAAATGTTGCATTCTGACATTATCATTTGCCATACCAGCTCATTTATTTTCAGTCCCCATGTCTTGAATCTTGATGTGCCCTCTATAGTACATCATCTAAATCTAACTGGTGGTGATGCTAATCCAGCATATAGACGTGGTCCTGGTGGTACTGGTTCATGGTTTTCACACCCAAGGACATGGTTTGGCGTTTCAGCAAGACCCTATTATAGGCACTGTTGGTAATATCAACCATCATTTTCAGAAGGCTGTGCTTTGGCCCAACCTTGGTTCATAGGCATTCATAGTGCACATGACAACCCATTTAATGAGTGGGCTTCATTCTATATCCATTTGCATTCTTTTTAGACTTTATTTTCAATTATATCCAATGATGATTATAACCTTGCTTTTTCTAAATTCTCCCGGATCCCATAAGTTGAACCAAGGGGTTTCCATTGTATAAGGAATTACTTGGTAACTTGTAGGGCAAAATATTTAGCACGAGTTATTTTACACCTTGAAGTTTAAAGTGATCGATTTTAGACTCTTACAAACTTAAATTGATCACTTTTGGTCATTTTGTTAATATATGTCAAATCTCTATAATGGAATGACGATGTGGCTAAATTAAAAATTGACTCATCATCACTTTAAGTTTGATAGGAACTAGGAGTGATTATTTCAAATTTTAGGGACTAAAAGTGATTACTAAGCACTTGCATTAGATGTGCTTAAAAACATGCTATTTAGACACATAAAAAGTTATTTTATCTATTTTAATACTTCACTTAACAATATACCTATCACATATTTTATTTTTTTACCACTCTGTATAAAAAGTCCCCAACAATTGTAGAAGAGATAAAGTTTGTATAATTCCCAATGGTTATAAAAGAGAGAAAATTTGAATAAGAAATACCCAAATATTAGTAGCACATCTCGCCTTCCGTTGCTATTATTATAATGTGACTTTAGGTCATACTAAATTCATTTGACATTTGACAAATCTAATGAAGGTGATTTTTTGTAAATGGTGTGCTATGTTGGTAGTTACTAGAAGTGATTACTTTAAACTCCAAAGACTAAAATCACTAATAGGCTAAAGTTTAAAGACCAACAACGGGTTTTAGAAAAAAAAGAAAAAGAAGAAAGGCTGATAGTGTATTTTGGCTTAACAATAAAGTAGTGACATAAACAATTTTATAACTTTTTTTTCCTAAATGTAGTAGTATGCTGTGATTGGTGTATAATAAAAGTGGTGTTAGTGGTGGGTCTATGTAAAAATAATATTTGCACAAATCACAACTTGCCACCTCATTAAGGTCTGTTTGGGATCTGCTTATTTTGCTGAAACTGAAAACCTTTTGCTAAAAATACTCTAGATAAAAGTAAATGATAGTTGAAATAATACAGTGAGACCTATAAATAGTACTAAAAAGCGTAGTGGGGCTCATAAATAGTAGCAAAAATAAGTTGAATAGTAAAATAAATTGGCAAAAAATAAGTTATTCAAACACAACCTTATTCTTCTAAAAAAAAAAAAAACATTACTCAACTTATAATAGTTAAAGTAGAAATTACTAATAAGTGCATAGGATTTTGTGGGATTTTAAAGATTGGCTAGCCATTTACTCATTTTCATTTAAAAAGTTTGAAAGTTTGAAAGTTTGAAAGTCAAAACTCAAAATCATTTATATTTGAAGGCTTTTGTTAACTAATGTCCTAAATGCATTGGTTAAAGTGCATTTAATTCTTTATTAAATAATGTTTTTATAATTTTTTTTTTCCAAAAAATAAAGTCAAACTATACACATATATGGTATACCTAAAAAAGCACATACAAGACAAAGCCACAATAAATTTATGCTTGTAGACCGATGAATCATTAATGATTGTATTAAAAACAAAACAAAACTGTGCATTACAGTTCATAATTGAAAATTTATTATTTTTTTAACTAGGCACTTGTTAACATTGAAAAAAAAGGTTAAAGTCTAAAATTACAAAGATCATTTCATTAAAAAAAAAAAAAAAGATCTAAAATACGAAAACTTCTGGCAAGGAAGAATAGTAAACAACCCTAATTGCAATTGCTTCCCTTCTTATATACTGAAATAATAATTGAACAAAGTTTGACTAAAACTCTAATCAATATCTTTTTATTTGATTTAAATTTTGACAAATTCACCATTAGGTTACATTTTCTTATTATATTCTTTATGCTTACAAATTTTTCAAAAGATCAAAGATTAATAGCTATGTCATTAATAAATATTTAAATTTCAAATTTTTATAATCTAAATTTATGTCATTGGTTAAAGTGCATTTAATTCTTTATTAAATAATTTTTTTATAATTTTTTCAGAAAATAAAGTCAAACTATACACATATATGATATACCTAAAAAAGCACATACAAGAAAACGCAAGGATAAATTTATGCTTGTAGACCGATGAATCATTAATGAGTGTATAAAATAAAATAAAATAAAATAAAAAAACAAAAAAAAAAACTATGCATTATAGCTCATAATTGAAAATTTATTAATTTTTAACTATGAGGCACTTGTTAACATTGAAAAAAAAAGTTACAGTCTAAAATTACAAATATCATTTCATTTTAAAAAAAAAAAGATCAAAAATACTAAAACTTCTGGCAAGGAATAACAATAAACAACCCTAATTGCAATTGCGTCCCTTCTCATATATTGAAATAATAATTAAACAAAGTTTGACTAAAACTCGAATCAATATCTTTTTATTTGATTTGAATTTTGACAAATTCACCATTAGATTACATTTTTTATATTATATTCTTCATATTTGCAAAATTTTCAAAATATCAAAGATCAATAGTTATGTCATTAATAAATATTTAAAGTTCAAATTTTTATAATCTAAAATTATGTATAAAAATAAGTTTATGAATTAAATAGTAAATAAAATCCAATTAACACGAAATTTGATGTGCCGTTAAAAACATAAAGAACATTAAATTTAACAGATAAATTTTTAAAATATGTATCAATATTAATTTTTTTAGTGAGAGTTGTAATCAAACTTTGTTCTAAAAATAAAAGGGCCAGATAAGTTCGAGGAAAGGCTCTAAAACTCTAGCACACAGAAGTTGACTCTATTATTTTGAGAACGAATAGAAATGTTACAATTTTTGTGCTTCAGGTAAAGGAAAGGTTTTTATAAGCTAGTTTACAAGAGTTGAATCTCCCACCTTACATCCATTATCTATCTTTGAATAATTTATAGGGAAAAAAAAAGTTATTTGAGAACAAAATCCTGAAATTAAGGAACGATTAGGATGGCAATATTGCGCTAGAGGACATTGATTTGACCTTTAAGATGGAGCGTGTGTATGACAAAGCTTTGTTTTCATTAAGCCCTGTTTTTAATAACAAAATTATTGAAACCAAAGGGCCATTTTTGCATTAAGAATAACAAAGCCAACCACAAATGGGGCATCATGAATGTAAAAAAAGAAGATATGTAATGGAAACGAGAGGCAAAACCAAAACAAATTATATAAAAAATAGCAAACCTTAGCTATATGTGATCTCTTTAAGGTGTTACTTGGGCTTTTGACCCTTCATAAAGAAAAAGGAAAAAAGAAATAAAGAACGGTCTTCCTTATGCCTGCAACATAATATTCTTTTGACATGGCCACATATGTGTGACGTGACCAAATATTGTGGTAACATATCAAATAGTGCATCCTAATCAAAAGAGACCAAAATGATAGAAAACTCACTCGGGAAAATTAAAAAAAGAAAAAGAAAAAAAAAGTAGGGAACATAGAATAATGTGTAATAAGCCCAAGGCCAAATCTTTTGTGCTCAAAGATTAGGTGGTGGATTCAAAATAAAAGAGTGATATTTGGATGTTTCCTTTAGTCTTTTTACTTGTATAATTCATACAAAAAGAGGCAAAGAATGGTCTAATCTTAACTCATAAGTCTATTACCAAAGCACTTAAAGATTAGAGGGTGGTTCCCAATTAAAAGTACCTATGGTGATGCTTTTATACTTCTTTTGGCCACTTTTTTTTATACATAAATCTAGCTACAAATTGCCATTCAATTATGTGAGCTAATAGATTATTAAAATTTGAGGGAATCTTGGAAAAAAGGTTTTGTTTCCATCAAAGTGTACCTTGTTATCAATGTTACATTGAGGCTAACACATTTTCTAAAAAAGAGGCCCCTACCAATGGTTCCCAACTTTCTAAAGTTTTAGGTGTAATTTGAAAGATCAATCAGTGAGTTTTGGCTGGATGATTAGAAAGAATTATCTGTTTTATTGTATGGAAAATCACTTATGACAATCATGGACCCAATGGATTCAAATTGATTTGAACTTTATGCAATGACAAATCTTGTTTTGGATCCATCAAGGTGTATTATTAGGTTTTAAAAAGTCTAGGGAGCATATCTAATTTGCCAACTCCATTGCACGTGTGCCAAGCATCAATCAAACTTATCTTTTTAGGGGGGGTAAGTAAACGCTATAAAGTACCAATCACCAAGAGGTCTTGGTGATGGTATTACCGTGGACCATTCATAGGGTCCACCTCTCTCTCTCTCTCTCTCTCTCTGTGGAGTTGCGAGACTCTTCAAGTGCTTGATTATTTTCTCTTGTTTCACATATCAGTCAAGATGCTAATAAGGTCTAAGGAGGCTTAAACCTAAACTTTATGGATTACTAGTGAAAGTCTCATGCGTTGCGTTGCATTGGTTTAATCATAAATTTTCTTTATATATATTTTCTAAATGAGTTATTATTACATAATTTTAAAACTTATTTCTGACTAAATGAATGATTATTATTATATAAAATGCATATTTTTGTATATTTGTCCTCATATATAATATCTCTAATTAAAATTATCAATAAAATTTTTCTAATTTTTTTTTTAATAATTCCTTATTTATTAATGAAGATGTTGATTTGAACTCAAGCAGTTAAATCTTTTCTAATACTTGCATATTATTGTTACTTGCATATGCATAAGTTGCAACTCGAAAAAAAAAAAGTGAGGTGCAAGAGAGATTTTGTGGAAAGACCATTGGTGAATATATATAAATTTTAAAATTTTGATAATAGATTTTTAGTTGGTGTAGGATTTAAATTTTTGAAACTTAGATGTATGTTGCATGTTTTGTTAAAACACTTAATTATTGTTACTTTATTTAAAGAAATTGATGAGAAAAAAATAAGTTGTTGCCTCTATCAACTATAACTTAGATACATGTTGCATGTCTTGTTAAAAAGCTTATTGTTTCTGTATCTAAATAAATTGATAAGAAAAAATAAATTTTTTTTTGTTGTTGATAAAAATACTAGAAACTTCATTAATTAGAAAAAGACAATACATTAAGATGAAGAGCTTGCTCTAAGAAAAAAAGATTCTCTTCTATCCAAACTGAAAAATCAACAAATGCCAACTGCATGATTAGTTAAAAGGTGTGCAGGTTTGTTCTCTTGCCTACGTACATGTGAAAATAAAACCCAGCAAAAATTGATAAAAACATATTAGCTGTTGTCTATCTCTATCTAAAAAATTATTTTTATCCAAAATAATGTTGTAATTTAGTGAAGTCACTTGGCGAAATCACAGTTTCTAAATCTAATATTTATTATATAGTTAATGATATGATATAAGACTTGAAAAACCAGTAGACCTCTTCTCAAAAAAAAAAAAAAAAAAAACCAATAGACTTTAAAAGGTTACCATGATTTTTGAGTAAAATTTGTAGTGGGTATTTGTGTTTGTTGTTCTCTCTTCCTCGTATGTGTGTGGTTTGTTGGTCAATTCCTTTGTGTTTGTTTCTTAAAAAAATAAAAATAAAGTAGCATATCAACTCGTAGAGATTTTTCCCTCTCACCCTCTTGTGAGAACGTTTTATTGTTCATTTTTCTTTTGTTGGTGAAATTTCTCTCTTTGTTAAGATTCTTTTCCACATCCGTAGAAAATTTTATCAGTGCACTTGCATATCCTTTATTTTCATGAAAAAGAGTTGATTCATTAACTAAAAAGCTTCTCATTCTTCTTCCATTTCTCTCTCTGCGACTGACTCACATGTTCAACTCTCATGCCAAAAACCAAAACTGACAACTTAACCATTTAAAAATTTGCACAAGGCAGTTTGTAACATGACAACTATGTGAAAACATGATGGTCATAAACAAAGCTTAAAACATAAGCTTTAATTACTCTTTGCACCATACAGCCACTACTTTTCCACTGTTTCTCAGTCAATTTTCTTTAAGTGCCATTGCAAAAACCAACAATGCTATGTCATGTCATGTGCCAGTCCGACCTTGTTTGCCATTAAACCATTGATAGTGATCTGATTCCTATCAATCATGGATGTGAAATAAAGAAAATAATGTACAAAATATGACATTCATGTGATGAGATCTACCATGTAGCACCAGAATGTGATTTAGATCCGAATCTCAACCCCTTCACATTGAGATAAACCATATTTGATTGTGACCAACATATCATGATTGGTGAATGAGGGCCAAATTTTTTGAGGAAAAATAATGCAGCAGCTATATATAATAAATTTGACAGTGAGAAATAATTTAAAATTTTTTAAAAATAAAATAAAAGTAATGCATTATCAAATCTCTCATAAGATTTAGAACAAGTCAGGATCCTTCAATTGTGACCTTAGTCCAAACTTATATGGCTTCATTCTTTAAGCCTTGCTATAGACACTGAAAATTTCATATACACTCTTCACTTAGCCCACCACAGTACAAAAGTGAGAAAGACTTTAATTTTCGTTTTTTCCTTCAAACATTATTCAGTGACTTGAATGGAAAAGAGGCCATGGAGGTGGCAAAATATACCGGAAAAAATAAAAATAAAAAACCAACACAGCAGCTGGAAAAGTTCACTCAGATTTAAACAATGAAGAGACAATGACCATGTCCATGTGCATGGCATCCCACAAAAGATTATGGTGAAAACCAATTATGTTAAGTGACACAAATTTTTCCCAATAACTATTACTATTACTATGATTTTTTGTAACTTGTACGTGTGTAATAAAAAGTAATATTAGTATCTCTTTAAAAAAAAAAAAAAAAAGTAGTATCAATGATTAGTGACGTGAGTTAATGTAAAAGTAACGTTGCTTTAATTACAAAATAAGGCTATCAAAAGTTTTGTAATTTAATTAGTTGACATATCTCAAAAACAAAACCATGTAAAAAGTCCCAAAATTTTCAAATCTTTAATTTTTACCGCTAGATTTAGCTAAAATTTTCAAAAGATATATGGTTTCCCTCAAACTACTCAAATATTAGATTTTTACCTTGAAATTTACTTAAAATTTACAATAGATATATGATTGCCCCCCTCTCAAAACTCTTCATATTTCTTGTATTACACTTTAAAATTAGTTCATTTTTTTAATGTTTGTTATTATCTTGGCTCCCCATTCTTAAAATTCCAGTTCTATCTTTAGCACTTCTTGATGTTTTCAATAGAAACATCCAATATTCAAATCTTCAATTTTTCATTATAACCTCTTAATGTTTTAAACAGAAACATTCAAGATTTAAATCCTCTATTCCCATTATAACTATAAAATTATTATTATTATCATTATTTTTGTTTTGTAAATTATGGTTTTAACAAGTTATAAAAACAGTTGCAACTTGCAATTGCAACCATAAAATTAGTTTAGTTGGTGTAGAAAGTTGGAAGAACTCAAAAAGAAGAAGTACTCGAGCAGGCATAGGAAAATCGCCACACGTACTGTCTTGCTAGTACGTTACCACTACTGCATGTGGGAATACTAATCATTATTGCTTGGTGAAAAAGACACCACGCACCCATTCGTGTAGTACTAGTATGTATGGCAAAATTCATATCTCGAAAGTTGAAAACCAATTCTTTTATTTTTATGATAGATAGGCAAAGGCAAGCCTATATTTGTTTCAGTAGCCTTTCACCAAAGAAACATTTAAAACAATATAAGGCATGTGGTTAGAGGAGGGACCATTTCAGATGAACTAATTTTTCTCATCCATATTTAGCTGGATCCTTGTCCTTTCTTTCAACCTTATATAATGCTAGAAAAAAAAAAATCAATTTTTTTTCTTCAAAATTTATTGAAATGATAGATTATGATTAGTGTAATATCACTTTTACGTAGACCTATCATCGACACTGCACCCATCACAATATACAAGCTCAATAATTGTTAAACAAATTAATTGTAAATTTTTTGTTCACTCGACTTATTATTGATGAGATATATACTTTTACTTTAACCATTTTTTTTAAACTTGCAAATTGTGTTCATATTATAAGTTTGTTGGCAAATTCATGTCAAAGTACCCATCAATGTTGGCCAAATTGCACATGAGAAGTAATGAATAGTATAACGAGAAAATAAAGCATGGTGATGGAGATTGAAAGTCTCCTAAGCTAGCTATAAATGAATCACCATGGGGTCCATCAATCAATGATATTTGGTCATGTAAGATATATATGCTACGTACCAAGAAGATAATGCATTCAATTTATGGTCAGATTGTGCTTAAGGATCTTTAATCAAATCAGGGGTTCTCATCATTAGGATTCATTGGATCGAGTAAGGAAAAAGAAGTACTTCTTCAAGTTGTCTGCACTTTAGTGGTCTACATCAGTGAATATTTTTTTGTGAGGCTATATGGTGAGGTTGCTACATTGCAATTACTGTTTACCAGATTTTTTTTCACAATAAATATATGCTCATATACCTCTCAGTTTAGAGGAAACTTTGATAACAATTAATAATGGAAGTTATACCATTCTTTTTGTCCGCCGTGAGGCAAAAGATACATAGTACAGTCTTTTATGATGGCCAGTAGCCTTGTTTACTGTTTAGAATTATTTATTTATTGATAAACACTTGCAAGATTTATGGCACTTGATAATTAGAATTTTTTTTTTCTATAAGTCGATAATTACAATAAGTGAGGGGAAGTTGAACCCTGAATATCATGAATGCAAAAGGAGATGTCAACTAGTTAAGCTATAAAGTAATATATGATATAACGTTATAATATAATATATTATATCATAGATATGCATAACTATAGAAATGGTTTATTAGTTTATATAATTTTTTTTTTTTTAACATAAGGAGCATGTCTACACATTATTCTAGGGGAAATCCTCCCTCCAAAAAAATCCATAATTATATATGACAAAATAAAACCTACATTTTCAATTGTGTCAATTTAAATTCTACATAAAGAAAATCAAAATCTCCATTTCAGTTAGTTAAATTTAGCATGAGAAATATAACACAAATACACACAAAAAGCATTATCTTATTCAACCCTATTGCTTTCCATTTTATTTCCTTACATTAAAGAGAGAGGGAAAAACCTCAACAACAAAAAAATGTGAGATTTACATTGGCATAATTAAAAGTATAAAATTAATTTATCACATGTATAAAACTGTACTTTCCCCCACTAAATCCTATTACCAAGCCACAATCACAAAATGATTTTATTTATTTATTTTTTCATCTTGCGTTGTTATCAATAGAGACAAAGGAAGCATATTTGGACAATATTTCTTCAAAGAAACAAACATTTGTGAATTTAAGAATTCATATTCGAAAATGTAGCCCGTGACCTCATTATGCCAACTGCAATACGGCATGAGATCACATTTACCTAATATTTTACAACAATTATCCATTTTAATTTTTAATTTTTTATGTTAGTCATTTGGGTTTGGTGCATTAATCTTAATTAAGAACTCTAAGTAAGTGCGATGTTGTCCCTTCCACTCAAGGACAATGAACCTTTGGTTGTTTTCTTAATCCTTTACAGCAAAGACCACCAGACAGCATGACGATATATGCAGCTTATAAAACTATATATATTATCATATTCCTCACTCCATGTGCACTTCACTTCTTCTTCATCAGATTCCACAAACTGCCTCGATTCTATAAAACAAAACCATATAGATCTCGATCAATACCTTTCATAATGATTAAATATACTCATTCTCCTTCTATAGAATAAATGATTCAGTGACCTGAAATTCAAGTAAGTCATAGAAAAATAATAAAGAAAGCCTATTTTTGAGTATAGTTTATTGACCAAAACCCAATTGAACCTTCCTAACACTATTTAATAATGCAACAAAACTCGTAAAAAAAGAAGGAAAAAAAAAAAAAAAGCAAGACTGTCTACCAATCACCATTCACCGTTTTTTTCAAATTTCGTAGAGGTAGAAGTTTTATGCGTTGGGTATGACTCTTATTCTCTTGCTCAAACAGCAAAATTTGATAGAAATATGCGTACGGTTTACTTGTTTTTACCTCCTGAAAACACTGTGAAGTTACAGAAACACATTCAGTAACAACCACATGGCAGGCTCATCAACTATAAACCACATAAATTTATGGACCACCTCTGGACCTTGCTTATTAAAGAGACATGACCATCTTGATTAACAAATCTGGGGCTAAAACATTCAAATGGGTCATTGTGTCTGGTTGGTTTGATCATTAGCCCATCACTATCTTCAGGATAATCCACCAATCGAACGGCTCAGAGTTAAGGAAACTGTTACTCATTTTATCAGTTCCTGACTTCCTGTACAACTTAACCATGTCAATTTTATCTTCCAATTATAATAATTACATAGATTGGGATACAACCAGATAACCCAAAAAACATGATGATGAAACAGTCAAACTGAACAATAAGAAAGGAAATTTTCTTTACACAGACATTCTTCACAACCATATTCATTTCTGACAGCTTACTCCTGGTAAAAGGCTAACTTACAAAGTGAGTAACAAACAGAAATCCACTGTCAAAGTGAGCAATAAACAAAGGAAATTTTCTTTACACAAACATTCATCACCACCATTGTCATTTCTGACAGCTTACTCCTGGTAAAAGACTAACTTACAAAGAGAGAAACAAACAGAAATCAAAATCATAAAGCTTTGTGCTCAGTAACTGAAAGGCTAAACAAATAATGCACTAAAGAAAAAAACAGATACATAGATAAATCCAGAAAGCTATCCCCATCACTATCTCTAACTAAAAAACAATACCAATTACAATAATAATAATATAATAAAGAAGGTGCTCTTGGATCCAGATCTTCTGCTTTTCTTCTATAAACAAAACATGGGGTTCCCCCCTCTACAATCCCAAAACAGATTACCTGTTCTCTTCTCTCAGCAATGCCTGCTAGTCTAAGGCATCTCGTGCTTTCTCCTAGAGTCTTCTCCTTCACCTTACTTCTTTCAATAAACACACTTTTATTTACTTGTTGTTACTCTATTGATGAGCAAGGACAGGCTCTTTTAGCATGGAAGAACAGTTTAAACAGCTCCACAAACGCATTGAATTCATGGAATCCTTTGGACCCAAGTCCATGCAATTGGCTTGGGGTTCAATGCAACTCAAATGGCCAAGTGTTGGAGATAAGGTTGAAAGAAGTAGATTTGCAAGGCTCATTGCCTTCAAATTTACAACCTCTCAGGTCCTTGAAGATCATTGCCCTATTATCAACAAATCTCACTGGAACAATTCCAAAAGAATTCGGAGACTATCATGAGCTCAGTATACTTGATCTCAGTGACAATTCTCTCTCAGGAGAAATCCCAGATGAACTTTGCAGGCTAAGCAAACTGCAAACTTTATCTCTCAATTCAAATTACCTTGAAGGTGTAATCCCTTCCAATATTGGAAACCTCTCAAGTCTTGTGTATCTGACTCTCATGGACAATCAACTCAGTGGCGAAATTCCAAGGAGTATTGGAGCATTAAGCAAGCTACAAGTCTTCCGAGCAGGTGGGAATAAAGATCTTAAGGGTGAGCTGCCTTGGGAGATTGGAAACTGCACCAACTTGGTTATGTTAGGCCTGGCTGAAACCAGCATTTCTGGAAACATCCCTTCATCAATTGGAATGTTGAAAAAAATTCAAACCATAGCCATTTATACGTCTCTATTGTCCAGTTCTATCCCAGAAGAGATTGCAAATTGCAGTGAGTTGCAGAATTTGTTCTTGTATCAAAATTCCCTCTCTGGTCAAATCCCAAGGAGAATTGGAGAGCTTAAAAAGCTTCAGAAATTGTTGTTGTGGCAGAACAGCCTAGTTGGTACAATCCCAGATGAGATAGGAAGCTGCAGAGAGCTCAAAGTCATTGACTTATCAGAAAATCTTCTGACAGGTAGTATGCCAAAGAGTGTTGGAGAGCTTTCCAATCTTCAAGACCTTCAGCTGAGTGTTAATCAGTTATCAGGTACCATACCTTCTGAAATCTCAAATTGCACGGCTCTTGTTAATCTGGAAATCGACAACAACAGCATTGTAGGCGATATTCCTGTTCTTATTGGCAATCTAAAGAGCTTAACACTATTTTTTGCCTGGCGGAATAGGCTATCTGGAAAAATTCCAGAGAGCCTCTCTGAGTGCCAGGAACTTCAGTCTCTTGATCTGTCTTATAACAATTTGTTTGGTCCAATACCGAAGCAGATATTTGCATTGAAAAATCTTACAAAGGTGCTGCTACTTTCTAATAATCTCTCTGGCTTTATACCTCCTGATATAGGAAACTGCACAAACTTGTACAGGTTAAGACTCAGTGGCAATAGGCTTGGGGGCACTATTCCATCGGAGATTGGAAACTTGAAAAGTTTGAATTTTGTCGACATTAGCAGCAACCGTCTTGTTGGAGCAATTCCTCCATCAATATCTGGCTGCCAAGGACTTGAGTTTCTTGATCTTCATTCTAATGGACTCACTGGTTTTGTGCCAGATACTTTCCCCAAAAGCCTGCAGTTTGTGGACATCTCAGACAATAGGCTTACAGGGCCACTGACTCATAGCATTGGGTCATTGACAGATTTAGCCAAACTCATTCTTGGCAAGAATCAACTTTCTGGTAGAATTCCAGCTGAGATCCTGTCTTGTAGTAATCTACAATTATTAGATCTCAGCAGCAATAGTCTCTCTGGTGAGATTCCAAAGGAACTCGGTCAAATTCCAGCACTTGCAATCTCTCTCAATCTAAGCTGCAACCAACTTTCTGGTAAGATACCATCTGAATTCTCTGGTCTTAGCAAGCTGGGAGTCCTAGACATTTCCCACAACAAGCTCAGTGGCAATCTGGACACTCTTGTAAACCTTCAAAACCTTGTCTCCCTCAATATCTCCTTCAATGACTTCTCAGGTGAATTGCCCAACACTCCATTCTTTAGGAAACTCCCTCTCAGTGACTTGACTGCAAACAAAGGTCTCTACATCTCTAATGGGGTCGTAACTCCTGCTGGAAGCATGGGACCTGTTGGCCATGCCAGAACAGCTATGAAGCTAGTTATGTCCGTCCTCATTAGTACTAGTGTAGTACTGGTACTTCTCTCAATCTACATGTTAGTACGTGCCCGCTTGGCCAACAGCAAGCTCATGGAAGATGACAATTGGGAAGTGACTTTATATCAAAAGCTCGACTTCTCCATTGATGACATAGTCCGGAATCTAACATCATCTAATGTGATTGGCACTGGGAGCTCTGGAGTTGTATACAGGGTGACAATTCCAAATGGAGAGACACTAGCAGTTAAGAAGATGTGGTCATCAGAAGAGTCAGGAGCATTCAACTCTGAAATTCAGACACTTGGTTCAATTCGACACAAGAATATCATCCGGCTACTGGGTTGGGGATCAAATCGGAACCTGAAGCTGCTGTTCTATGATTACCTACGAAATGGAAGCTTGAGCTCACTTCTTCATGGTGCTGGCAAGGGAGGTGCAGAGTGGGAGACTAGATACGATGTTGTTTTGGGTGTAGCACATGCACTTGCATACTTGCACCATGACTGTGTGCCTGCTATTTTGCATGGGGATGTGAAAGCTATGAATGTGTTGTTGGGTCCTAGCTATGAACCTTACCTTGCTGACTTTGGTTTGGCTAGGATTGTGAACAGCAATGGTGGTGATGATGCTACCAAACAAAGTCAAAAACCTCAACTTGCTGGTTCTTATGGATACATGGCTCCTGGTACTTTTCTTTTTCCTACCTAATTTCAATTAGCTTAATTTTGTTCAATAATTTCATTTCAATAACCCACTAATAAATCTTTATTATTATTATTTTGGTGTTCTTAGAGCATGCATCAATGCAGCCTATCACTGAGAAGAGTGATGTTTACAGTTTTGGTGTGGTTCTACTAGAGGTCTTGACTGGGAGGCACCCATTAGATCCAACATTGCCTGGGGGTGCAAACTTAGTTCGATGGGTACGTGACCACTTAGCTACCAAGAGAGACCCAGTTGACATTCTTGATTCAAAGCTTAGGGGGAGGGCTGACCCTACAATGCATGAGATGCTCCAAACACTAGCAGTTTCTTTTCTCTGTGTCAGTACGCGACCTGATGATCGTCCTATGATGAAAGATGTTGTTGCAATGCTCACAGAAATTCGACATGTCGAGGCCACAAGGCCAGAACCTGACATGTCAAAGGGAGGTTTGTCAGAAGCTATTCGTTCCTCACCTCCTGCTAGGAAAGTAATTTTACAAGGGTCTTCCAATTGTTCCTTTGCTTTCTCTGATGATTCAATCTAAGATCAGAATCAAGATTTCAAGAGGCTATTTGCTTTATGTTTTGTGCATATCCATTAGAGGAGGCAAGAACAATACAGGAGTTGTAGTGTAATTTTTTTTTTTTTGTAGTTTTTACTATATGTGGCTGTTGTAAATCAAAATAATTAATCTGTTAGCACTTAGCAAAATTCTCAATTAAGTAGTAAATATAGCCTTAACATAGGCAACATAATTCTGGAGCTTTAAGATTGTAACTTCCTTGATGCCTCTGCTATAGAGGAGGATTATCTTGGGAACAGTGATGGCTTAACTGTCTCTTGAAGGTCAGAGAGAGGCTGCAGGGTGTATTGAAGCCAATACAATGATTGGAATTTTGGATTGATGTAGTTAGAATTTATTGTAAGGGAATGAGATTCCTCTCTCTCTCTCTCTGTCTGATAGTCTTTCCAGCAGTACCCACATGGTCCCAGGATACATACATCACATGACCATGTGCAGTCTGAAAGAAACTTTACAGCAATAAAAAACTCTTCTGTAAGGATATTAGTCTTGGTTTATAAGACTCTCTGTCTTAATCGGAAGCACATGTGCCAGCAGGACCATTAACTTGTAGACATACCAAAACAACATAACAATTCCAATTAAAGAATCGCTGCACATGGGTTGTGATAATGTGAGCATAATAATAGCACTAATAGGATCATTGAGGTTAACTTGATCTTTAAAAAAAAAAAGTTACTGTCTCATATTGTGCACCCAGGCTGTCTATAACATCCACAAGAATTAAATTGACCTAACAGTTTATATAACATTCCAGTATTTACAAGTTCATTTTTTCATATAAGCTTTCATACATATTATCAAAAAGAAGCAGCAGCAGTTTTCAAACATGAACTGTAGCAACATTTATATACAATGCAAGTAAGAGTAAATCCATCGCAGTTTATCTTCTTGAGTAATAACTACAAATCAATGACTAAACACATACACCATACAAACAACTGGATTTCGTTAAGATGGTTATTGTGGTACATGAGAACTTCTACACTTTGAAATAAGAATGTTGATCCCACCAAAAGCATCTCTGCATCGTCACTTAAGTAATTCTACCTAGATTAGATGGCTCTAGGGTAGGCTGATATAGTAATTTTTCTGGACAGAGCATGTGTTCCAATGGAAAGCATAACCCTATCCAAATTACACAATTTACATGAGAAGTGATGAGAATGGCATAGCATCCCAATTCTTAGGAGCCACAAAAATAAAACAGCCCCATTGTTGCTTAGGGAGGATGCTGAGATTCTAATTTCTTTAATATGATGCTGATAACACCCCAATTGAACCCTCGGTATTGAAGCCAGCGAATTATCCTTGATTTCCTTTTCTCTTTTGGCACATCCTGACCTCGGAGCCACTGCTTTGAGGCCTGGATAAATAAATGATCCACAGAAGTCTTTGACAACCCAAGACTTGACTCATGATCACTGGATTCACCTTTCTCAAAAACCAGTTTTACCGCATTCTCTGCATCAACTTCACTTACTCCTTTTCTCAAGAGTGCCTGATCCAACAACAATGCTCACATAAAGAAATATGTTTCCCCTAAGAATAACATAAAGAAAATGAAAGCAATAAGTCCCATTCTTTACCTTTACAGATTTTCATGCAATCTATCCTCAATTTTTTTACTTTTAGATACCACACACAAATATCGCATTATTTTAGAAGGTTACAAAATTAAGACTACATTCCAACTTAAGTTGACAATAAGAAAACAAAAGATTTTGGGGTAAATCATTTAGAACAAAATAATAATGGATAACTAAATAGTTGTCTCCCCTAAGGTTTTATTAAAAGAAATTCCACAAAAGTAATATCCAAACTCAAGAAGAAGCAGCAGTTGACAAGAAACAGCTACCAAATAACATTGAAAAGAGAAAGAAGGCCCATGGCTAGAAAGGCAGCTGAGCTCTCAGATTTATATAATAACATGTGATATTTGGTAGGATAAACAGGAGAGCTTACCTGCTTGATACGCCTTGGTCCCCAACTTGAACTAGACCATCTAGACTGAGAAAATGTTTCCGCATACAAGCTATCATTTATAAACCCTCTACAATAAACAAAAAGGGTCAAACTTGCAAACAGAATCTATATGGATGAGTGAAAATATTAGGATACAATGATATTCATAGTAAAAAAAAAAGTGCTAGAAATAGTAATACATGCATGAAAAATGAGAAATGGATTGAATACACTTGAAAGCCTTTTTTTTTTTCTTTTTTTTAAATTGGTAAGTTTACACACACACCCAATGGGTTTTGAACCCACAACCTTACCCTCCACCTTTTCTAATGGGGGAGGAGGTGCTGTCTGAGCTAGAACTCATTGGCAAGAATACCTTGAAAGCTTACTGAACAAGTTCAAATTGACGAAGGTTGTAATAGAAAATCAGTTAAAACTACAGATCTGATAGAAAGTAGTCCTTTAAAAGATAACTCAGGTCCACAGGAAAGAAGAGAAGGGGGACAAAAATCCCAGTTTCAAAATTTTGACCTCTAGGCATCAGGTAACAAGAATACAACATCCTACAATAATCAAGAATAGAAATCGTGCAACTGCAGCTGTAATCTAAATTTATAAGCTACAGTCCATTGTTAGCAGCATCTGACTTATAAGAAAAAAGAGTGATAGCTTCAAAAATGGGAATCCCAAAATTAAACATTAACCTGAAGATTTGATAATGCTATTTCTAGTTCTTTTTTAGTCCATAATTCTATTGTTGATGCGAATGGAAGTTGATAAGACTTCAGAGACACAAGAAGAGAAAATATTCTTGCCCAGTTGCAATATGAAGAAGAACAAATAATCAAGAAAGTTGTGGACCCAATCAAGTCAGTGACCATTTTAAAAAGTTGCCGATGAACACCTTAAGCATAATGGATCTTAACTAATTACTTTTGCACCTTCTCTGGAAATCATCTATCACTGACTCCACAGTATCAGGTGAAAATCCCTTGCCATGCAGTTTCTTTCTCATTTCAACAGCTGTGAATGCTCTGCAAAGAAAGAAAACAAACTCAAAAAACAGATTGCCCTTATCTTCTTCTGCTCGTTGAAGCGCACACACATGCTTGATACGTCCTGAAGCTATGATTTCGCAGAAAGTAATATTCTAACCTTGTTGCAAGTAATTCAATTGCCAATTTTTCTGCATCTTGCTTAGTTTCAAAAGCACATGATACATACTGCTTGGAATCCTCCCTTTGATGGATACTGGACTTTTCAATAACCTCCTCAGTCTCTTCCATGAATTCAAAGTCTACAAATGCCACATCATGAAGAATTTCTTTTTCCAGCTATAGAAATGCCTTAATGTCTTTTGCATATTGCTAGAATTTTGCATACATATAGAGCCCAGTTAACAACACAAGAACAATATGCTAAAGTTACATCAAACAGCAATGCAACATCAATAGATTAATCTATATCCATTTTCTTTGTACATAACAAACAAATATACAAAGGGAACACATGGTTTTAAGAATGTCATTCTTCATTTTTATCTAACCATCTGCATGGCCACTTTATTTTCAACTTAAAACATATAATATATTGTCTCCCCACTTGTGAATAGAATGAATGAATCTCATAGCTCGGACCTCATATTTAAAAGTTCATGCATTACATAACCACGAAGTTTCAAGATCACCACCACCAACAGATTAAAATGCTATAACATAACATTGCTCACAAACATTGCACCATCAAAACATTACTCATAGTTTACCAATCATTCAACGTAGAAACTAATCTCAATTTTCTTTCACCACTTTGAATAAACTAAAAATACATTACATACCTCGTTCAAAATCATCCAACAACACATTATCCTTGAACATTTGATTGTGATTTCGAGATTTATCCTCATCAAAAACTATACTTCTCTGCATTGTATCGGAACGGTTACTGGGTTTCTTAGAACCCTTTATAGGCAGAGGACTTTCAGGTTTGTTAACCTTAGAAGATTTCTTAGGAATGTACCTAACTGGAACCGATGAACTATAGTCCCTACTCTGCAAAAAAGTGATTGCAGTGGCATTGTTCTTCTTCACCCTATAAATGAAAAGAAAATTACTATTGGAAACTACCACAAGATTACATGTCCACAAATATTCAACTTTCAGTGAAATAATTCTGTAAATTATTAATCTTTTGTTTGGTTGCTGAGAAGTTGTAGGAAAAGAAAATAAAAATTGAAGCATTAGACTCGAGAGATTTCATTGATTGGGAAGTGAGTTTTAATTTTTTTTTTTTTTTTTAAAATACCATTTTCTGAACTAAGAGAATAATACCCAATTCCAGAAAATCCAAAAAGATTATATGTATATGATTTAATTTCCATTTCCTTCTTTTTCTAGGCAGCCAAACAGAGGGTACAAAAGTTATGAAGCAGAATTCAGAGAAATTTCTCACCAGGGAATGAAGAAGACTCGATATTGAAGTTGGGATGAGATTCTGGAGCTGAGATTTCCCGCCAAAGCCGCCATTTTTTGAGTTTTTAGAGACAAATCATAAACCCTAATTTGGGATGGGTCAGGGTTTTGTAAATTTGTTTTCAGGGGCGCGTGTTTTACAATGTTCTAGTAGGAGCGTGAATATTACGTTTCTGTAATTTTCTGGGTCATGATGAATAAGTTTTGGGCCCACTCATGTACTCAGGGCTTAGGCCCAAATAATTGCTTGCTACTGTTTGTGATTTGATTTTGAGAAAGAAATAGAGCCTAAATTATTTATGTGGGAAATGAAGGATTAATTTTTTATATATATCCCATTGTTAACATAGATTTTTTCTTAAATTAAATTAAATTAGAATAGAATTTTTATTTTATATAAAAAAAATTTATTATGAATTTTTAAAATTTTTTATATTTGTATTATTATTATTATTTTTTCGTGGGTAGAGAAAGAAATGCATTAACAAAAATTAGAGAGCAATACAAAGTTGAGGACAACATTTGAAAAATAATAGATTATTCAAGTCCAAATTAAAAAAAAAATCCAAGTATCTAACAAGTTCATAGGTCGACTATTATACAACACAAAAAGACTAGATTGATTGGCACCTATTCTGACTAACCCATCAGCACATCTGTTAGCTTTATAAAAGCAATGGATATGTTGAAGCAAAAAAGTTAGTGAGCCATTCATAATTAATTAGCACTTTCTTTCACCTTAGCTCAACCCAATTGTTGGACGACTATAAGCCATATGTCATGTGGAGAGGTGGCTCATGTATGGAGACAATGCAATTATATCTAATCTTTTTGGGATACAATTATATCTTTTTTTTTTTTGATTGTCAACTTGTATCAGAGCTTTCATTAATGAGGACAAAGGTCCAAAGCAATTACATCATTCATGATTTGAATCTCAATACATGGTGGGGAATCCTCAACCCAGATTACACATTCTTTTACATTCTTAGCCTCTCTAGCAAGTAGGTGAGCAGCATTGTTGTTCATTCTATTCGTGTGGACTGCTTTCCAAGAGCAGAACATCTGCAGATATCTCCTAGAGCCTTCGACGATCTTTATAATTGGGAAGGCAGGTGCAGTAACGCCATTTATAGCTTGAATCACTAATTGGGCGTCTCCTTCAACTATAATATTCTTCAAACCCAGGTCCCATGCAAGGAGAATACCAGCTTCAGCCGCCTTAGCTTCTGCCTCTAGTGCCCGCAGTGGAAACTCCACATTTTTACTCATTGCCCCCATGATCAGCCCCTTATTATTCCTGATGACCACCCCGATTCCACACGTGCCTTGTTCCCTAAACACAGCAGCGTCCACATTTACCTTAAACCAGTCCTGCGGAGGAGGTGACCAGTGTTTGTGTTTGATCATAGGATTAGGCACCCGGCTTCTAGAGGGTAACACAGTCCTGACTTCCTCCCGATATCTCCTAGCTTCCTCCATGATGATTTTGCCCTGTTTACTAACACCCCCATGTCTAACATTATTCCTATTGTTCCACAAGCACCAGGCTGCAATAGCAAACAGCTCCCAATCTTTGTCTCCTTGGGAATTCAGCAATATCCAAAACACATCTAGGAACTCCATGGGGGGATGCACAAGGCTATCAACATAAAACCTCAGGCCCTTCCAAGTTTCTTCCGCTGTTGTACAGCTCCACAGGCAGTGGCCAGAGGACTCACTCTCGCTGCAGAAATCGCAACGATCCTCCAACAAAATCTTTCTATGCATCAGGCACTTTTTGGTGGGGAGTATATTTCTACATGCTCTCCACAAAAAATGCTTAATTTTGTTTGGGCATTGAAGGCCCCATATGGTCCTCCATATTGTTGTCATCCTGGAGTTATTCGAACATTCAGGTGCTTCCTCCCTTTTGTTTGCTTCCGCCAGGCAAAATACCGCTGTCCTGTATGCACTCTTCACAGTGAAGTATCCATTTGGTGTTTTAGCCCATACTAAGGAGTCTGCCAGGTTCAACGGACTAAGGGGGATGCTCAATATTTCCTCAGCTTCATGAGGGAGGAAAGTGCGCTGGACTAGTGTAGTTCTCCACTCCCCTTTCTCATGGTTGATAAAAGATGCAACATTTTCACCAAACCCCAAATCAGTTCTTGTAGTCATTACCTTGCCAGACGCTGTTGTAGGTAGCCATCTCGCGTCCCATGTCGCAATACTTCTTCCGTCACCCACCACCCACCGAGAACCCTCCTTAATGATATTTTTTGCCGCCATTATACTCCTCCATAAGTATGAAGGCTTTTTCCCCAGCTGGGCTTCCATGAATGATGAATCCAGGAAATACTTAGCCTTTAGAACTCTATGAGCCAGTGAATTGGGATTTTGGTGAAGTCTCCATCCTTGCTTGGCAAGAAGGGCTAAGTTGAAAGCTTTTAAGTCCCTGAATCCCATACCCCCATCAGCCTTTGGTTTGCACAAATTTTTCCAAGAAACCCAAGCAACCTTCCTCTCTCTTCCCCGTTGACCCCACCAAAAACCGCCCATCATTGAGTTAAGATCTGAGCACAGTGAATCCGGAAGCTTGAAGACATTCATGGTGTATGTTGGGGTGGCTTGTGCCACCGCTTTAATTAACACTTCCCGACCAGCAGTGGACAGAAGCTTCCCTTTCCAGCCCGCTATCTTCCTCCCAACTTGATCTTTTATACGATTAAAGGCCTTTTTCTTCGCCCTTCCAATTAGTGGGGGTAGGCCCAGATACTTTTCATGGTGTTGTATAATTTGAGCTCCAAAGATTCCTTTAGCAAACTCCTTCATTTCATCCTTTGTGTTTCAGCTGAAAAACAGAGAAGTTTTATCCCTATTAAGTTTTTGCCCCGATTCTTCCTCATACACATCCAGCACCTTAGCCACTTGCTCACATTCATCCACTGTAGCTCTACAAAATATTATGCTGTCATCTGCAAAAAACAAATGAGAGATTCTTGGGGCATGTCTTGCAGCCGCCACCCCTCTAATTAGCCCTTCTCTCTCTTTCTTTTTGATCATTGCAGACAAACCTTCTCCACACAGCAAGAACTGGTATGGGGATATTGGGTCCCCCTGCCGGAGACCCCTTGATGGAGTGATCGAACCTTTTGGCTCGCCATTAATTAGAACTGAAAAAGTTACAGAGGTCACACACATCATAATGAGAGAAATCCATCTATTCCCGAAACCCATTTTCTTCATCATTGACTCAAGATATGCCCACTCAACCCGGTCATACGCCTTACTCATGTCCAATTTTATTGCCATAAGCCCTTCCTTCCCCTTCCTTCTCTGATTGATGGAATGCATGGACTCAAAAGCAACGATTACATTGTCCGTTATCATTCTTCCCGGGACAAACGCACTTTGAGCTTCATCAATAACATCCTGTAGGATTTTCTTCAGTCTGTTTGCAAGTACCTTGGAGATGATTTTATAGATCACGTTGCAAAGACTTATCGGGCGAAATTCCGTTATCTTTTGGGGGTTTTTTATCTTGCGAATTAGGCAGATGTATGTTTTGTTGATATCCCTTGGCATGATACCTGTGTTAAGGGCCTGCAGCACACAATTCGTAACAGAGGGGCCAACAATTTCCCAGTATTTTTGGTAAAAGACAGGGGACATACCATCTGGACCTGGCGCCTTGGTGGGGTGCATTTGATTAAGTGCGTTCCAGACCTCCTCTGCCTTAAAATTCCTTTGCAGCTCTTCATTCATCTCAGGTGTCACTCTCTCTTCCATGGCGTCAAGGCTTTCATCAAACCTGGTTGGTTGATTGGAGCTGTACATAGACTTTAAATAGTCTAGGATTAGCCTTTCTGTCGTCTCCTGATCTTCTTGCCATACCCCTGAATCATCCATCAGTCCCTCAATTCTATTCTTCTGTCTTCTTTGGCTAGCAGTAGCGTGAAAAAACTTGGAGTTTTTGTCACCATGTTGCAGCCACGTTACCCGTGATCTCTGATTCCACATAATTTCTTCCCTGGTATACAGCTCATTAATCTCCTTTTTTAAAGCCTGAATTTCCTCTGCCGTTTCATGGAGCAAGTTAAGGGACTCAAGTTGTTGAAGGCGATTCTGTTTCTGCTTTAAACCTTTGTATATATTCCCAAAACTAGTTTGGTTCCATTGCTGGAGTTCTTTCTGACATCTGTCAAGTCTTTCCTGGATTGGAAGATCTGAATCCTCTCTATAAGGGTCCCATGCCAATTCAATAATCTCCTTGCATTCTTCCACCCTAGTCCACATTGCTTCGAAGAAGAAGCGTTTCTTTCCTCTCCTTTGATGGTGATCCTTGTTCAGAAACAATGCAAGTAGGCAATGGTCCGAGGATGACATGGACACATGGTGAACCTTTGCATTCGGAAACATTAGAGACCACGCTTCATTTACAACCATTCTGTCCAAACGGATGAGGGTTCGTTGTTCACCAAATCTGCCGTTGCACCAGGTAAACTTCGGCCCCACAAAACCCAAATCAATTAGGCCACATTTGCTCAACACTTCTCTGAAAGCATCCATTTGTGCAGCATCTCTATCTTTCCAACCCACTTTCTCATCAGGATGTACAATCTCATTAAAATCGCCACACACAAGCCATGGCATCACACATTGAGCATAGAGTAATTCAAGTAATTTCCAAGATGTGTACCTTTTACCAGTATCAGGATGTCCGTAGAAGCCTGTAACTCTCCACGGGCCGCCATTGCCAACACCATGAACAACTACATCAATGTGGGAATGAGAACAGCTCTTGAATCTGATATCCGTTCCTTCCCGCCACAGAAGAGCCAACCCACCACTCCTGCCATCGCTAGGAACAATTATCCCCTGAGTAAAACCCAACTTATACTGAAAACCTTTCATCTTGTCTATGCTTGCTTTTGTTTCAACTAGAAATACCAACACGGGGTTTTTTTTTTTCACCTCATCGGTGAGCATACGAACTGCCGGCGAAGTCCCCAAACCCCGACAGTTCCAGGCTAGTACGATCATTTGGCTGGGCGGTGCTGCACCGCAGCCACCGCCACTCCGCCAACCATATTCTTTTCTTCATCAAGGGCTTTCTCTAATTGTGCCTTACCTTTCACTTGTTTTTTACTCTTCACATTTTCGTCCAACTCTATCAGAGGTGCTTCACCTTTTCTTTTTTGGTTTACTGGATCACTTATCCCCTTTGGGCCTCCTTCCTTCACTTGTCTAGCTAGGCGCTTCCAATGCCCACTTTTTGGCCCTAAAGGTTCCGAAGTCCAGCCATTCTCTTGGTTATAACTCATAGCTAATGGGCTTGTCTCTACCTCGGCCCAATGTTGATTCTCTTTTTCTGCCCAGCCCGTGCTATTTAACTCATGTTTGTGCTTTCTCCCTTCTTCAGCCTTTACACCAGCCACATTATTCAATACTTCCTCCCATTGCATCCTATCTTCCATATCTTTTGTGTTCAGTGTGTTAGTCAGAGAATCCTTCCCACTTTTGATTAGTTTGCCGTCAGCCTTTTCCTTTGGAGAGCTGACCTTGCCATTTTCATGAAAGAATTCCCTACTCTGATATGACTCCACCTTCTGACCCACCTCTCCATGCTCAGTATGGCCATTGCGTGTATCCTCATTCTGACAGAGGGGCTGGTCACCCACGCGCAGCCGACCTGCCCCCAAGCTTTCCTTCACACGGAGTTTTATGCCTTCCGCCGTCTCCGTCCCAGTTTCCTTATGGACGTCCCTCTTTTCCGGTGTGTTTTCTTCACCCATCCTACCATAGTCTCTTCCGGTACTTCTTCCTGGCTCCCCTCTCAGCCACACGCCGTATTGCTTCCTTTCTTCCTCACCAACATTTTCCCCTTCCTTTCTTTTCGGGCAATCTTTTTCCCCATGATCTAACATTCCACATCGGTAGCAGAAATTAGGTAGTCGTTCATACCTGAAGAAAACCCATCTGCTTTCACCCCCTTCAATCGAAACCTTCTTTCCTCTTATGAGCTTTGCCGTGGCATCGAGCCGTATCCTTACTCTGAGAAATTTTCCCCACTGTACACCTTTCTCCGGGACGTCGACGTCCAAGACTTTCCCAATCTTCGATCCAATCTCATACCCAGACTCTCTAGTCATGCATTTCAAGGGAAGGTTGAAGATTTGAACCCAAAAGGGAACCCATTTTAGCTTTATCTCCTTTGGAACCAGCTCGCCTTCGAATTCCTGCATCAAAATCAGCTGTTTCTCATAGCTCCATGGGCACATCTCCATTACTTTTTTCTTATCTCTCCCATCCCCGAACTCCACCACAAATAAATCCTCTTCAATTTCAGAGATTTGCATTCCTCTGCTTGGTTTCCATAACATTCTCATATTCTTTTTTAGGGCCTCCAGGATGACAGTACGTTGGGTAAGTATCTTCATTACCACACAGTTTTTCCCAATTTCCTTCGCAGCCCTTGTGCTATTACTCCCTAATTTAATATCTTCATCTTCTGCTTCTGTAACAGTTAACTTTTTCCACAGTTCCTCTAGTTCCTCTGCCATCAGTATTTCACCGTCCCCACTCACTTTCTCAAGGAAAGAAAAAGGAGGGGGAAACAAGACTGGCCTCACCACAAAGGGGAGGTCACGTTACTCCTGCAGGCTGAGCGCAAGACTCCACACTGCTTCTACACGCATGAAAGCATGAGAGCACTTAGTCGGGCCGATACAATTATATCTAATCTTGGAATGGGCGGTTTTGGGAAAAAAGGGTAAAAGAATATGGACTTTTATGTATAGTATTTGTTAAATATTTTATGGGGTTGTGTTAACGGGCACGGTAAAGTATGCGTTATCACATCACTTTATGTCAGAATTTTTGTCAATCATTCACTTTTATGTAAGTATTTTGTCAACTTTATTGGTTTTAAGATCAACTTTATATAATTTTTCTTATTTATTCAATTTTTTTATTAAATAAAATTTACATTATTTTAACTTTAACAAGTATCCTACAGTGCTTATTAACATTTGCCTATTCTATATTATACTATGGAAAATTCTCATGGCGATCGAGGACTACTATTCCAAAAATGATAGGGGCTAACAATAAGTAACTTATATATGATCCAGCCACAGGAAGTGAAAGTGATTCTTGAGTCCAAACTGGAATATTTGAAGGATGAAAATTTATTACAAGGACCGTACTACACACAACGAATAATATGGAATGGAGATTTCGAAGGTAGGCGTACATCCATACGTTGTTTGGTTCAATAGTGAAAACATGCATACGTGGATCTTGACTCTTGATTATGCTTTGGGATCTCCTTTGCATATTCCCATACTTAAAAAAGAGTTGCGTATTTCCTCACAAAAAAAAAAAAAAAAAAGAGTTGCGTAAGTGTTTGCATAATAGAAAAAATATTTTATTTTAGTTAGTTAAGTCCAAAATTAATCATCAAACTATGTAAAGTTGTATAAAAATATATGGTTGTTATAGGAATTGTATAAACACTATTTATTTTGCATTTAATTTTTTATTCTTTCTTTGCGAATTCTAAAGATGGAAGAAGAAAATGATTCAGCAAAAAAGAAGAAGAAGAAGAAGAAGAAGAAGAAGAAGAAGAAGACAATGGATTATGGTTGTCGTGTGCGAAAAATAGAAAAATTTTAAAAAATCAAGGAAAAACAAATGATATTTTAAGGAAGTATAGTGTAAAATAGATAATTTAATATTAAGTGATATTTTAAAAAGTGAGTACATAAAATAAATAAATAAAAAGTAAGTTTTCATGTTAAAATAAACAAAAATCTCTACACAAATTGATGCAAATGCTCTAATACAATCCTGCGAGAGATAATGTTGGACCATGGATCAGCCCTAACTAGTAAAGGCAATATTTGTATATGCCTTATTTTCAGATATGGAGTTGGGACGGGTTCCTCCTTATCACGCTTGCCAGATAAAATAAAAGGGATAAACTAACGGTAGAGACTAGAGACGGACTTATGAGATTGAGTCCACACGTTTATATATTTACATGCAATCTTCCAAAATCATTAAATTGATCCCATGGTTCTGTATTTACAATTATATTTTTTCATTGAAGCTTTCAAATGTGAAATATAGAATGAAACATTCAAATATATTTAAGTTCTATTATAATTTTTCTTCTTAGTTAACTAGAAATCAACAAGTAAATATGATCATTTTTATATTATGAAAAAAAATGTTCATTCTGCCAAAAATATATTGTCACTAAAGTAGTTGATTAAAATACACTTTTAAAAGCTTTAAAATTTAGGGTTTTCTTCTTTTTGGCCCTTTACGATTTGAATTTTTCATTTTGACTCTTCATATTTGATTTTATTTTTATGTCGGTCTTATTGTTTATTTCTATTGTTAATTTCACTATTCATAATATATTTTTCTTCCTACAATGCTGAAATTTCAGTAGCATTTAAGAACTTTTTTATTTATTATTATTATTTTTTATACAAGATAGAATTTCTATTCTAACCTAATCTGAGCGTATATGTGTGTGAAGCTCCTTCCTGGAGACTTGAACCCCGACCCTTACCCCTCACACCCTACAAGCACTTATACTTGTGGAGTGACCATCGCACGTATATGTCAGTCTTATTGTTTATTTCTATTGTTAATTTCACTATTCATAATATATTTTTCTTCCTACAATGCTGAAATTTTAGTAGCATTTAAGAACTTTTTTATTTTTTATTTTTTATTATTATTTTTTATACAAGATAGAATTTCTACTCTAACCTAATCTAAGCGTATATGTATGTGAAACTCCTTTCTAGAGACTTGAACCCCGGCTCTTACCCCCCACACCCTACAAGCACTTATATTTGTAGAGTGACCATCGCACAAAGGGTATGCGGTGGTAGTAGCATTTAAGAACTAGTATTTCATAAAATAGTTAAACATAAAGGACATTTAACAAATATTCTAATTTGTTAATAATTTGTTAAGGTGGTAAATAATAACTAGAACAATATCATTTTTACATAGTTTCACCATTTTTATTACATACCCATCATAACATCACCTCAAAAATGGTAAAAAAATTTTGTATCACCAAAGTTATTGATAATAGAGATTTGTTTGCTACCTAATTCAAATTTTTATAACAATAAGAACAAAGTTTAGTTACAAAATTAGTTATAACCTAAGATTACAACTTTCTTTAAAAAAAAAAAATATTACTACATATTTTGAAAATCTAACCATTGGATTGAATGTTCTTTACACTTTTAATACATATGTCAAATTTTGTGCTAACTGAATATCATTTACTATATGATCTATAAGTTTATATTTTATGCATAATTTTAAATTACAAAAACTTGCAATCTAACAATTTATTGATGATATAACTATTGATCTTTAATGTTTTAGAAATTTTGCAAGTATGGAGGATATAAAAAAAATTGTAATCTCATGGTGGATTTGTCAAAATTTACCTCCAATAAAAAAATATTTAGTAAAGTTGTAACCTAAAGTTACAATAAATTTTGGAGTTAAACTTTGCCCAAACAATAGGACGGCTGGACAGGTACTAACAAATTATACAACAATTTAGTTCTTGGATCCATTATTAATCTATAAAGAGATTCATAGGTGAGGCTAAAATTTGAGACCAAGAAGGAACAGCCTATTTTAAAGGAAGAAGGAACCACTTAGTTATGATGGTTCACTATTGTTTTTCTATTAATAAACTTTTTTAACTGCTACGGAAACTCTGTACCATTTTAAAAAATGCAACTTTTGAGATAGAGCCAGTTTGGAATTTTGGTTTGACTTGTTCAACTATTTCCTAAATTCCAATCTACTAACTCCAATTTATGAGCCAAAATAATTGTTAAAATAGATAACATTCTGCAAGAAAGTGATATGCCCAAAAGTTCAAGTTAAACTCATAATTTACCATTTTCTGATGCCAAAAAAAAGAAGACTACATTCAAATCTCATGTCAATAAAACTTTATGTCTAAAGTTTCACAGTTTGTGGTAACTAAATGTAAAAAATGCAAAAACGATGAATATCAATGAAGTGGACAATGAAGGCTCTAATAATGTTGCATTGAAATATTAACCATGTATATAACATAATAAATAATGTTGTGAATCACTGGACACAACTGGTCTCACACTCTTACTCAGTTCTCCAAGCATATAAAAAATGGCAAAAAGTTGTTTTTGATGAAGGGCTTGCAGGTGCTGAGGCTACTGAGTCGATTATGCTGTCACTATCATTTCCATTGCTGCTGTTACTACCGTTAGGATCACCATCTGCTTCACATTCTAGTGTGCCATTAGGATCACTAGTTGCTTCACATTCTAGTGTGCCTGGCTTGAATATGAACAAGCCAGGGCCTGACCCGTGGATGGTATGCAACCAATCATGCACATCCCATAAAAGTTGTACTGGCAAATTGTTCAGCATCACGGTCTCATTACCTCTAAATCTCCAATTCAAGTTCATAATGCGAATCATCATTTCCCCGTCGATGCTAATCGACATTTCAGGATCGCCAGGCCCAGATAGAGAAGTGTCAATGACAATGTCATGCTCTCTTTTACCATCAACTAACATGGATCTTGTACAAAACAATCTTTTTCCATACACAATCTCTTTCTTGTACAACAAGATAGCGTCTTCTAAGGTTGGTCTGGACCTGGTTCTTTTATAAGCCTCTTTCTTTAAATCCCCTAGCAATAACACCACCTCTTGACCACAAACCATGGCAACATAATAATTAGACCAGGGATCCGGGTTGCCGGAAAATTTTGTCTGTCTAAAATCCCAGAAAATATCCACTCGTTTCCTGTCTAATTCAAAAGATTTGAGACCTTTTCTACCCCAAAACTGCCAAGTCCTCAAATCAATTTTGCAAGTATATTGATCTTGATTAGGAGGAGTTTCCACCGTGATGCTAAGGGAATGGTGGATCAGGTTCTTGCACCATGTCACTGTTACATTCCGCCACAGTTCTGCTATAATGGTTTGGTAAACAAAGGTGACACAGGCCTGAGGGACTGCTTTATTCGTTGCCTGATGCTCATGTACTTTCTCCTTGGCTGGTGGTTGATGCGGGACTGGTTTTGGATTGGGAAAAGGTGCAGCACCCAGAATATAATTAGACATTTTAAAGAACTTTTACTAGGACAAGATTGGATTGAACCTGCAAATGTGATGTTGATACAGGATTGTCATTTGAAGCTCTTTGATCCCTGGTCACCAAATCCATATAAACTTCAATGCTACCAAGAATGATAGAACTGCATAGCAATATAGAAAATCTTCTTCAACCTTCACTTAGTTTGGAACATCAGCATCATAAGATATTGTCTATTTGAAGTAATGACATTAGATCAAAGATATAGGATGAATCAAAATTGCATTCTATTATTATCAAAGCCAAGCAAATCGTTGAAGATGTTTGAATGCCTAAATTATGTTTATAGAAGAAATGAAGGAAACCGCTGTACCAAATTTGCAGGCACCGAGTTGAATGGGGAGGGAGGCTCAAACTACAGGTCAAAGAACTGCCAAAATGTTATGTTAGGAAATGGTGAAACTGTGGGAGGTTTTGGAAAAACTGACATGAAAAGGTTAGTTTGAGGAATGAAATCTACGCTGAGGCTGTCCTTGAAGTGTAAAAATCATAAATATTTTTCCTATTAATAGATTAATATCTCTCTGATTTTATAATGATGCCATGAAGGTAGGGTGGCTAACCAAGGGAAAAGGATCAAGAGTTCATTTAAAATTTTATTTTCTGTATCTATAGTGCACTGTATTATCTCTGCATATTAATTTAGAAAGTTAGTTATGATTTTAAAAAATGTCAAAATTACTCTTAATCTAATTAGATAATCTTTATTCTTAAAAAATAAAAAAATAGGTTAAAATTGTAATTCAACAAAACTAAAAAAAAAAAAAAAAAATCTACCAAAGAAACTTTTTTCCTAAAAATTAGTACACTCTTTATTTAAAGAGAGATGCTACGTCTACAACAATTTTACAATATTTTTACAACAAATCACAGGTGGTTAGTTGTTATTGGTTCAAATTTAAAACTAACACTAAAATTACTTTTTTGCTCCAACAATAACAACCAGTGACAACCTGCCACTTAGGATTTGTTGTAAAAATATTGTAGACATATCATTCCTCTTATTTAAATATAAATATGAGAGTTGTTACGTCTGCAATATTTTCACAACAAATTATAAATAGTTAGTTTTTATTGGTTCTAATTTGAACCTATCACTAAAATTATTTTTCTACTCTACTAATAACAATCCGTAACAACCTGTCACATAGAATTTGTTGTGAAAATGTTGTAAAAAAATTGTGAATATAACATTTCTCTTTAAGTATATCTTACGCACATTTAATACATTTAAAAAAAAAAAAATAGCACATACAAAACTCAGCAGTTTGCTCAATTTCAAATCCAAAATTTTAGTTTCTTAAAAATTCCTTTTTGTGTAACCTCGCTGACAATAGATAAATTTAAATTGAAAAATTATATTAAACTCAAAATTTAAATAAATAAAAAAAGCCCCATTGCACGTGTAATGAGGCTAGTGTCATTTAAAATTTTAAAAAACATGGCATTTGATACACCTTTAAATTTTCTAATATTTTATCTGAACAATGAAATAAATTAATATCAAATGTTGAGAATCATTTTTCCTAACTTAGGTGCTCCTATGACCACCTTGTTCATTTTCTTGGAACTAATCAATCAATCTATACTTATATCTATATATATCTAAAAGCTGAAACGTAGCATTTATTGCTACTACACTCCTATTAAGTTACATCAGTAACCATATCATTATCATTATTTATCTAATTTTTCCTATAATTTTTTTAACATCTACGTATTTAAAGTGAATAAAAAACTCTATTATTTAACAATCAAAATATCATCTCTCTCTTTTGTTTAACTATTCTTCTTATATTAATTTCCCAACTTATTGTTATATTTTCTCTAACTTTTCTCCACTCTACTCTCTACTTTAATATCACTTTTTTTCCATCTTTTTATCTTCCTTTATTTTGGTTCTTATTATTCTCATCCTCTTAAGATAGAATTCTTATTATCTCTTTCATTCTATATATAGTTTTCCTACGCAAAAAAAGGCTTTCTATCTCTCTCTCTCTCTGATTTTTTTTTTTCATTTTTTTGGTGGATTTTTTTTTTCTTGCATCCCCACTTTAGGTTGATGAATTTTTGTGTTCTTTAGAAGTCTACTTTAGGTTGATGCAATTTAGTTTTGTGTTTTTAAGTTGTTGTCTTTTTTCTTTTCTTTAATTTTTGGATGTTATCCTATAATCCTATCAAATTTGGAAAATAGTATATAAGAATATAATCTCTATATATTAAGAGGATTTTGAAAGTTAGTTATGGTTTCAACAAATGTCAAAAATACCTCTAATCTAATTAGATAATCCTTATTTCTAAAAATTAAAAAAAAAAATGGGGTTAAAATTGTAATTCAACAAAATTTTAAAAAAAATACCAAAGAAAATGTTTTCTTAAAAATTAGCACACTCCCTATTTAAATATATCTCCCACATGCTTGATACATTTTTTTTCCTAAAAATGTATATTAAAAGGATTTAGAAAGTTAGTTATGGTTTTAGAAAATGTCAAAATTACTCCTAATTTAATTAGATAATCTTTATTCTTAAAAAATAAAAAATAGGTTAAAATTGTAATTCAACAAAATTCAAAAAAAAAAAAAAAACTACTAAAGAAACTTTTTTCCTAAAAATTAGTACACTCTTTATTTAAATATAAATATGAGAGTTGCTACGTCTACAACATTTTCACAACAAATTATAGGTGGTAAGTTGTTATTGGTTCTAATTTGAACCTACCACTGAAATTATTTTTCTATCCTACCAATAATAATCCGTAACAACTTGTCACATAGGATTTGTTGTGAAAATATTGTAAAAAAGTTGTGAACATAGTATTTCTTTTTAAGTATATCTTACGCACGTTTAATACATTTAAAAAAAAAAAAAAAAACTAGTACACACTAAACTCAGCAGTTTGCTCCATTTCAAATCCTAAATTTTAGTTTATTAAAAATTCATTTCTGTGTAACATCGCTAACAATAAATAAATTTAAATTGAAAAATTATATTAAACTCAAAATTTAAATAAAAAAAAAAAAAAAAGTCTCATTGCACGTGTAATGAGGCTAGTGTCATTTAAAATTTTAAAAAACGTGGCATTTGATACATCTTTAGATTTCCTAATATTTTATCTGAATAATGAAATAAATTAATTTCAAATGTTGAGAATCATTTTCCTAACTTAGGTGCTCCTCTGACCACCTTGTTCATTTTCTTGAAACTAATCAATCAATCTATATCTATATCTATACCTATATATATATCTAAAAGCTGAAGCGTATCATTTATTACTACTACACTCCTATTAAGTTATATTAGCGACCATGTCATTATTATTATTTTTCTTATTTTTCCTATAATTTTTTTAACATCTACGTATTTAAAGTGAATAAAAAACTCTATTATTTAACAATCAAAATTTCATCTCTCTCTTATTTTTAACTATTCTTCTTATATTAATTTTCCAACTTATTGTTACACTTTCTCTAACTTTTCTCCACTTTACTCTCTACTTTAATGTCACTCTTTTTCCATTTTTTTTTTATCTTCCTTTATTTTGGTTCTTATTATTCTCATCCTCTTAAGATAGAATTCTTATTATCTCTTTCATTCTATATATAGTTTTCTTACGCAAAAAAAAAAAAAAAAAGGCTCTCTATCTCTCTCTCTCTTTGATTTTTTTTTTTTTTTCATTTTTTTGGTGGATTTTTTTTTCTTGCATCTCCACTTTAGGTAGACGAATTTTTTTGTTCTTTAGAAGTCTACTTTAGGTTGATGCAATTTAGTTTTGTGTTTTTAAGTTGTTTTCTTTTTTCTTTTCTTTAATTTTTAGATGTTATCCTATAATCCTATCGAATTTTGAAAATAATATATAAGAATATAATCTCTATATATTAAGAGGATTCAGAAAGTTAGTTATGATTTCAACAAATGTCAAAAATACCTCTAATCTAATTAGATAATCCTTATTTCTAAAAAAAAAAAAAAAAAGGGGTTAAAATTGTAATTCAACAAAATTTTTTAAAAAATACCATTAGAAAATTTTTTCTTAAAAATTAACACACTTTATAGTTAAATATATCTCCCGCATGCTAAGACTAGCACACACTAAACCTGACAGTTACTCAATTTCAAATCCTAAATTTTAGTTCCTTAAAAATTCTTTTATGTGTAACCTCACTAATAATAGATAAATTTAAATTAAAAAATTACATTAAATTAAAAAAAAAAAAAAAAAGCCTCATCGCACGTGTGGAGCGCATATGATGAGGCCAGTGTTATTTTATTTATATAACATGGCTTAGATAATTTTGTGTTTTTTACTATATCTTTATTTTGTTATTCCTCACACATTGTCTCTTGAAAAAGTAATTATTCTCTTTCTCGATTTTTTATTCTTTCTTGCAACTCTATTTTAGGTAGATGAATAATTATTTATTTCCACGCATCACATGGGTCTACAAATAGTATATATATAAAATCAGAGACCTCGTACAGGCAGCATAAGGTTTTTCCATGTAATGTACAAAGATAATTAAAACACTCTTAAACCACATCAAAGATAAGAACAAATTTAAAAATAGGGACTCTTTATTTCCTTTGATTCAATATTTCAAGATTTTTCCTCTCTCTCAAAAACACAAAACTCTTTGCGTTTTCATTCACAATTTTCACTTCTACTCCTTTATCTACTATACTCACAACTCTTCATGCATCTCATTTCAAATACACCCAAACCAAAAACAATCATTTACCTTCAACCTTTCAATGTCACCAACATAACTCCAACATTGTCATACCATTTGATCCTAACCCGTATGTGTAGATTGTGCCTAAGGAAAGGGGCTTGCATTTTTTATTAAGTGACAATAGCTTACGGTTTTGATATTGAAGTCGGATGTTGTGAATTTTTTGAAGGCTGTGATTGGCTTTAAGTCTTTGGGTGTTTGAAATTTTGGTGTGGGAAAGTTATAAATGTATTTTGTTTTAGAACCAAAGAGAAAGAAAGAGAAGCATTCGAAGTGATTATTTATGAAGTTGGGTTTTTTTTTTTTTTTTTAGAACTCATAATTTGTAGGTTTCTTTGTATGTTTTTTAATTGCAATTTTTTGTTGTATGAACCATAGTGATAAATATAAAAAGTGACAATGATTTCAAAGTGTTTTTGGTTTAAAAAAAAAAAATTTAAGGATATAAAAGTCCAACTAAAGACAATTAAATTTTGATAAAAGAATGTATTTTTAGTCAATTTTTCTTTGTTTAATTGCATTCTCTTTATGCTAATACTTACAAATGATTTCCTTAATTTCATTGAGAAAATGAATTGATTGTTTGAGATTAGGGTCTCCATATTTGGCTGTGAGAATGGAGTGGTTACTTAAATTTATATAATTTTAGGATATAAAAAAATTTTATTCCTTAAATTCTTATTTATAGATTTCAAAATCATTTAATCATTTTAAAAAATAAAGTCTACTTTTAGCAATAAATATTATAATATGTTTTGGTCTTATAGTGTTATACAATTTTTAAAAAAATAAAATATGAATTAAGAAAACCAAGTTTCAAAGCATTCAACAATATTGTAACAATTATAAATATTATATAACAAAATAAGTGTTATATATAGGTATTAATATACATAAAAATGATTTCAAATAAAATTTTAAAGTATCGGCGCACTACGCTGGGCATCATCTAGTTTTAGTAAATAATAAATTTCATCAAAATTTGATGACAACTAACAAAAATCCAAGCATGGTTGAGATGTTTTTATGCTCCTTTGGACATACGAATTCCTTTCGGGGAATTGAGTTTTTCTTTCATTTTAATCCAGCCATGAAATCATAATTTTCAAGCTATAATAAGTAGTAAATTAGCTGAAGTAGTTGTGAGCTCCATTTCATTCCCAATGTGTCTGTTGAATTTTTCCCTAAAAGAAACTAAATAAAATGGAACCTATACGAACAGTTTTTCCACTATAAATAAAGTTTTCCAGTATTATAGGTTGAACAATACATATTCTTAAGTTTACATAATAAATATGGTATCAAAAGCTGCTTCAGATACACAAAGAACACAAGTATAACAACCAGAAAATATAAAGCTAATTTGATTTGAATTACATAAAAATATTCCCAGAATATTTATCAGCAAAAGAGAAAGAGGCTCCACCATAATCACCGCCAAAACATCATCAGAATCCTCATAGAAGAAGTAAGCAATTTGGAACTTGAACACTAATAGTAGTCACTGTACAAAATTTGAAAGGAAAAGAAATTAGTGGCAATAAAATTCAATGCTGTATATTGTGAAATCCTCAAGGTAGAATTAAAAATTTCCCGCGAGGTGAGGAGCGACTCCTTCTGAATTCAGGCATTGATGTGTTGCTGCCTTCCTTTGGAAAGCGAATTAGACCATTTGGAACCTTGTTGTCGAGCTTCCCAGCCAATATGGGTTCAACAATTCCTCTGAAAGAAATGGGGAATGCCATTTTAATTAACAATGACCATATGGAGTTACTAATATTTCAATAACTGAAAAAATAGAAAGAGCAATTCAACTTTTTTCCCCCTTGTACAACCACTCAGTATTTAAGTCCCTTAAGAGAAGTTTTTCATTATACCTTGGTTCAAGATTTTGGGAGTTCCTTGAGAAGTTCTGTCGAAGCTTTTTCATCTTCAAAGCATGCATTGGTGACTCAAAAAGGCCATGCTCATTTTCTGGCTCAGAGAAGTCACTCTTTTGAGGTGCTTCCTCCATCTTTTCACCAGGAACATCCATGTCAGATAGCAATGTTGTCACCACATCAGACTTCTGATTCCTAGCAGGCATTTGATGAGTCCTTTCCCTGGCCTTGCTGTCAACTTTGCTTTTCCTAATGCCACCTTGCCTGACATTAAGAGCTTGCTTAAACTGCTCCTCTTCATGTTCTGGGTAAACTTTCCTGGTGCTTACCTTCTGGAGGCCACAGAATGCATCATAAATGTTATCCTGCTTTGCTGGTTCATGTGAACCAATATGTGCTCTTGAATTGCTATCTGTGGAAGGGATCATTGACATTGCTGCAACAGATTTATTAACCGAAACTCTAGCCGGGAATGGTACTTTTGCAATGGGTTGGTTGTCAAGTGTATCAGATTTGATCCTGCTCCTAAAGACAGATCCTCTATCGGTGGACAATGATCTCCTAATAGGAGGGGATGGTGACCTTGGCTTTCCAGAGCTTGCTAATCTTTCATCTGCTGGGAAAGGTACCTTTGGTGTAATCTCCTTGTCAGCAAATGCAGAGGGAAACCTTGACCTTCTCTGCTTACCAGAAGAGCAACTCCTAGCCTGAAATCAAAGTTCATCGCAATATTTAGATTATCCATTTCTGTTTATTCCTAACTTGTCAAGAATTTATTTATATAAATTTCAAGTAGTATATATCACAAAACAACCATTCTAATGTATTCAATGAAACAAATTCCTGATGGCTATTGACTTACTTCAAAGCTTTTAGTATCATCAATGGGTCGCTGACTAGTTTCAGGCTTCAGGCCAGCACTAGTACCACATCTTGGCATTCTGTAGGGTGAAACAGCTCTTGGTCTTTGGGATTCAATAGTGCTTCGAGCATTCCCAGCTTTCATTTGCTCTAGTTCTGTCTCCTTCCTCTCCACTGCCAGTTTAAGGTTCGATATCTATATAGATAGAAAAAAGTTAGAAAGCTTTCATGTAAAAAATTCAAATTGTAGAATTGAACAGGAGAATAACTGAAAACTAACCTCCTCTTTAAGGTCTCGGATTTCACCAGTTTCTTTATTAGATCGGGCTGCCCCAAGTTCTATGGAGGCAACTCTTTCAGCAAACTTGAGTGTGCTAATTGTCTCCCCAAGTGCATTAACTTCAGGGTTTATATGTACAAACATCAATGTTTTTGCTTGCCCACCTATTTAAGATGGAAAAATGGTAAGAACAGTGAAAGAGATGAAGACACTTGGAGGAATTTTGGCTTAATACGTTACCTAATGAATCCTGCAATACTTGAGTAAGTTTGCTATTCCTATAAGGAATGTGTGCACTCTTTTGTGCAAGAGCAGATATGACATCACCGAGTGCAGAAAGTGATCTATTTATATGTTGAGCCTCCTTCAGTCTCTCACCAACAGCCTCGGATTTATCAACTCTCTCACTTCCAGCCAAATCCACTAGGTGGAGGCAACCCTTAAGAATGGAATTAGAAACTAACTCTTTTCCATGGACATGGACAGTCAAAACACTGCAAAAGGATAGCCAGAACCAAAAACCATTAGTTAAAATACTAGGTATTAATAATAACACTCAAAAGAATCCCAAACTTCAATTAACAAAAGCACCTACCTATGTGAACGGCTACTTCGCTCATTTAGAGCTGTAGCACCCACGGCACGATTCTTTTGGCCAATCCTCATCAAGTCAAGAACATCTCGAGTACATGTAACCCGAACCAAACTTGCATCAGGTACATTAAGACCATTCAATTGAGAGTTGTTTCGTATATCTAATGTGCATGGAATTAAGGTACTGAACTAACAATATAGTTAATAAATTTAGTAAATCCTCAATTCAAAATTTTCAAACCCAAATGGGCATAATGTACACAAATGCTTATCGCTTATCATGTTATTTAAATAAAGAAAGTAAATCTTGGAAAGGATATCTTCTGTTAGATCCATCACTGACTAATAGATCTCTAACTTGTTCATTGTAAATTTCAATCATTTGGACTCCAACTTCATATTTTATGAATTCTGCCCTTTCCTTTGATATTTGAAACAAGTCGCGAAGAGCTCGATAGTTTACACCCCATGTCTCCTCAGATGTCAAATCTGGGCCACTCTGTAAAAGAAGATAAAGTAACATTATAATTTAGATCGTATAAAAATAATGCTGAGACAATAGTGACATTATCTTATAGTTTTTCCTTCTACTTTCTCCAATGGCTAGAGAAGGCTCTGAGTTCACAAAACAATTGAGTGCTTTCACTTTTAAAAACACCGTAAAAAACACACCATCCAATTAAAATTCAAAAGGTTATAAATCTAAGAAGGATCCCATAATATTAAATGGCATTATGATGATGATAAAATATGCAATTATGACACTGGGATGAGCCTTATGCCAAAGTTTTAGGGACAACCTGATACTCATGATCTTATAGAATATGTATCAGATTCATTGAATGGTGTGTAATCTACAAACAAGAATTACAATGTTTGGAATCTTACCATTGTATATGTCTTCCCTGAGCCCGTCTGTCCATATGCAAAGATGCAAACATTATATCCATCTAGAACAGACCTGATCAATGGTTGAGTGTCAACATATATTTGCTCTGCACATGATAGTGATAGTGATCATCAGTAGTTTCCAAAAATATATCAATGTACAGACTAAAAGTGACATATTAGATTCATTGTGTTTTAGCTGATCTTAAAATTCCACTCAGTTCTGCATTTCTGACATAACATCAATATGTTTTGGTTAAAAAGGAGCTAGGTAACTAGATCCTTATCTCTCAGTCCTCCCAAAAAAAAACCCATATAACCATCATCATTTTATTGTTAACATTACTAACAGTAGTTAAAAAGAATAATCCTTAGTTCATGATATCCATTCTGAGTTTTTTACTCTTAAGTTACTTTCAATATCTCCATCTTTGGGCTATTTAACCTTTCGTTACTTTCAATAAAGCTATGCAACAGGTTCAAATAAAAAAATGTTTAAACCAATCCCATAACTTGCAATGTAGTTTATGAGCTTCACTGAGAACCCTGCTTTGGATAGGAAAACTACCTTGTGTGACATTAGTGCTAAACACTTTATTGAATGAAAATACCCTCCTTGCATCTTTGCCCTGCTTAAGGGGATTGACAATCATGATATTTCCATTTTCTCCTATGTAGTCCACAGTAGTCTGCCCATTTGATTGCCCGGGTAAGAATGGCCTCACTCTACAATATACCCTAATGGTTCCTGTAAGAAAGTAAATTTATTAGTTAAGCTTCATATCTAATAACATATATAAATGATCAAGTTGAAAACTTTAAAGTTTCAGATGAACACCTTTGAGGTCTTGGACTAGATTGTAGAGTTGGCGGTTTTCCTCTAAAACCTTGTGATAGGATGAGGAGGCCACTTCAAGCCCCTTAATATGATGCTCTGAGGCAACAAAAATTGTAATTTACCAAATCTTTATAGATAAACTTAATAATACAAGTGACTGAGGCCCTTCTATTTAACCACAGGAATATTCTCAAAGAAGATCAAGTCTCTAGGTTCTCACCAAGCCTCGTAAGTTGTTGCTCATACTTTGAGTGAACCTGCCTCACCTCTGATTTCGTCTCTTCAAAAGATAATTTTAGGTCCTAGTTATCAAAGAAGGAAAACATCACCATAGTACTGATGAAAGGACATGTCAAAGATTAAAGTTTCAGTTTGGCATAGAAAGCCATGCAAGAATGAATATCCAAGAGTTACCCTACATTTAGTTTAAGGAAAAGAAGCTGCTAATGTAAAACTGAAACATTGTGAAAGGATTATCTCTGTCTGTGAACAGATATTCATACCTCGAGCTGTTTCTGTTGAATATCAATAACTTCTGTGTTGTCGGCAGCGAGATAGACATTTGGCCGAACCTCCTCACGTTTCCCACCACAAATGCACAATTTTGACAAATCACTTGACGCCAAACTAGTTCTTTGATTAAGATACTGTGAAATAGCTTCAATAAATTCATCTCTTGATAGGGAACCACAATCACCTTTCAATATTTTCTTCAAAAACAGTCCAAGCTATGGAAAATAGGGGAAAGAAAATTATAGATTAGTTACTGTAGTGAGGAAAATATAAGGATGGTACTCATATTGAAAAATCAGACTGGAAATACTTTTGGATAGAAGTATTAACAACAGATTCAATGACACTCCAAATTCTTAATTACCTGAGTGCCTTGAGAAACTAGCAGGGCTGAGAAATCTTTGACTACCTTACTGAGCAAAGTATCGATTACCTACAAATTTTACAATGAAAAGATCTTCAGTTTTAGGTAAAAATAAAAAGATAATTGTAATTTCTCACTATCATAACCTTCTATAAATTCCTTATGGGTAAACTAGATATTCATAATCATATTGGCTTGAGATGGAATAAGATTTTTTTTTGCAGCTAGCAAATGATATTTGTATGCCATATGCATGAAGATAACAAAAATCTTTGTTGCTAGATTGCTAGTGTTTGATCTTATATCATGTGTATTAGAGAAAGCTGTGTCTGCAGAAAACCAAAAATAACCTGCAATGCACAACAAATTGGGAAGGATCTTACCTACCATTGCATTCAAAGGCAAGTCTTCAATCCCATTACTCTCTCTAAGGTAAGCCTGTAGGATTCCAAGTCCAAAATGGTCGAAGAGGAAAGCCAGTGCATTGGCAGTTCTGGATTCTTCAATAGAGACCTCATTAGAAAGATGAAGAAAATCTAACAGCTGTTCATATTGTGATGACTCGGATTCATCTATTGACTCATCAGCACTTTCAGTGCTTAGAATGGAGGATGGAGATCCCTTTGGAAAGGATGTGATCCTCACAGTGCCTCCATACCTCCAAACCCCAACTCCACCTGCTAGCTTCCACTCGTAGAATCCTTTCAGACACAGAATGCAGTCCACAACTTTACTTGACGAACCCCCCTGGATATCCAAGTTACTCAATTAAAGACCAGTAAAGTACACACACACACACACACACACACACACACTTTCTCTCTCTTTCAGGAAAAGAAAATCAAATGTACTAGTCATATATTTGAACATGCATGATTAATAGCAAATGCAGGAATTGAAAGATAAGCCAAACCTTTTCCAAGTCAGATGCTTCAAACGTCAAGAGCTTCATTTCTTTAACAGCCTCCAAGAAATTCCTCATGTTCTCAAAATATTGAATTGCAGACTGTGCTGCTCCCTCTGTAGACTGAACTGCAATCACTGAATTGTCCACCACCTATATAAATTCCGAAACAAAAACAAACCCCAATCTCAAAATCAAAAGAGACCATGAAGTTTAGAATAAACCATGCTTGTAGTTTAAAATAAATTCCATATTGAGCAAAACTTAGGTACGATTTCTTAAGTTTCTCTATTAAATTCAACCATATGGCTGTATTGATTAATAAGCCACACAGCTAAATTTAATTGATGTTAGGCGAAGATAGTTTATTTTGTGCTACATTGGTCAATGCAACCACATGGCTGAATTTAATTTGAGAACCTAAGATACAATATCTTAAGAATTGTACCAGAAAAAAGAACTTTCCAAAATAATTAGAGAATTTTAACAAATTCTAAAATGTTAAGCAGTTTTCTTCTAAGAAAAAATTTTGAATTCCATGCATGCATATTAAAATTAACATGAAGGAAATAGTTAGAAAGAAAAACCCATCTCGGACTTGAAAAAGTTTATTAGTCAAGTTCTTTATTATAAGAATTGAACACATGAAGATTGTTCAGCACAGTTTTGCTTGAAATGAAACATGGACATGATACAAAGGTAGGAGTATGCATATATATAACCTTAAGAACAGCACCAGGGTTGACTTTGTTGAGGACATTGCAGAGAATGAGGCCATTGCGAAGTGCAAGGCAGAAGTCTTCTTCGGAGGGTTCTTTGGGCAGTGCTGATGATGCGCCATGGTCCATTTGACGTAGCCATTCTGATGCTTGGTACCTCCTTGAAGCTGAAAAGCACACACTCACACACTTGTTAGTTAAGGTTGGACTTCAAACTAACTGTGTTCTTGACAGTTGAGATATCAGCCACCCCAAGGAAAAATAATAATAATAATAATAATAATAATAAATAGGAAAAATTACAATTTAGTCCATAATTCGACATTATCATAATTTAGTCTAAAAACTTTCAATTGCTTTCTTCTCAAAAAAAAAAAAAAAAAAAAAAAAAAAAAAAAAACTTTCAATTGCAATATTTGAATCCTAAGATTTGTATTAAATTAAACTCGTTAGGGTTCAATTCAAAAAAATCCTAACCATAAAACTTGTAGGACTAAATTGTGATTTGGTTAAACCATAAAGAGTAAATTATCTGTCAAAAAAAATTTTTTTGTTAACTTGGACAGAAGTCTAATATTTTAATTTCAATTAAAAGGAATCAAATATAATAAATTTCTTTTTTGGTAAACCGGAGATTTATTCATCTAAAAAGAGTAATCAAATATAATTATCGAAAGCTTATGAATCAAATCGTGAAAGGGACAAATAGAGGCAGATAATGTACTCTAAAATAGGTAATTAAATTAGCTTTTAAACCTATATTTTAAGGATGGTTTCAAATTAAATCCTAAATTTTAAGTCTATTATAAATTAAATTTTACGGCTTCTTCAAATCTTCAAATCAAACCTTGGTTTTTATAAATCATATCAATTTAAACCTTGGACTTTCAGGTTTAATATTTTTTGATTTTGATAAGGGGTATAAATTGTTCTGATTTTAAAAGTCTAAGATTCAATTTGAAATTAACAAAACTATACAGTTTAATTTGTGATAATCTTTCAAGATTTAATTTGCTATAGGATTTAAAATACATTTTGTTCTAGAGAAATATACTAAATATTGTTACAAAATTAGAAATTCTTTTCCCTGCCGAAATATACGATAATTAGAATATAGAATTCGTTCCAGTAGGGAAAATTGGGCTATAGCCAATAGAGTGTAATCCATCATTATCCTCTAAGAATAGTGTCACGGTGAAAGCAGACTAAAATGATGCCAAAATGTATTATTAGTCAGCATGGTGTAGTAGATGTGAACATTTTAAATTTTTGTTACAGGTTGGGTAGGTGCAACTGAGCAAGTGCAACAACCAATTTAAATATGCCAAAAACTTTTTTCCCTTTTTATTGAATTTGAAATATGTACGTATGTTTTACAGTTTTAGTCTGCCAATGTGACTCTGGGCACGAATCCATGAAGTACTTTTTCCATCTTTCTTCAGCATAAATTTTCAAAGAAAAAGAAAAAGTACTTGTTAATGCATGAAATTCTGTCATCAAGTAGAGCACACAACCATTTTTATCAAGACCTCCATAATTTTTTCAAGTTGGACACAACCATTTATAGATCATCAATGTGATTGCGTAGTGAAATTTTTGTCTTCCTAACTCTATTTAGTTAGACATATTGGGAGATTAAACAGATGTTTTTAAAACTCAAAATTCTGTTCTACAACCACAAATTTTCATAGTTTTTCTTACAATCACTCATTTTAAAATGAAAATACAATTTCCAAACAGCTGCAGACGCACCAATTAAATTATGTCACCTTTTATCATCTACCTATACAAATTGAGGCACTACATCTTAGTTGTAATGTTTCCTTCACTGTACCAAAAATATATAGATGGTGATTGTAAAGGAGGGCTAATTCTAAATCCATGTAGCCAAGAAGTATTCTACAAATAAAACATTAATGTAAACCTTCTTTCGGCTAGAAGGAACACCATAAAAGGGGGACCTAATATATTTGGACCCACATTACAAACTTATTTTTAACCCTTGGATCACCGCATTTTGCGCAACATTATGATGTTCGGCATAATCTTTTATTTTAGCTTTCTCAATGTTTGATGATTGTGTGACCACCAAACCAAACCCACCCACACCCACTTTGATCTCAGCCCAAAAAAGAAAAAAGGCAAGTTTGAGTATTTGAAGTTTGACCCCTCCCAAAAAAAAAAAAAAAAATATATATATATATATATACCACCAAAGAAAAATAAAATTACATTTTAAATATTACATCTTAAAGGCGGTTTCAAATTATTCCTAAACTTTTAAACTTGTATCATGTAAAATCCCTAATCAAACCTAAAAAGTTCAATGTTTGAATTGATATGAAGTTATGAGTTTTGGATTTTATTTGAAACAATATAAAATTTTAGGGTTAATTTGAAATTTTGGACTTATATGATTTAATTTGAAACCACAGCAAAACACAGGATTTTATAAGGTAAGTTACAAATTTCAAAAAAAAAAAAAAAAAAAAAAAAAAAAAGAGGACCAGAAAAAAAAATATATATATATATATATATATATCCAAGAATTGTGCAGCTACAATAACCAATATCTCGGAAAAAGAGATTAATGAATTTATATTCTATTTTATTTTTCTCCATGAGCTTACTCTAATATTGTACTCATTATATAATAATTATAATTTTCCCATGAAGTAGGAGGATTCTAAATTACTCATAGTGGTGGTGGTAGAAATAGTACCTGCTTCTTCAGCTTTTCTGTGTGCTAATTCATGGTCATTAATAATCTCTTCAGTGTATGAAGCCTCATTGTTTGCAATCAAAGCCTTTAATCCTCTTAAATTCTTGCAAGGAGAGGTTAACATTGGATTGGTGTAGCTTTCTTGTGGCATATTTGCTTCTCTCTCTCTCTCTCCCTAACTCACAAATATATATTCTTTAGCCTGCAGGGATATATTGTATTAAACAATGTTCACTGCAAAACAACCACAGAATTTGACAAGAAGTTCAGTTAAATACTCCAGAGTCCACACTATCCAAAGCTGAGAAAATCTAAGGTAAAAAGTTGGAAACAAAAATTATATTATTATAATATTTTAATAATAATAATTAACAATGCACTGAACCTTAAGCCTAGGTACAATATAAAGAAATGGACAGCACAAAAATTAAGTGAGAGAGTGATAAATATGAAAGCATGAACCACAACTGCTAAAACCTCCTTAAAACTCTCTAAAACAATCACATTTTTAATTGAGGAAAATGAAAACACAATGGTTTTTTTCAAACAAGAAGTAAGAAACAAGGACAGAAAAGTTTTAGAAAAGACTCTACCTCTAAAGGGTGTTGATCCAAAGTTCTGGGAAAAGCCAGGAAAACTGAGCAAGAAAATTGAGTTTCAGTGGCAGTGAGAGGTTAAAGTAGAAGAACTAGATCTGATCTGACTCCAGAAAAAAATGGGATTCGAAACAAGTTTCTCGTGAGTTCTGAAGGAGCATTCAAATATACAAGCGGCTTAATAAATGCTCCAATGTGAAGTTGAACAGAGAGAGAGAGAGAGAGAGTTGAGTTTTGTGTGTAAGTAAAGAGGAGAAATAAAAAGACCATGAAATTGAAACGTTGGTGGCTTGGCCTAGAACTAGGACCCAAATAAAAGAATTCAAAGCCATGACACAGTGCATTAACGGAGTTATACTTATATCAAGTCGTTACAACTTCTATACAATATTTTTTTCTTATAAAGAACTTCTATACAATTTATATCGAATGTAGAGAACAGCTAGGAGGAGGACTTTTATCTTTCTTCTCCCAAAAAAAAAAAAAGGGCAAATAACACTCCCTTCCCTTGAGATTTAAAGAAATGACACTCACCCCTAAACTTGAAAGGAAAAAACACTCCCCCCCTGAGATTTAAAAAAAATAACACCCCCCCCTTCTGTTAATATTAGTAATGAAATATAAAGCATATTATAAAATATGTTGCTTATGCTGATTTTTTAGTCTCTTATAGCACCTTTCTAATTGATTTTTGAAAGTTTGATGATCCTCTTAGATTTTTTAATCGCTCATCTCTCTAACACTTTGGATCAAAATTTATAAAATAAAACAATTTGCTGAAACTTTCAAGCTTTTATTGTTTAAAAATGAGTTTGAAATTTTCAAAGTCACTTATCAATATAAAAAACTTTCAGAGTCAATTTTGGGAATACATTATTAACCAAAAGGTACGTTAGTGCACAACATTTTTAACGTCAATTTAACAGAATTTAGATAAATAAATGTCAAAGGGGAGAAAATGTTTTTTTCCTTTAAGTTTGGGGGTGAGTGTCATTTTTCCAAACCTCAAGGGAGGGGAGTGTTATTTGCCCAAAAAAAAAAAAAGACAACTTTTATCTAATTTTTCTTTTTCCATTCTAAAATAATTGGTAGAATTTTATTTATTTATTTGATACACTGATAGTTGGAAGTTGAGGAATTTAAATTCTGTATCTGTATATCTCTATTTAGAAATACCAAGAAATCCTGATTGAGCCATATGACTTTTGGCAAAAAAAAGTATTTGTAAAGGATCTTCTTTCATAAACTTGCTTTAAGTTTGATTTTTTTTTTCTCAATTATTAAATTATAACTTTTAAGGTCTCTTATTTTCACTTACAACTATATTTTTACTCATTTTCAACGAATCAAAAATGTAGTAAATCAATAAAAAGTTAATTAGTACACACTTAGTGCCAAAAAGTACCTGCCTAGGTCCTTTCCCCCTTTTTTTTTTTTTTTTTTTCATGGATTTAGTGTTTGTTTGGTACAATATGTTTTTGGTTAAAATAGTAAAATACACTTTATACCTTCTAAATTTAGGGTTGCAATGTGTTATCTAAAACACTATTGTTAATGTGTCCCATTAGTTATAGATTCACACATTTTTATCGCAACCCTACCCAAAAACATTGATAATTTTTTCTTATATTTTTCTATCCATTAATGACATCAAATATTAATGAAATGGGCATATTGATACTGTTGTAATACCCTCTTTTTTTTTTCTTTTTTTTTTCTTTTTTCTAGAAACAAAAAACATACATACAAGGGAAAAGGAAATGAGTTCTAACACACACACCGCAATTCTACTCAAAGGTTATGGTACTTGAGAAGATCCATTACAAGTTTTCAAAGTTAAAATACAATAATTGATTGATATAGAAGTGATCCAAGACTTATACAATATAAAGTCGATTTTAGCTCTTATTTTTGTAACTTTTCTAAAAATGATTTGTTTGAAAATATTATACCTGAAACATATATATATATATATATATATTTATATAAAAGAAATGGTAGACGGCGTTAAACTTTGGGTTGAGGGTGTGGTTTGACTTTAGATGGACATTCCACGTGGCAAATTGGGTGATGGCAAGTGTGGTCTACATTGGGACCCTTGGATCGTTGGACTGGATGGCAGGATCTGGCCTAAATGATGAGCACAAGGTGCTTTATAAATCTTTGGACTATAATGGTTTTTTTTTTTTTTGCTGAAATGGACTACAATGGTATTTATATATTTATATTTATATAAATAAATAGCCCTTTTATGCTAGGCTAACTTACGTTGTTTACCAAATACATGTTCCTTAATGCTATGTGTTTGCCACGCTGCATTTACTCTTTCATGATGAATAAGATGTTCCAATCTATTCCCTAATTGACCTTCATGCTGATTTGATTGCAGAACAAACGAGACTATTAAATTTTTGCTTTGATTTAGGACAATTTATATAAATATTTACTAAAAAAATTTGATTTTTTCTTCATGCTACAAAAAATACTTCTTATTATTAATTTAACTTTTATGTAATTTTTAAAAAGTAATTAAGCTCTCTCTAATCAAACAAAATCAACCATAGGTCAATCTCCATGGTTTACAACTTGGAATTCATCTTATCTTTATTTTTTTCTTATCCGAAAGAAATAATTAAATCGAAAAGGAAAAATTGAGAATAGAGCACAAAATTATGGTATTACAAAGTTTTGATGCATTTGTTTACAATTTTCCCCCTTCATTTGTGGATCCATATTTTTAAATTTTCTATATTTTTTTTTTTTTATAAATGTCTCAATTGGATAATCAAGCTAGTTTTCTCTATTTGTAAATTACTATAATCTTATAAACTAAACCTTGATTCTAGTAAAAAAGAAAAGGACATGTTTTCTATTAGTCAATTCTTTTTGACTTTTGAATATCTTTGTCAAATAGTTTTGCATTTCTCTAATCAAATAAAATGGGCATCCAATGGTGCTTAGAGCTAGCCATTTAAGCCACCATCTATTGCAACTTACTTAAACTATTTTCATATTATTGATATGTTTATCAGCATTTGGTCTTACATATTGACTCAACCTTCAAGATCCATATATATGTCGACATAGACAATCTTTTTCTCACTATACCATTTAAAGGAGCCAAACTAGAAAGTTACAAGAATAGTTATTTTCTCCCTAATTCCTCTTTTTAACTTGGGAAGCGCAAATGAGGATATTTTCCCCCTAATCCTTCTTTTTCACTTGGGAAACGCAAATGAAGATATGGTAAGCATCACTTTGGAGAACTAGTAATTTCTTGACAGCTATGGCGAATTCTTGGATAATGAAGCAACACATATCAGTCACTAAATTGATTGACTGACTATATTCAAGCTCAAGGTCATATTATTAAGGGTTAATAAAAAAAATTAAGTGTAGGTTCAATTTTTGTCCCTCAAATTTTAAAAGTTTTGATTTAGTTTGTAATTATTTTTTTTAGGTTAAAATGCAAAACTAACTCTCTGAATTTCTTTAGATTTCATTTTAGTTCTCCAACTTTACTTTCACTCACTTTAGTCCTCTAAGTTTCAGATTTATTCAATTAAACCTTTCCGTCAACTTTTGTTGAATTTTTTTGAAAAAAAAAATCTGGAAACTATTTTTCAATCATTAATTGAATTTTTTTAATTTAAAAAATTGAAAAATTAACCACAACATATAACAAAAATTGATGGAAAAACTTTAATTAAATAAACTTAAAAGTTAGAGGATTGAAATGAATGAAAACAAAGTTAAAGGATTGAATGAAATTTGAAGAAACTTAAAGAGTTAGTTTTGCATTTTAACATTTTTTTTTATAAAATAATTTAGTTGTCTCATTTTTTATATTATTTTTTTCAGTTTATGTCACTAGTGGAATGCTAATCACCATATTGTTAGAGATCATATTGAAACTAACAACATATTTAAAGAACCAAAATTGGCTGAAACCTATATTTAAGGGACCAAAATTGAACCGATCCCATCAACCGAAGGAAGAAATTATTTCCATTTAAAAACTTTAAGGAACAAATTTAAAATTTTTTTAAAATATAAATGATTAAAACAAAATTTACCTCAAATTTTAGGAAAAAAAATATAATTTACTTTATTATTAAAGTTGTAGTGAAGTCAAAAGTGTTGCCAAATAAAGCAAATTATGTTAATGTTATGTTAGTACCATCAAATTGGGTAAAACTTTGTGTCACAACTCGCCACATGGTGAGTTGTGACACAAAATTGTGCCCAATTCGGTGGTCTCAGCATCACTCAAATAAAGCTCACCTATGACACACTGTTATTCTCCCTCCCATGACCTAGTGTTTGGTGAAGAATAAGATGGTGGGTGAGAAATTAATGGCAGTACATTAACCTCATAACCAGACACAGTAAAAAGGTATTTCTTTTTACCTTTTTTTTTTCACACTGTGAACCATTTTCATCACAGACAAACATGAATCCAAAATCACCCACTAGACACGAAATTGGAGTGGGTGTCAATCAAATATAGGATAGAACGAGCTTGATACTGCTTTTAATATTTTCTTCTAGTGCTTAGTGGTGGCCGGGTCAAATCCAGTGATGGAATAAAGGCAAAATTGAAAGTATACGTTAGGTGTTTTTTTTGAAATGAACAAAGAGCGAAAGTGAATCCATTGAAGAACGTTGGATCCCCCACATTTTAAATCATTGCAGAGGGAAGCTTTTTCATGTGTCTTTTAACATTGTGTACCCCATTTAATGGACCACTTAAGAGAAGGTTCTGTTTTTCTCTTTCTCTTTCTCTATCAAATTATAGTCTCTAATACTTTATTAGCTTTTTCTTTGGATTAGTTAAAGGGTACGTTGGAGGAGACTTCTAACATAAGCATGTAATTTTTGGTCAAATTTGTTACAGTTAAAAATACAAATAGTATCTGGTCAAAGACCTCATGAACAGTAACTTCTTTCTTGCAAGTGTATATATATATATATATATATATATTTTTTTTTTTTCTTCTGATGTTTTTGTATATAAGTTTTCAGGTTCATCATTTAACTTTCTTATTTTAAATTCTAGTATACTCTAGATAATGAGTGTATCCTTTTCAAATAATAAATAAATAAATAGAATGAGTGTATCTTTTGATTCTTTTCATTGGATCAGGACACTTACTATTAGACTATAGTTAGTTTTTTTTCTTTTTTCTTTCCAGAATAGACCGTGAATCTATAATTTTTAAGCTTAATGAGTTGTGTCATGGTATGAGATAAGTTTGTGTATCCTTTAAAGGGAACAATCAAAAGATAGTTCATTCAATAGCATGCTTTGTTAAAATAATAATGGATGAAAGTATGAAACAATTGATTGTATAATTGACTTGGATAATGGGTACCTCTAATTTCATAAAGCAAAGATGTTGTATTGTAAAGATTTCTAGTAATTACGTAGATTGGCAAGGTAAATCACTTTAATCTCCCTCTTATATAATTCTAATATAGTATCAGAGTTAATTCTCATATATAGGAGTAAACCCACCCTTGATTCAGTTGTCAACCAACCAACAATGACGAGGTCTATTGATGTCATCATTCCAATTGTCAAAATTTCTATCGTCTAGCCACCCACAATTTTTTCATTCATCAATGTCATCATTCCAATGTCTGTAAAGTTGTAATTTACAACTATGTTTTGTTGGCTTTTATTCCGTACCAAATTTAATTGTAATTATGTTCAATCGTTTAAAACCCTGTATTTGTTGTGGGATTTGTTGTAAGGGTTGTGTGATAGAGAGAGTGTTTGAAGACTCCAGCATTTGAAGAACTGAAGGATTCTCGCGGGTATCTCGCGACCTAGCATCCCGCGAAGTGAGCCATGTGCCAGGCACATGCTGGAATGCGAAGAGTCAGGCCAGGTGGAGACAGTTGTGTCTCGCGAGTATCTCGCGGGTAAGGCCTTCCCGCGAGACACCCGCGAGACTAGCTGTTCTGCCAGCCTGTACTTTTTGAGTCACACCTTTTGCACCTCTCCTATATATACCATCATTACCCACAATTGTTGAGGAATGCTTCAGAGAGAAAACCCTAGCCAAACACATTGGTAATTAGAGATTGTCTTCCCCACCTTTCTCTATACATTTGCTTGTGGTATTTCCTCAACCCTTCCCTCTCCATTATCCATATCTTTGAGAGGTTGATAGCCCAAACACTTACCACACCTTGTGAGTGCTGTGTGACGTTTTGGTGCTGCTGGGAAGCATTGGAAGAAGCCTTGAATGGCAGATGCAACATGGAGCTTGTTGCGGGATCCGGATAACTAGGACAAGACACGGTTCCGAGAAGCCTTGTTGGAGTAGGAGCTTGGAGGGCTTAGGTACAGCGGGTAGACTAGGCTTGGAGGGTCTTTTGCTAACCCATGTATCCCAACTGATTGTCTAGTGGATCGATTTCCGCTTGGAGGGCGGCGGAGAGGTTTTTCGCCGAGTTCTTCGGTTTCCTCTTTGAGAACACGTCTCGGTGTTTTCTGTGTTTGCATCCTTCTTCCCTACTCTTGTTTAATTCCATTATACTGCTGTGTTGCTTAGTTTATGGATTAGAGTAGCTTACTTGTTCATCCGCTCGCTTTTACACTATTCCGCACTTTGTATTAAAGTTGTGTAAAACCTATCGAGCCGTAATTTTTATTTGGGGGTCTAAACAGCTCTTGTGTTTTTCAACACATTTTCGAGCTTTCAATGTCCATTGTTGATCTTTGTTGTTTGGCGTTATCAATATATGTCTCGCGTGTTTCATTTCACATCTTACATTCCAGATTCAAGATGTCTTTAAACTTTTACCTTATGTTTGAGAGAATGTTAAAAATATCAATCTATACTCAATTTACCTACACAACTTGTACTGCACCTTCACGTCATATTTTACTCATTGCAACACATCAATTTTATATTTATATAGTAAAGATTTAGTTTCTTAAAACTATCTATTTTTGGATGTCATTCATCAAATCAAACCACGCTAATATTTCTCTCTCTCTTTTTCACATTCTCAACCCTATAAATAATTATAATATGGTAATTAGAGTAAAGATGACAATTATCATCTCACTGTAACATTTAAATGACTTGTATTTTCTTTTTCTGTTTTTCCTAATAACATTTAAAAGTGTTGAACTAGAGACTTTGGGAGGATTTTCATTTTTCAATTCTTGATTTAAACTAAGAAAGCACAAAGGACCATTATGGCCGCTATGTATCACTTAAGAAAACTAGTTAATTTTTTATACCCATTACACACTCACCCCTCCATCTTTATTGCCTCAATAGAACTGCTTTTTTCTTCTTCTTCTTTATCTCCTATCTTTTTAAGGGGTCCTGCCAAACATTTAATAAAATAAAAGGAATAGTATTAATATATGAATGCTGCTCTTTACAATGTGGGCATCTTTGCCTTTCCAGAACTTCTTATATTGCCCAGATCAAGGGGTAAAAAAATCAGTGCTAGACATTACGTACAAAAGTTGTGATGAGCAATACAGAACTAATTACTTTCCATTGTTGACGGAAAGATTTAAGCTGTGCATGAGAGGAGAAATGATTATTTGGGTCCCCTACATATCATTCACGCATGCAAATACTCTTTTAGTATGTGTGGATTTGGTTCTTATTAATTAAAGCAGTACTGTATAATACACAGAAGAAAAGATTTGCATGAGCTTAACTAGTGCCGGTCCTTCTTGTTGGCGTGAATGCCGTGTAATCAACTACTACTGCTGGTTTCAAAGTCTTCTGGGACCTTTTATTTCTTTTTCTTCTACATAATTTCAAAGACACAGCATTCTCACACACAAAGTCTTGGTGAACTTTTTGTTGCTTTTGTGTTTTGTTAATAACTCCATGTCTAACTTTGTGTGAATTGTGATACGTGGGCGTTTAAGAGATCAATGCATTCAAAAAGGAAAGTCTTGGTATAAGAAAAAAAAAAAGGAAAACTAACAATACCCGAAAAACAGTAGAACTATAGTACTATCAGTCTTCGTTCTCAAAAAAAAAAAAAAAAAAAGTACTATCAGTCTTCGTTGATTGATTTTAATGAAATTCCTCTTTCTCTTGTCAAATAAAAAAATAAAGGTCTTCAACCTTTCCTGAGCTAGTAGGCTCACAGCTCGATTACCCTATCTTTAAAGCCATTCTTTCCATTTATATTTATTGGATTTTATTAACCACGGCAATTAAGAAGTGTTATATCTACTACGTTTTTATAATATTTTTACAATAAATTTTAAATGGCATGTTGTTATTAGCGAGTAACTAGTGGGTTAAAAAATCATTTTAGTGATGAATTTAAATTAGAACCAATAACAATTTCATACTTATGATTTGTTATGAATGTAGCATTAGCTTCTCCGTACAATTTGTTAATTGTCTATAAATGAGAGGAAATATTGATCCATTCAAAAGTTTGGTAGAGGATTGAAATGAACCTCATAATTAAGGGAAAAATACAATTAAACCTAAAAGGAATGGTGACTACTTTATTACACATTCCTTTTTATTTTATTGTACATGTTCTTTTTTTATTCCCTGGATCATTGGGCTTCACAATAAGAGAACTAGAGAAATGCTCTTCTTCAATCCCTCTCAAACCTCTCCATGCCCATTACTATCCGGACTCAAACCTAAACTTGAGATTTGAGACCTGATGGTGTGCCATTAATTAGTAGGAGAGTGAGTAAATTTTATTTTATTTTTGTCCCCCGAATCATTGAGATAATATGTTGTGATAACTTTTTTTAACAAAAAAAAACATTGTGATTAAATCTGAGTAACATAACTTTCACATATATCTATCATTAACAATATTTTATTATTTCCAATTATAACAGAGAATGTCAGTAGTATTGTAATCAGAGTGATATTTTTTCACATGTTAATTTTATTTTTTTATTCTTATTATTTTCATGGAATCGCATTCCAATAGATATGATAATAAATGAAAAAAAAAAAAGAAATTATGAAAAAATGGTGATGTCTGAATATTGTTGAACAACATAGGTCGTGGAACCCGTGATGTCGACCCAGATTATAGTTGCATTGCATGGTTACCAATTTTCAAAGCCCCCATTAACAAGAAATCTAGCTTCACCTTGTCCTGTCCTCTTTGGTTGGTGGAATAGAGCGGGATCACAAGTTCAATTTTATTAAAGAAGAATTGTACCCTCATAATCAACTGGATTTACCAAATTGACACTGGAACGTCTCTCATATAGATAGTTAGATGACAAGAAAGAAATTTTCCTTCTGTCTTTGTCAAAGCCAAAGTAATAGATGTTTAGCCAATTATATCCATCTAGCCAAAAAATAAATAAATAAATAAAAAATCATAATTTGGGTTTACTCAATGGTTAGTTTTAAACAATGGGATAAACTTCCATCTCCCATTAATCCTTCCTTTTAAATCATTTTGGGTATTAAAAAAAAATAATCAAAATTATGCGAATTAAAATATTATTATGTTATTTTATGAGTTTTTTTTTTTTTTTTTTAAATCTTGTTGGTTTATTATAAAACCTTTTAATGTACTGAAATAGTGAAATCAAAATAATCTCTTTAAAAAAAAGTGAAATTGGTATACTTTATTAAACTGAAGGAGAAATAAGCAGTATGGTTGAGTCCTTGGTGTCTCAAGATGTAATACCTAAATGAAATAACCATAAGATTAGGCTGTAATTAATCTGAAATTCAGTTTACTATATATTCCTCAATTGAACAAAAAGTAAAAAATAAAAATGTGGCAGCTAGGAGTCCTAGGACTATTCCTAAAAAACGTTGCATATTTGGCTTCTTTCCAAAATATGTATACAAACTTTGATGCTCAACTATGTTTTTCTTTGAATTATAATATGCATGATGTAAATGAAATTCGATTTTCAAATCTTTGATATAGACCAAAAAACAAGCTTAAAACAAAACAAAACAAAAAAATCAACTTGTATGCTAATGTGAACTGGACCGTGCAGCAACTCCAAATTTTAATTGGGCCTTGACTGGGCAACACCTCAAGGGTCTAGAGATGTGGGCTTTTCTAGATTAATGTTTCGATGATGGTTTGGACACCATTCAAACGTTTTCTACTTCTCTATATTTTTCTCCACGCTTTGGTGCAAGTCTAAAAGGATACATATGGAGCACATTTCTATTTTAGGCCTAGGTCAAAATTGGCTTGTCTCTTTAAGAGCATGGACAGATAGGGCTTGAGAAAGGATGTTGAGGCTAGGACAACCAAATTAAATTGCCTTGTGCCTAGTGTAACTGATTGTCTTTCATTTATAGTTGTCAAAATCGCAATCTAGATCGGAGGATTGCACGATTTTACAATCTCACCTCACCAAAACGTTTAAGATCACACTAGGATCGAAAAAATGGTAGGATCGTATGTAGGATTATGTAGGATTGTAGGATCGCATGGGATCCTATCGATCCTACCAAAAACATAAATTTTTGGTTTTTTTTTTTTTTTTGGATAAATTTTTTGTTTTGATGAAACTTTAAGGGTTTTTTCATGTTGTGATTGCATGACTTTTTATTTTATTTTTATAAAATTATGTTAACCTAAGCAAATGTTTTCTAGTTTCTAGTTCACTTGTAATCAAAATGAAGGAATGCTTCATCATTTCTAAATGAAGAATTTGATGTTGGCTTTGCTACTTTTTAAGCTATAAAGTTGTTAAATTGGTTTGATCAATATACTAATTTGTGTTATAATATTACTAAAATACATTTTATATATAATTTTATCAATTATGCTTGTATTTGTATATTGATTGATTGATTTTTTTGAGCATGCTCTTTAATTGTTGCTAAATGGAATAACTTGAATAGTTGAGTGTGAAATTGTATCTTGATATCTTTTGTAGCTCTGGTATACAAATATATAATGTCTACATAGATGATGAAATGGATGATGATGATTAGGAATTTAGGACGGTAGTTATAAGAACCTCAGAATGTGAATAATTAAATGTTCATTTCACTTTAATATTCATCTTGCTTTTGGATTTTATATTGTAGTTAGCTAGTTTCCATTTGCTAACGTATTTAGGATTTCAAACTTGGAACTTAGAACTTGGAAAATATTTTCCATATGTTTTGATAAATATTTTGATATTTGGTTGCTAATTAAGCATTTATTGAACTTTTTAGATACATTGGATCAAAACTTAAATATATTTGTTTCGTTAGTATAAACTTAGCGATGTATGACATGAAAATTACATCATATGTTGCAAATCTTAGTTTTTATTTATTTATTTATTTATTTATTTTAATGGATGAATTTCTAATTTACGTGATTATTTAACATACAAAGTCATTATCAATGTGTTTTTTACTTTAAATCTTAAAATATGTAGGATCTTATGATTCACGATCCGATCCTACGATCTATGATCCCACTAACCTTTAACGATCTTACGTAAGATCTCGATTTTGACAAACTTGCTTTCATTAAAAAAGAAAAAAAAGTGTAGCTGCTTGTCACTTAGGAGTGATTGCTCTTGGGCTATTACCATTCCTCTAATGGAACTTCAATTGATTAAAAAAAGTTCATCTTCTCCAATGGAAAACCATAGTACTGTTTAATATATGGGTTTGGTTAATATATGCCCTAAGGGTATACTTTAACCATCCATTTTTGAAAACTGTTTATGAGGATTTGAAAAAACTAAAAAAAAAAAAAAAGTTAATCACTTTTTTATTTTCTCATAAAAAATTTTCCTAAATGGTTTCCTAACATGTACTCTAAGTCTATTTGGTCCAAACAAAGTAAACTACTATCGAATTATATCTGGATAACCAGGGTCAGCCCTAGACCTAGGCCACTTAGGCCATCGCCTAGGGCCCCTTACTAGAAAAATTCCCCCAAATTTTGGGATAAAAATTGAAATTAAAAAAAAAATTGAGATATAGGAAAAAAAAAAATAGTTTTACATTTTTCCTCTACTTATAAGAAGTCCCTAAAAATTGAGTAATACTAGAGATAATATAACTTTAAATATATAGGACTTACAAATATGTGTCACTAATCACAAAAAATAATTTTAGATAGGAAAACAACTATAAATTTTACTTCAAGCCATTTGAAAATTTATGTGACAATTAATATGATTTGTGGACATTAACAACCTATTAAATACATTTTTAAATTTATTTTGGTGATTAGTGATACATTTTTAAAAGCCTCATGTTATAAAATTTATAATATCTCTAACATCATTAATTCAAATTCTTGTTTATTATTCTTCTAAAATAAAAACTTGTTTATTATCTTCTTAAAGTGTCACTAATCACAATTTTTGCTACATCATTTGTAAGTTTTTTGTATTAAAATTTGTTATAGTTTTAGCATTTCTTCAATATATATATATATATATATATACATATATTACAAGATAAAAAGAATGGATTTTTGTTATAAAAAAAATTATGACATTAAAAACTAGTTAAATATTATTTAAGTAATAACAAAAAGGCCACATTTAAATATATCACCTTAGGCCCCATTTAAATACATCGCTTTAAGCCTCAAAGTTTTGTGGTCGCTCCTCACTACAAAAAACACTAGTTATAGGGGCCTTTTTTTTTTAGCCACGTTTATATATATAAAAAATAAAAATAAAAAAAAATAAAAAAAAAGGCACCTATAGATACCATATAACTACGTTTGTTATAAATGTGGCTAAAATTATGAACCTATAGCCATGTTGTATAAGACACAGCTATAGGACAGTTCTATAGCCGCGTTTTTAGTGTTTGCAGCGGCATTTTATCGAGTAGGGCATATGGCCGCATTTAAAAAACGTGGCTATAGGTCTAGCCCTAATTTTTTTTTAAAAGAAGTCCTACAGCCGCATTTAGAAAACGTGGCTATAATGTTGCCTATAGCTGCATCTTTTAATAGTGGCTATAGGTTGAACAATATATATATATATATATATATATATTTTAAAAGGGCCTATAGCCGGATTTTGAAAATGTGGCTATAGCCTACCTACAGCTACGTTTCTTTGAAACGCAGCTTAAAGCATGTCTTTAGCTGCATTTAAAGAAACACAGCTACAAGTTTGGTATAAATTAAAAAAAAAAAAAAAAAAAAAAAAAAAAAAAAAAAAAAACCCTCAGACTTCTCTCTTTCTAACCCGGTCTCTCACCTTCTCTCTCACTCTCTCCCACCCCTCACCCTCTCTTCGATCTAAACAAGGCACAACCTCCTAGCTCCGCCATGAAGCCCAACCACCACCCCCCACGATGGTGGTTCCCAACCTCTCATCCTTTCTCTCTCTAAACCCGAGCCAAACACTTTATATTTATCTAATCTCTCTCTCTAAAACCTAGAACTTAACTTCTTGATCTACTACCTAGGAGAGTGCCAAATGGCACGTGGAACATGAATTAGTGTTGTGGAGGTTAAAGGCTTCACGGATATGCCAAGAACCTTGGCCATGCTGACGCGTGAGATCACATGTGGTGGCGCATGAGCCCGTGAACAACACAGGTATGACAGAGGGTAAGGTACTGGTATTTTTGTGCTCATGTGCTTTATGTTTGTGAAAGGGGAGGGACCTTGAGAGATAAATTTCTTTTAGTTTTTTTGTTGCATATCATAAATGTGTTTGGATTGGTATATGTAAATCCTGCGTTGCGATCACCGAAGCCGATTACAGTGTGATCGCCACCAATACTCACATGTCCTTCAATTACAATATTCTCACCCACGAGTACTCCAAAATCTACAAATTGTAAGCCCCTCCCCTTTTTCTTTTGTTCTCTATTTGTATCTTTGAAGTGTGGTGTTGGGTTTTTTTTTTTTTTTTGTTTGATTAGAAAGTTTTAGGATTGGTGGTTTACTGTTTCTGGCTATTATAGTATTCTAGGTTTTAAGCATCAAATCAAATTTTAGGGCTTTTGCTTAAAAGAAAGAAAGAAAAATTGAAACTTGTTTGGTGCTTGTATTGACTTAGAATGTTACTTTTTGTATCTCATTGAAAGTATAAGTTTTGGATTTGGGGTGGACAACTTAAGTGAATTGCTGTTTAAGGTGGAAAAAATGTATTCAAAATTGAGAATTTTAGCCAAAATTTTGTGTCCTTATTTTTCATTGTCCATGTTTATTAAGTTAGTAAATTTTTTGGAGAAATAGTTGGAATGTTGAGATTGTTTTGGTTTTTAAAGGAGGCGGAAGTCAAGAAATTTTAAAGAAGTTAGGTTGGGTGAGAAGAAAAAGAATAAAGGAAGGCTATCACTTGAAAGCTACTTGGAAATCATTCATATGGGTTGCCTTTTTGGCATAAAGAGCAAATCAGGAACCGGGTTTACCTTAAAATTTTTGGCCTTCTTATTTAGCTAGACTCCTAGACATAATTATGGCTCGAACATGTGTTTGCTTTAAAGAAAAAATTATTTTAGTATCATATTACTCAGTCATAGATTTTGGTGTGGATTTGTACTATCTAGGAGTTCATTGTTTAGTATTGGAAGAAATTTGGATGTTACTACTTTCACATAATTGATGTCTTGTACTAGTTCAGGATAGAAGGTAATTGATGAGTCCTTAAGTTGATGGAAGAACAAAAAACTAAAAGAAATTTATCTCTGGGATTTTTGTGCTCATGTGAACATCCTGATGATCCAAAATCTGCTGAATGTTAATAATGTAATCTTTTTCCATTACAGTTTGTTGGATTTGATCCTTTTGAAAGGTCCACCTATTTTGGGCCCTTCTTTGATTTGGGACAAGTAAGAAATTATAAATTTTGAGTAATTTTGCCACCAATACTATATTTGCTGATACCTTTTCTTGGTTTGCTGCTTCACTATCAATGCAGTTTGAACAATTTAGGCGTATTTTCATTCAATTGGGAAAATTTGATATGTTAAAAAAAAATGAGGAAAATTTTGATTTTTGGGCATTCTTTAAAATATTATAAGGAATACTTATTGTTCTGCTATATCTACCTAGTGGTTAGTAAAAACACATGTTGGAGTAGTTTGTTTGCTTTTGTTAACGTGAATTTTCAGTGACTTTGATGATTATGCTCTACAGGGATATCAAAGGTGCTAATTTGCTTGTTGATGCATTGAGTGTGGTTAAGCTAGCAGATTTTGGGGTAGCTAAGCATGTAAGTTTGAATTATTTATCCACACATTAGAATTTGATGGTGTTTGGGTTGTTGACATATGGAGTTTGGGTTGTACCATTATTGAAATACTAAATGGAAACCCTCCTTGGAGTGATTTTACGAGGGTGAGGACATTGTTAACCTTGTTATGCTTCATTGATCATAATCTAGGCAGGTAAAATGTCATCTACATGCTATTGTTTCATGTGCTCAGAATGAATTCAACTCATCTCTGATTTATATGGACCTATTAAAGAATCACGCTTCTTTTGAGAAATTTATTGTGGCTAATTTTTTGATGTACAACTGGTACTTATTTGTACTATCCTGTTTTGAATGAAGAAATTAAAAAAATTAATCATTATTACTATTAATACTATCCTTGTGTTTTAAACTTGATCCCTTTAAGTATCCAACTGTTCTTCTGTTTTTCAGCCTCAAGGTATGTTCAAAGTTTTGAACAAAACCCCACCCATACCAAAAACATTATACTCAGAGGGAAAGGATTTCCTTCATTGTTGCTTTCGCAGGTAGATTTAAATCTTTTTCTTTTGGATTTGATGATGAACTTAATTAAATCAAATGGGAAAGAAAACTCAAAAAAATAATAATAAATAAAGGAAAGAGAATAATGACCTTAGCTATGAAAGTGATGTGAAATATAACTTCCACCCATGTCATTTCTTGGATTTTCACTTAACAAAAATTGTTCCTTACACACTTAAGTTCAGCAATTTAAGTTAAGAATGAAGTGCCAATCACTTCATCCTCATCTAAGTAAAAAGAAGAATCTTTGCATTAGAAGCAAAGGAATGGCATAATTTATATATATATGCCTATATTAGTAAAACTAGGAGGAATGTGGTCCTACTTTTACTTTATGTTATGATCATATTTATTATGGTTCCTTATATATGCTGCTAGCTTTTGTGTTGATCTGTTAAAAGTATTTTAATTTACTATATTTATGGAAGTGTGGACACATTTTCAATCCCATAAATAATTGCAAACACAATTGAGAGGGGAAGTTGGAGGTCCTTATCTATGAATGCAACTAGTAAGATGTGTTTGGTTTGCCTTATGTAACATCTTTATTGAGGACATTGTTAACCTTGTTATGCTTCATTGATCATAATCTAGGCATGTAAAATGTCATCTACATGCTATTGTTTCATGTGCTCAGAATGAATTCAACCTATCTCTGATTTATATGGACCTATTAAAGAATCACACTTCTTTTGAGAAATTTCTTGTGGATAATTTTTTGATGTACAATTGGTACTTATTTGTACTATCTTCTTTTGAATGAAGAAATTACAAAAATTAATCATTATTACTATTAATACTATCCTTGTGTTTTAAACTTGATCCCTTTAAGTATCCAACTGTTCTTCTGTTTTTCAACCTCAAGCTATGTTCAAAGTTTTGAACAGAGCCCCACCCATACCAAAAACATTATCCTCAGAGGGAAATGATTTCCTTCATTGTTGCTTTCATAGGTACATTTAAATCTTTTTCTTTGGGATTTGATGATGAACTTAATTAAATCAAATGAGAAAGAAAACTCAAAAAAGTAATAATAAATAAAGGAAATAGAATAATACCTTAGCTGTGAAAGTGATGTGAAATGTAACTTTCACCCATGTCATTTCTTGGATTTTCACTTAACAAAAATTATTCCTTACACACTTAAGCCTACGGCTCCATTTGGGAGTTCATAAGGGGATGAAATGGAATGGAATGGAATGATGATAAGGGAATGGAATGGAATGTATTTAAGTAAGGGAAAGAAATGGAAAAGAATGGAATGAAATGGAATTAAGTAACCTTGATTGGATGTTTTAAAATAAAGGAATGGAAAGGAATGAAAATGAATGGAATGTAAGTAATTTTGTTTGGGAGTAACATGGAGAGAATGGAATGAAATCATTTTATGATAATATTACTATTAGACTCCTATTTTAAAATAAAGGGTTGAATATATAGAGCTTTTTTGGGAGTTTTAGTAAAAAAATCATTAAATCTAATTTCATTCCCTCCCATTTCTCCCAATTTTGGGAGGAATGAAAATTTGAGATTTTAAGGGAATAGAGAGGAATGAGTGTTCCTTCCTACCCATTCCATTCTCTCTCACTTAAACTCCCAAACAAGGGAATGCGTTTTCTATTCCCTCCATTAAAACTCCCAAACAAGGGAAGAGAAGAGTATTCTAAAATTATTCTTTTTATTCTTTTCCATTCCCTCCTCCCAAACGAGACCTACAACAGTTTAAGCTAAGAATGAAGTGTCAATCACTTCATCCTCATCTAAGTAAAAAGAAGAATATTTGAATTAGAAGTAAAGGAATGGTGTAATTTATACATATAAATATATATATATATATATATATATATATATGCCTACATTAGTAAAACTAGGAGGAAGGTGGTCCTACTTTTACTTTATATTATGATCATATTTATTATGGTTCCATATATATGCTGCTAGATTTTGTGTTGATTTGTTGAAAGTATTTTCATTTACTATATTTATGGAAGTGTGGACACATTTTCAACCCCATAAAGAATTGCGGACACAATTGAGAGGGGAAGTTGGAGGTCCTTATCTATTAATGCAACTAGTAAGATGTGTTTGGTTTGCCTTATGTAACTTCTTTATTTTTTATTTTTGAGATAGGTAGAAAGTTAAGAAGGTGAAGTTAGTTTTCAAATCAAATACATGAGATACTACAAAAAAAAAATACCATTAAAAAATTGAGCTATCACTATAACCCATGTAACATCTATTTTTGTTATGTAGATAATAAAAATATTTAAATTATATTGTAGAATAAGTGTCATGTGTCATGTGTATAAGTTTTATATAATGAAATTTATAATATCTAGAATCAGAGATTCAACAGCTCATATACGGACAATAGCAGAGTTGTAGATGGTAGCTTGAGATCTACTTCTGATGGTCCTTTGAACGTGCTGGTACTGAAACATGTTAAGGGTAGAACAAATGAGAAGAGTAAAGATGTCACCACACTTGATTGGAATGTGAGTTGTATCTCACTATACTGACTTAAGTTCATAATAGCTGCTAATTATGCTCTAGATGAACCCGCACTATTGTTTAGTTATACTATCAAAGTTTATGTTAAGTTATGATTTTTCTCATAATATTAGTGTTGGCTTATTCCATGACAAAAGTATTGTAATTGCACTAATTTATTTCCTTGTATTTTTGTGGGATTTATTTGTAATGGGTTTAGTATTAAGAGCATTCACAATAGTGAAGGCAAAATTTTAGCTATTTAGCTACACAAAAAATCACTTTATCTATTTTAACTACATACATACTGCAGTAATGGATTTATTTTAGCTTTTAACACAAATAAAATAATATAACCACTACAATAAAATAATATATCACACTCCAAAAAAAAAAAAATACACAGCACCAACCATAACCACCTCTACCATCAGCCACAGCCACACAGCACAAACATCCACCACCACCACTAGCAGTCCACAGCAGAAAAGAAAAGAAAAAAAAAAAAAGAAAAAAAAAAGAAAAAAAAAGAAAAAAAAAAAAAACCCAAATCCTCAATCCAAACCAAACAAAATCACCAACCGGAGACAAACCCAGCACAAATCGGAGACAAACCCATGCGTCAATGCTGCCTACGCTGTCAACATCCTCGTTAATGCTTTGGTTTCCGATTACGCTACATCGGAAAGTGACGGTGAGTTTATCAGCAACTTGGAACGGCTGGGTCGGGCCGGCGGTGGTGAATGAGGGAGATTGAGAGTGTGATGGTGAGAGAGGAGTGACGGTGAGTGATTTGGGGCCTTGGGACGACTAAGTCGGGAGTGACTGAGAGAGGACGAGAGCTTGAGAGAGTTTTTGGGAGAGTGAAAGGGACGACTGGGTCGGGAGTGACTGAGAGAGGATGAGAGCTTGAGTGATTTGGGAGAGGAGGCTGAGTGATTTGGGAGAGAAAGAGAGGCACGAAGTGAGAGTTGAGTGATTGTGATTTGGGAGAGGAGGTTGAGTGATTTGGGAGAGAGAGAGAGAGGCATAGAGTGAGAGAGAGAAAGAAATAATTTTTTAATGTGTGAGAAGAATAAAATAATATTATTATTTTTTTTCTCTCGTGAACAGTGCACATCTATTTATAGATATGCACTGTAGCAGTGGAGCTAAAATTTTTAGATTTAGCTCCACTACTGCAGCAAATTTTTTGTATCTGTGGAGCTAAATTTTAGCATTATACCTATATAGCACCACTACTGTGAGTGCTCTAAGTGATGAAGATTTGATCAAGACAACTAAAGGTCACATGAAAAGCACATGCAGGAAGGTGAAGAGTCAAGCCAGCTGTCCAAAGAGTACAGCCTGTCAATTGGCTAACTCGCGACTCAAGTCGCTACTTGTACCAGTTGTGAGTGAGCCGTGAGATGCCCTTGTTTTGCTGAAACACATGACCTTTCGTATTCTCCTCACACATACTATATATACCCTCATTACCCACATAAATTGTAAGGAGCCTATTGAGAGAAATACTCTAAGAAATGTTTCTATAACACACCCACCTTATTAGAGAGAGAGAGCTACTCATTCTTAGAGAGAAATTTTTGTAGTCTCTTTTCCTTCCCTCTCCCATTGTTATACCCATTGAGAGGAGATTTGTACCCAAACACAACCCACACCCATTTAGAGTGTTGAAAGTGGTTTTGGAGTTTAGGAAGCATTGGAAGATGCCAAGAATGGCAGATGTAATATGGAGCTTATTGCAAGATCTGGAAAGCTAGAGAAGACACGATTAGGCTTAACTTTGTTGGAGCAAGAAGCTTAGAGGGCTTAGGTGCATCAGGTAGGTTAGGCTTGGAGGGTCTATTGCTATTCATGTATCCCAACTAATTTTCTAGTGAATCATTTTACTGCTTAGAGGGCGGCGGAGAGATTTTTCATCGAGTTCTTCGGTTTCCTCTTCGATAACACGTGCAATGTTATCTTTGTATTTGTTTCTCTATTCCCTACTCTTTTCCTTTTAATTGTTGTTGTGTTTGTGATTAATTATGGTTTAGAGTGTTTTGCCAATTTTGGTATAGCTTATATTTATCATACCGCACATATATTGTTTGAGTATAAGCTTGTGTTGATTATTTTGAAATTGGGGGTCTAAACATTCACCAGTGTTTTACACACCAAGTGAACTTTTAGTTTAGTTATACTATAATTTAGTCATAAGCTTTATTTTTCAAGTTTGCATGTCATAGAATATGGTGCTTTATTTTTAGGGCTGATACTTGGTTTGGATTGGAATTATCTCCTGAGAGCCTTGCTTCTGAAGTTGAGAATGAAATAGTCCAATGCTAAAAGAATTCCCAATTGCCAAGAATTTAGTATGGTCCATGTTTTTAACAACATGGAAAAAAAAAAAAGCCTATAGGAGGCTTTAACCACGTTTCTTAAATGCAGCCCAAACATGGTTTATAGCCGCGTTTTTAAGCAGCTGTAGGTCTTATTCTATAGCCACGTTTAAAAACATGTGGCTATGGACCTGTAGGAGCTATAGTCGCGGAGTTTAGGCCGCATGTGTAAGCGTGGCTATAGACTAAACAAGCCTATAGCTGCATTTTTAGGGTCTATAGTTGCGTTTTAGAAACGCAGCTATAGGCCTCGTTTTTTGTAGTGCCTGCAAACGACTATGAAAATATGAGGGCAGTTTGTCCCTACCTTTTGTCCTAATGGAAGAGAAGAAAGATAATAGAACAAAATTAAAAATCTGTGTAGGTGGATATCTTTATTTGGTGATGTAGACAAAGCCACAGCCTTTCATATTAGTTCATTCTAAGCCCCAAAAATAAAAGTTACCCTTGTTTTGTTCAATACTTCATTCAATGTATTACTGTTAAAGACATTTTATTTTTTCGAATGAGTGTGATATCAATTTAGAAGACTTTATTACTTCCGTGAGGAATTTAAGGGGCAAGTAATAATTAATAAATTGCAAGAATGATTTAAGGGGAATGGTTAAGATACATTTCATACTTTATTAAATAACATTTTTATACATTTAAAAAAAATAAAGTCTAACTATACACACATTAAAAAAAAGCACATACGACCACTATGAATTTGTGCAAGCTAATGGATTATTAACAAATGAATTTTCTTATTTTTGAAAGATGTGTATTACAATTCATAAGTGACCACACTTATATATTAATCCTTAATATGTGTTCTTAGAACATTCATTAATAAGACTATTATGAAACACAATACAAAAGACAATTTTTTTGCATTAATTGAACTAGTATGTGACTATGTGTTCCAAGTGAAATTCTAGAGTTTCTTGAACAAATCCCAATATAATCACTATATGTGAATGTGATCTTGTGCATAATTTCAATCAAGATCTTTTGCACAAACGAAGCTAATCTATTTGAATATTAGTATAACTTACTTTCAAGAATAGAAAAATAGGTGTTGGTAACTTGGAAATGGTCAATGGCCTTGTTTTGATAATCTTGTTAATTATTTTTACTTAATGCTTCAAGAAGGATGATAGGTGATTTGTCATTATTATTCCTCCTCAAGTCTTAGAGCAATCTATTCGAATTCTTGCTTTATGAAATAGATTAAATGGTAAAACCAATCAATCAAGCACTTGCCAAAAAATAGAAGAACTCAGAGGTGGCACCGACTTAATGATTCCAATGCTTAAGTCGGTAGGATTTTGGTAGGTGAATTTAGTGACAGCAAGGAAATTTTCTCTTGATTTGGATTTCTCAATATATAGGCTTGTCCTTGAGAAATTATTAGGTCTACCAAAAGGACTGCTGATGTGGTCTCTAAACTCCCAACCAATAAAATACTGTTATTTATGCAAATGTGACATCACCTGGTATTTTTTTTTTTTTATTCCTTGTGCTGAATAGGAAGCTCACTCATATATTTGCATAGATGGCATCATGTCATTGGTTGGGAGGACCATATCAGCAATCTTCCCGATGTACCTAATAATTTCTCTCCTCGGAGCAATTCCCCTTGATTTAAGTCATTTCCTTTAATTTGGCTATAATAGGCCTATAATGAGGGATATCAGCTTGACTTTTTTCCCTTGGTTATGATTGAGATCTTTTCGCATATAAGTGTAATCAAGTTCTCATAATGGAAGTAGCATCACAATGATTTCCCAAGATATCGTGCTCAAATCTATGTGATTAGGCCCTTGTGCTTGAGGGATTGATATTTGGTGCAATAATTTAAATATCTTTCAAGGGTTAAAGATTGAAAGTTAAAAAATTCATTTCTAATATTCGTCATTGGATAAAAAAATTTGTCAACCTTTTAACTTTTTACCTTTTTTTTTTTTTTTCTTTCTCTCTCATCGGTGTAATTGCACGATGCAATAGCTAGGATACAAATCTGTGTTCGAGTTCTTCATGTCAGCCTATTGAGTTATAGCTTTTGTCCTCAATCATGGTATTCCTTGATTTTAGACCATATGAGGTGGAGAGATTTCTTGGTCTAGCTTTTTATCTAGTTGGTCCAATTTATTTGAAGAAGAGGCATAGCATGGTGATAATCTTTGAATCACCACTAACCTTCAAATTGTCTTACATAAGGGTTTGTTCCTATTTGGTACTGATCCTTGCCATGTAAAATCTATTTCCAAGTTGAATTGCATTGATGCCCCTACTTTGCGTGGTGAATAAATTTTTAGGGTTAAAAGTTAAAATGTCAATAGCCAAAAGATTTTTAATTCACCGATATTAACTAACTTTCTTAACGATGAGAATCTAAATTCAAATCCCACTTATTATAAGCAAAATAAAAGGAAAATAAATACAATATAATATCAATAAAAATGTATGCCACAATAAGGAGAATCCAAATAGAAGGAATATATAGAAAATGTGGACATAGGAAAAAGAAAAAAGTATAAGATTTTCTGGTTATAGGCAAGGTTGTCAAAATCGGGATTCTACATAGGATCGTGGGAGGTAGGTAAGATCGTGGATCGTAGGACTGGATCGTGAATCATAACATCTTACCTATTTTCAGATTTTAAGCAAAAAGCCTATTGATAGTGCCTTTGTATATTATATAATCACTTAAAATATGAATCCATCCGTTAAAAAAAAAAAATTGCATCATAAAATGTAATTTGCACGCACTACATCATTCTTAATGTCATTCTAATGAAACAAAATATATTTAACTTTTGATATAATGTATCTAAAAATTTCAATACATGTTTAATTAGCAACTATGTACCAAAATATTATCTACACATATGGAAAATGTTTTCCAAATTCTAAGTTTCAAATCCAAAATAAGTTAGGCTAGTTAGCATATAAAAACTAGATAACTACAAATTTACAATATGTAATCCAAAAGAAAATTCTCAATTTAAGGTAAACTAGCTAATTACAAATATGAAATTCAAAAGAGAATTCACATTCAAAGGTTCTTCTAATCTAATCACTGTCATTGTCATATCTCATTTCATCATCTAAATATTTTAGGTCCTGTTTTTGAAAATGTTAAACTTAAGTACTATAGGTTTTTTTTTTTAGATTTTATGTTGACATAGAGGTAAATTTGGGACTTCAATTCATTATTAGGCTTCTGATAACTCGTTGGGCTTGTGGGTTTAGGTGGATTATCTTACCCAAATTAATCCCAATTAAAAAAAAAAAAAAAAAACTAGCCAAATGGTAGGATCGGTAGGATCTCATACAATCCTATGATCTTATGCGATCCTACACGATCCTACATACGATCCTATCATTTTTGCGATCCTGCTACAATTTTAAACTTTTTGGTGAGGTGGGATCGTAAAATCGTGCGATTTTACGATCCGGATCGCAATTTTGACAACCATGGTTATAGGTATCTTTATCAAAGAAATTTTAGTCAAAGTCACTTAAACAGTAATTAGCTTTTTGGGAATTTGCAAAAATGTTCATAAGAATATGAAGGATTTTAGGAATGATTTTCTCATGTAACAAAGTTGTTCTAGAATTCCTTCTCAAAAAAACAAAAAAAACAAAAAGTTGTTCTAGAATTAGGCCTATGTGAAGCGCATAATTAATGTTAAAGTATTTTATATTATATAACATTATGAATGAATATAATATACTACAGTATATCATATCTAAAATAATACTAGAAAATTTAATTAGTTGTATTTAATAAGATTTTTTATACATTTAATTTTTTTATGAGCATTCTAGACGTTGAAATTTGAAAAACAATTTGTCTACTATTGGTATTTGTTGAATCTCAGTCATTATAGTTAGTGTGCATATGGGCCTCATTGCACTTTCTGGCACTATTCATGAGCCTCACTGTACTATTTCAACTAACCTTTACTTTTATTTACAGTAATTTAAGCAATAATTTTTCAGTTTCAGCAAAATAAGTGGTATCTAAACACACCCTTAGTGGGTTATAATTTAATTGATAATATGGGTAAAGATAATAATCATTAATTCATTGTTCAAAAGAAAGAAATAATAATTCAAAAAATAATACACTTCTAGGTTTTAATGTAAAAACTTTGACATCTAATAAGTGTTCTTCTAAATTTTTAGTGATTGAACCAAAAGAGCATCCTTTTGGGTCATCAATGGTGGAACTTGAAGTGATTAATTTTAAAGCTCAAATGATTTAATTATTATCTTATATTCTATTCACCCCCCCCCCCCCAAAAGATAAATTCCTAGCTCCGCCACTATTATGACCCCTATAATTTTTCCAACAATAATGATGGATGTAAGGTTTGAAGAATTCACCTAAGGAAAATTATTCTCATATTCAATTTCACAACTTTTTTATTTGTATGATTGTGAGTGACTAATGTAAAGTGGTGGGTCATAAAAAGCAACAAATTTTGATTACTCGTAATCGTATAAGTCAGAAGGTTGTGAAATGAATAATGCTAGTGTCACGTAAAACTTGTGCCACAACTGAATGGTAGAGGTGTGTCCCCACATGGATCCACTATTACACCACTATCACTCTCAACTCACCACGAGTGAGTTGCAGCACAAATCGTACCATTTTACGTGACACCAGCATTACTCTTATGAAATTAGCCAATTAAGTTTGATTTTTTGAAATAATTCAGGTATGAAAAGAACAAGAAAAATGAAAAAGCTAAAAATGGTGTGTTAATTAAACTTGTTTATCCCGTGGGCAGACTGTGGCAAAATGGCAAGAGAACATTGGATCTGGAAGTGGCAAGCTGTAATGATCATAGGGGTATCCGGAAAAGGGTCCCACCATCATGTAACCAAAGTATTTCCAGAATCATGATAAGTGATAATTTAAACAATATATATATATATATATATATATATATAAGAGTAAGTGACAAACCAACAAATGACCCATGGGCTCAATGGAAAACTATGCCCACCAAACGGATCAACTGATCAGCATAGAAAACAAAGTCATGCTTCGTTGTTTGAGCATCATGAGGGTATGCATTCCCCGTATTTGCACGAGGACAGGAACAGTTATAAGACTCAAAGAACTATGCTACATTAACCTTTATAATAACATCAACTTCGAAGCTCTAGTAAATCCATTACACATACTGATGATGCTAAAATCATCAGTTGGGTCACTCGTCCAATTCAGAGTATTAGACGATCTTGTAGGACCTGCAAGATAAAGGAAAGATAAATTGAAGAGACCATCGGGTTGTGCCCAGTAAAGAAGCCTCCGATACTTAAGTTAGTATCAGCCCATATCTTTTGTATATAGATAGTGTTTTGTAATAGTTTTTTACGTACCTTCGCTAGTGAGACAGATTTTCCCTTTTATAAATGACTTAGGTAGCTATTGTACATAAATTAGGATGATTATTATCTTGATCGTAACGTTCTTTGTCTTGATAAGAGTTTAAAACCTTTGATGGTCGTTATTAAATGTGTTGAGCAGTAATCTTTGATGGCCTACTAATGATGCAAGGTCGTCCATATTAATGGATGATCTTAATGATTTTTTTGGACTCATTACATACTATTTAATATACTACATATAATTCAACACTAAAATCTCTTTTTATTCATGGCCTCCAATTGAATAAAAGCTACACCCTTTGTTAAAAGTCAAGGGAAAATTTTGTTATACATACACCAATACACACACTCTTGCACATAAATTAAAAATAAAAAAGAACTCAAGTCACCATTTCAAGTGTAATAGATGGTTCTTTTTTAATAAGGATATAGAAAAGACAATCCTCCAAGCTACGGTTTTCTACAATCTAACTAAAGTCTCTGGTTGAATAAGAAATTTGGGATTCAATTCTTGTTTACACAAAAAAAATTATTGATATTTTGATCTAATAATAAAGAACTACTATCATCAAGAGCGAACTGAAAGTGGAACCACAGACTCTGGCTTTGAGAAGAAGAAGCAAGAAGGCTCATTGTTCCAACGGTCACAAGAGCAACGGTAACTTTGGTTTTGAAAAGAGCTTAAAACGCTAGCATTTAACTAAATGAGGAACGAAGTCATTTTACTTACTCGTGTTTATTCAAGATACGAGACTACATCGTTTTAGCACAGCTTCTCTCCCTCAACAAGTTTGGAATTGCTCTATTCTTCTCATGTCTTAAAGATCCAAATATTTATTCTCCATTAATTGTAGACATTTTATTTATGATATACGGTTGTACTTTCTATTAGAGTTTGTTAGATTGGAATCTTCTAGACTAGTTATGATCTATGTAATATATAAATAGAGAGTGAGGATTATGTATTCATTTGAGAAAGCTTAAATAAAATTTCAGTTTTTGTTTTCCTCATCTCTGGTTCTCTCACTGTTCATCATTGATAAACCTTCAAGCTTTCCCTTCTTTCATAGTATCAGAGCCTGAATCCATGGCTTCCTCTACACCTACGAGCACTACTCCATCACCACCACAAACCACTGCAATAGTCACTGCTACTCAATCACCTTCACCATTGTTACTGCTTTCTAACATGTCAAATTTGATATCAATCAGGCTTGATTATACAAACTATATTCCATTGAGGCACCAGTTGATTACAATACTGGAAGCTTATTCTTTTATTGAGCACATTGATGGCTCAACTTCTCAACCTAGTCAGTATCTTCTTGATGCTCAAGGACACTTGACCTCAAATGTGAATCTAGAGTTTCTAACTTGGAGAATCAAAGACAAAGCTTTGCTTTCTTTGATTAATTCCACTCTCACTCCACAAGTTTTCTCTCTTATGGTTGGTATCACTACTTCTAGAGAGGGGTGGAATACACTAGAACAAAGGTTTACATCAACCTCAAGGGCAAACATTCTCAATCTAAAATTGGAGCTTCAAAGTATCAAGAAAGGTTCAGATTCTGTGAACACTTTTCTGCAAAAGATTAAGATAGCTCATGACAAACTCCTTGAAATTGTTGTCATTGTAGACAATGAAGAACTTAATTGTATTGTTCTTTGAGGTTTGCCAAAGGAAATTGCTCATTTTTGCTCAGCAATTTGTACCAGGAGTGAGCCAATCACCTATGAACAACTCTCTATCATGCTGCAAAGTGAAGAACAAGCTATGGTAGAGAATCTTAATAGTCTCCCACACTCTTTAGCTATGTTTTGCATTTAGCAATAAGCATTCTAACAATCCTCACCCTCAGTCATATAATGATGGAGGCTCTACTAAAGGAAGAGGAAAGAACAATGGAAATAAAGGAAGAGGTGGAGGAAGGTACAAGAATAATGGTGGTGGGAGTCAGCAATAGTTTTTCACACCTCAACCTCAACAAAATTATTCTTCAATTCAAACTGCTCAATTTGGGGGTTAGAATTTCAATAATGACAAACCTATTTGCCAGATTTATGGAAAGGCTGGTCATCAAACTCTTGATTGCTACCACAAGATGGATTTTGCCTATTAAGTCAAAAATCCACCAACCAAGCTAGCTGCAATGGCTTCAGCCTCTAATGCAGCCTTAACAAACAACCAAGATCCCTATTTGGCAGACTCAAGTACTTCAGATCACCTCACTGCTAATCCCTATTTGGTAATGCTTCCCTCTCAACCAAATATCATAAATTTGTTCTTAAAGATGTGCTTCATGTTCCTAGAATAGCCATGAACCTTCCTTCAGTTCATAAATTTTGTTTACATCTGCTCTCGCCATTTTGATGCTAATAAACTCACAACCCAAGATGTTCCTACAAGGAGAATCCTTTACGAGGGCTTGAGTAAGAATGGGGTTTACCCAATTTATCTAAAGCTTTTCACTAGGCATCAATCACACTCAGTTGCACCAACTTCAACGCAATATAACTTATCTTCTTTACAACTGCATAATCCATCCTCTACTTCTTTTCATGTATAGAAATCAAATAAGTGGTTGCTATGGCACCACAGGCTAGGACACCCTAGTGATAATGTTCTTAGAACAACTCAATCTTCTTTTCATATTGCTGATGTTTGTAATAATACAATTTCAAGTTCTATAAGTCACTGTAAGCATTGCCTTAGTGGTAAAATGCATCAATTACCATTCAATAAATTTGATTTTGTTAATTCTAAACCTCTTGAACTTGTTCACAGTGATGTTTGGGGACCAACTCCTGTCATTCAATCCATGATTTTAGATATTACCTTGTTTTCATTGATGAATACTCAAAATTCACTTGGGTCTATCTACTAAAGAATAAATCTAATGTGTTTGATATTTTTAAGTATTTCAAAGCTTATGTTGAAAATCAACTAAATACATCTCTCAAGTTTTTAAAAACTGATGGTAGGGGTGAGTTTACCTCTAATGCTTTTAATCTTTTCTACTCTAGTCATGGAATCATACACCAAGCTACACGTCCTCATACCTCACAACAAAATGGTACAGCTGAGAGAAAATATAGACATCTTGTTGAATGTTCTCTCACCATGCTCTCACACTCTAATCTACCTTTATCTTTCTAGTTTTATGCAGTGTCCACTGCAACACATATAATTAATAGACTTCCCACACCTTTACTTTCATAATAAATCTCCATGGGAATTTTTGTTTCAATCCAAACTAGATTTACTTCATCTTAGGACTTTTGGTTGCACATGTTTTCCCCTTCTCAGGACTTGCAATAAGCACAAACTTCAACCACATACCAAACCATGCATTTTTTTTGGATATCCTGCCTACTCCAGAGGTTACATTTTTCTAGACCCTAGCACTCTTTGAATTTACATTTCTAGCATGTGGTGTTTAATGAGTTTGAGTTTCTCTCTCTACAGTCCACTTCTTCACCCATTGGTTCTTCTCCTAATTCATCTTCATCCACTGATTCCTCTTCTATTACTCATTGGTTATCCTTCCTTTCTCATTTCCCTGCACACACTTCTTCCATTCAACCTTCTCCCTCATCTAGTGTTAGTCCTACTTTTCGCACATCTACTCCTACTTTAGCTCCTGTCCCATCCTCCATACCAGAGACATCACCTACATCTAACACTCAGCTCCTAGTTTCTAACTCTATATCACCATCTATCTCCCCAAATACTATTCCTATTCCTCCTTCTGTTGAGACATTGTCCTCTGTTGATGTGACTATAGTGCCTAACTCAGTGTCTGCTTAGAATACTCATCCTATGACCGCCAAATCTAAAGCAGGTATTTTCAAGCCTAAGGTCCGGTAGTCACTAAGTCCAAAGCTGCTACTAAGCCTCAGATTTATTACATAGTCACTGAACCTCCTTATAAAATTACTGCCCTATATCAGCAATGGCGTTCAGGTATGGATGAGGAGTTTGCTGCTCATACTAGACAAGGTACTTGGAATTTTGTGCCACTTTCACCATCTCAGAATGTTGTAGGTTGCAAATAGGTCTTCAAATTGAAGCACAATAGTGATAGGAGCATAAACACGTACAAGGCCAAGTTGGTGGCAAAGAGATTTCATCAACAATATGGAGTTTATTTTTAAGAAACCTTTAGTCCAGTAATTAAGCCTCCCACTATTAGAATCATCCTATCCCTTGCAATTCAATTCAATTGGCCTCTTGGGCAATTGGATGTTAGAAATGCCTTTCTCCATAGTTTCTTGAAAGAAGAGGTCTATATGGTTCAACCTCCAGGCTATGTGGATCCAATTTTTCCTAATCATGTCTATCATTTGAGGAAGTCTTTCTATGGTCTCAAACAAGCACCTAGGGCCTGGATTGAGGGGTTTTCTACTTATCTTCTTCATTAGGGGGTTCAGGCTTCCTTGGCAGACTTATCTCTCTTCATCCTCAGACATGGGAAGTTCTTGGTCTTCCTTTTGGTTTATGTAGATGACATTGTACTTACTGGTAACAGTCCTTCCTTCTTGCAATCCCTAATTCATCAAATTAGCTCTAAATTTGAGCTTAAGGATCTTGGTAATTTGCACTATTTTCTTGGTTTGCACATCACGAGGACCTCCACAGGTTTATTTTTGAATCAATCCAACTATGCTTATGACTTACTTTAGAAGCACAACATGCTCTTTGCTAAGCCTGCCAAGACTCCTTGTGCCCCAAATTTGAGATTAGTTCTTGCTACAAACTCATTTCTTGCTAACCCTCATGAATATCGTAGTATGGTGGGTTCTCTTTATTATTTGATTTTCACCAGGCCTGATCTCAGCTTTACTATTCATCAGGTCTGTCAGTTTATGTCTGCTCCGAGTGAAGCCCATTTGATTGCAGCCAAAATGCATTTTAAGGTATGTTAATGGCACTCCCAATTTGGGGATTTTCTTTCAACAAGGTCCTTTGTCTCTCTTAGCCTTCTCAAACTCAGATTGGGCTGGTGATCCTTTTGATCGTCGTTCCACTACTGGGTATTTGATTTATCTTGGCTATAATCCCATTACATGGAGTACAAAGAAACAAGAAATTGTGTCTAAATCTTCCACTGAGTCTAAATATCGAGCTCTTGCAACCACTGCTGCTGAGCTTTGTTAGATTCGCCAAGTTTTAAAGGACCTTAGGATTTTTCTTTCTTTTGCACCTAAGCTTTGGTGTGACAACTTGTCTACCCTTACCATTGCTTCAAATCCTATTTTCCATGCCAAAACCAAACATGTTGAAGTGGATTACCACTTTGTGAGTGAGAGGGTTCTTTAAAGGGATCTCCAGATTCACTACATTGCTACTGGTGACCAGTTTGTTGGCATTTTCACCAAGAGTCTTTCTTCCTTTCGTTTTCAATTTTTGCATTCCAAAATCATGGTGTCCATTGACCCCTTGGTTTTGAGGGGGGATGAAAGTGGAACTATAGATTCTGACTCTGAGAAGAAGAAGCAAGAAGGCTCACTGTTCCAATGGTCACAAGAGCAACAGTAACTTTGGTTTTGAAAAGAGCTTAAAACATTGGCATTTAACTAAATGAGGAACGACATCGTTTTACTTATGTATGTTTATTCAAGATACGAGACGACGTCGTTTTAGTGCAACTTCTCTCCCTTAACAAGTCTGGAATTGCTCTGTTCTTCTCATGTCTTAAAGATCCAGATATTTCTTCTCCATTAATTGTAGATATTTTGTTTATGATATACAGCTGTACTTTCTGTTAGAGTTTATTAGATTGGAATCTTCTATAGTTTTTTTTTTTTTTTTTGGTCAAGAAAGGATAATCATTAAAACTAAAACAAAATATCAGTCTTAGGGCAAAGCCTGTTTAAATACACCCCATTGAGGTCATCCTCATAAACAGAAAGCATATCCACAGGAGGATTGTCAAAAATAGTAAATTCTAAATTGTGACTCGATCCCATTCTGGCCAGCTTATCCGTACAAAGATTCACTTCACGGTAGCAGTGCCTAATCCGAACCTAAGTGAGGTTTGATATTAATTGCCTGCAATCGTCCAAGATGGGAGACACTACGTTATTTACATAATTAGAATTGACCAAAGAATCAATTATAGCCTTAGCATCTAACTCAATCTCAACACAATTAAAATTGCAGCTACAGCATACGAGGAGTCCATCCCTCAGTCCCCACAGCTCAGCAACAAAGCTACTTGTAATCCCTATTTTCCTGGCGAATCCCTTGATCCATCAGCCATGCTCATCTCTCAAAACTCCTTCACAACTAGCTATCCCCGGATTCTCAATGGCAAACCCATTAGTGTTCATTTTAATCCACCCACCTTGTGGTTTTTCCCATTTAACTTGCCTTAGAGCTAATCGGATTGCACTTTTAGGCAGGTATGCATAATAGAAATATTGCACTGCTTGTTCCGTTATTTCCACTGCCAAAGCTGAGATTTAGTTTCTCCCCTCGAAAACAAAGTTGTTTCGGCTTTTCCATATGATCTATATAGCAAAAAGAAATACAACACTCCAAGGAGGATTGCAAAAGCTGAGTGAATCGATTGCTTTCCCATTGTACTCCAGCCACTCATGAAGGTCCCTAGTCGAAAAACATGGGTCTGTTCATAAAACCCCCAGTTGATTCCAGACTGGTTTGATCTTTTCACAATCTCGGAGAGCATGTAGGATTGATTCAGTCTCCCTATTGTATAATGGGCAGTTTGTATCCTCCATCATCCCTTTTCTCCAAAGACAGTCCCAAACACCAATGCTATTATGGGCACACATCCAGAAAAAAGTTTGAATTCTTGGCAAAATATCCAGTTTCCAAATCCAGTTGACCAAAACACTAATCGTCGATTCATTCCCCATAGCCATCTTATACGCACTCTTTAGGTCAAAATTTCCTTAGGGAGAAGCTGACCATGCAATTATGTCCTTTCCTACTGATGCCAAAGCCATCGAGGTAGCTTGAATCATAAGCCTAACATTTCGGGTAGCTCAAACTCTAGACAACTTCAATCCCATCCATTTTCCTTCATGACATCTCGAATCTTCAAGTTTAAAGCGTCTCGTGGGAGAGGACCAATCACCAAATTCCGCATCACTCCATGATTCACCCAATGATCATACCAGAAACTAAGATTGCTACTTCTCCCAACTCTCCATTTAATACCTCTGTTGAAGACTTTCCTGCCCTTCTTACAGGCCATGTTTGGGAGCATGGGAGCTTGTTTTGGTTTCTCGAACTTAGCCTACGGCTTGAGCAATACTTAGATTTCAACACACGTGCCCAAAGGGACTCTTTTTCTATATGAAATCGCCAGTTCAGCTTCACTAGAAGGGCTGTGTTTCTACCCTTTGTTGCTTGTAAGCCCAATCCTCCGTCCTTTTTGGGCTTTGCTACCTTCTACCAACCCACCCAATGAACTTTCCTTGCCAACTCCGAAGTGCCCCAGAGAAAGTTTCTATTGACCCGAACCATTCCCTCAAGTATTCTCGTGGGGAGGTAGGAACATTGCATAACATATGATGGGATGGTTGATGAAGATGCCTGAATGAGGATAACCTTACCTGTTAAGGACAACAAGTTTGCCTTCCAACCTGCAACCTTTTGCTTTACTCTATCCAATATAAAGTTAAAGTCTTGCGTGGAAGAGCCAAGTTGCTTAATGAGTATACCAAGATATCTCCCTAAACCCGAAGTAGAAGCAAATCGAGCACACCACTAAGCTCCTCCCTTCTGCCTTCATCCACATTCGGGGAAAAATACATTTTTGATTTAGCTTTACTAATTGTTTGGCCTGAAACTTCACAAAATTCATCAAGAACCTCTCTAATGGTGGAGGAATTCAAGTGATCAGCCCTTGCAAAGAGGACTAGATCATCGTCAAACATTAAATGAGAGAACGCCAGGCCACTTTGAGACTCTTTAAATAGATTCAACAGTTTATTGCTGCACTTCTCTTCTATGAGCTGACCAAGGTATTCAATGTAGAGTATAAAAAGGTAAGGGCATAAAGGATCACCTTGTCTCATTCCCCTAGACGAAAGAATAGGCTCTAATGGCGCACCATTTAAGAGGATAGAGGTGGATACCGAGGAAACACAACTCATGTTAAAGTCTATAAGATTCCGAGGAAGATTTATTCTCAAAAGCATACTTCTGATGAAAGCCCACTCAAGCTTATCGTACGCTTTCTCCAAATCTATCTCGATAGCCATGTAACCCACCTTACCGTTCTTTTTACTGATGGAGTGAATAAGCTCCTGTATTATGATGGCATTATCAATGCCTTTCCACCCCGCACAAAGGCAATCTGAAGAGGTGATATAAGCTTTCCCAAATACGATCTAAGTCTTGCTACTATAATTTTTGTGACCACCTTGTAGATTGTGTTGCACAAGTTGATTGGTCGGTAATTCCTAACAGTCTCAGGACTTTGAATTTTAGGAATGAAGGCGATGTGGGTCTGATTAAGGTACTCCAGAACTTTCTTTTCCATGAAAATTCTTTTGACTTCCCTAACTACTAATTTGCCCACTGTTGGCCAAAATCTTTGGAAGAACGCTGCATGTAGCCCATTCGACTCCGGTGCCTTAAAAGCTTTTAGAAACCAAAGAGCTGATCTGATCTCCTCCACTGTTATCTGCCCTCCAATCTCTCTTTTTCCTCTTCATTAAGTCGACCTTGCCATTGAGAAACCACTGGCATTGCTATTGACAAAGCTGACAGCGAAGAAGTATAAATGTTCCTAAAACCATTCCTAATAAACTCAGCTATATCCTTCTCCTCTTAGATCCATTCCCCAACAGAATTTTTTATTGCTAGAATTTGGTTTCTTTTCCTCCTGACTAGAGTTGACACATGATAAAAAGTTGTATTCCAATCTCCCTGTATCATCCAATTAACCCGAGACTTTAGCATCCAAAGATCCTCTTCTTGTCCCATGATCACAAATCTTCCAGAGTAGTTATGATCTATGTAATGTATAAATAGAGAGTGAGGGTTATGTATTCATTTGAGAAAGCTTCAATAAAATTTCAGTTTTTGTTTTCCTCATCTTTGGTTCTCTCATTGTTCACCATTGATAAACCTTCAAGCTTTCTTTTCTTTCAGGTAATGAAACTCTATTAAAAAAAAAAAAATCTAGAACCCGCAGCCTCAAATCACGTTTTCACTAGAGCTAGATCAAATACAATAACAATCCCATCCCTCTCTCTTTCTCTCTGGAATTTTTTGTGCTCCAAAAACAGCAATGTCTTCTTCAATCTCATCCTCTGTTCGATTATTCACCACCAAACTCCCAAAACCTCTTCTTTGTCCCAAAACCTTAATCCTCTCTAAATCTCATAACGTCTTTTTCTTTAAACCTATCTCTTTTCGAAGACTCCCTACTACCCCATTATCATCATCATCACCATCACCATCAATATCAGCATCGAGCTCTGTGCCTGTGCAACCCATAGAAGAACTGCCACCTAAGCTCCAGGAGATTGTCAAGCTGTTCCTGTCCGTGCAAGAGCCAAAGGCCAAGTACGAGCAGCTCTTGTTTTATGGTAAAAACCTTAAACCCCTCGAAACCCAGTTCAAAACAAAGGATAACAAGGTCGAAGGTTGTGTCTCTCAGGTCTGGGTCAGGGCCTATTTGGACTCGGATAATAATGTTGTTTTCGAGGCTGATTCTGACTCGGTTCTCACAAAGGGAGTCGCTGCTCTACTTGTTAATGGGCTATCGGGTCGTCCCGTTAATGAGGTTATTCAGGTCTCACCGGATTTCGTGGTGCTTCTTGGGCTTCAGCAGAGTCTCACTCCTTCGAGGAGTAATGCGTTCTTGAATATGTTGAGGTTGATGCAGAAGAAGGCGCTTCAGTTGGCCGTGAAAGCCGAAAAGGGCGAGAATTCGGGGTTGAAAATGGATGGCAGTGTTGAAAATGTGAACTTTGGATCGAATTCTGATCTGGGCGTTGAAGAAATGTGAATGTTGAATTGGATTCTGAGGTGGGCGGAGAAAGAAGCCCGGTTCAGAGTTCGAATTCAGGTGGTTTGGGGAGTAGAGGGATGAGAATAAAGGAGAAATTGGAGAGAGCTTAATCCTGTTGCCATAGAAGTGGAAGATATCTCTTATCAGCATGCTGGTGTTAGAGGAAGTGATGGGGAGACGCATTTTAATGTAAAATTTTTTATACCCATAACACTCACCCCTCTATCTTTGTTGCCTCAATAGAACTGCTTTCTTCGGTTCTTCTTCTTCATCATCTCCTATCTTTTTAAGGGGTCCTGCCAAACATTTAATAGAATAAATGGAACAGTGCTAGACATCATCTCCTATCTTTGCCTTTCTAGAATTTCTTATATTGCTTTGATCGAGGGGTAAAAAAATCAGTGCCAGACATTACGTACAAAAGTTGTGATGAATGAGCAATACAGAAGTAATTACTTTCCATTGTTGACGGAAAGATTTATGCTGTGCATGAGAGGAGAAATGATTATTTGGGTCCCCTACATATCATTCACGCATGCAAATACTCTTTTAGTATGTGAGGATTTGGTTCTTATGAATTAAAGCAGAACTGTATAATACACAGAAGAAAAGATTTGCATGAGCTTAACTAGTGCCGGTCCTTGTTGTTGGCGTGAATGCCGTGTAATCAACTACTACTGCTGGTTTCGAAGTCTTCTGGGACCTTTTATTTCTTTATCTTCTACATAATTTCAAATACAGAGAATTCCCACACACAAAGTCTTGGTGAACTTTTTGTTGCTTTCGTGTTTTGTTAATAACTACATGTCTAACTTTGTGTGAATTGTGATACGTGGTCGTGTTTAAGAGATCAATGCATTCAAAAAGAAAAGTCTTGGTATAAGAAAAAAAAAAAAGGAAAACTAACAATACCTGAAAACCAGTAGAACTAGAGTACTATCAGTCTTCATTGATTGATTTTAATGAAATTCCTCTTTCTCTTGTCAAATAAAAAAATAGAGGTCTTCAACCTTTCCTGAGCTAGTAGGCTCACAGCTCGATTACCCTCTTTTTAAAGTCATACTTTCCATTTATATTTATTGGATTTTATTAATGACGGGCAATTAAGAAGTGCTATATTTAAAACATTTTTATAATATTTTTATAATAAATCTTAAGTGGTACTATATTGTTATTAGCGAGTAACTAATGAGTTAAAAAATTATTTTAGTGATGAATTTAAATTAGAACCAATAACAACTTACCACTTATGATTGGTTATGAAAATGTTATGAACGTAGCACTAACTTCTCTGGACAATTTGTTAATTATCAATAAATGAGAGGAAATATTGATCCATTTACAAGTTTGGTAGGGTATTGAAATGGACCTCATAGTTAAGGGGAAAATACAATTAAACCTAAAAGTAATGGTGACTACTTTATTACACATTCCTTTCTATTTTATTGTACGTATTCTTTTTTTTTTTCCCCGGATCATTGGGCTACACAATAAGAAACTAGAGAAGTGCTCTCCTTCAATCCATCTCAAACCTCTCCATGCCCATTATTATCTGAACTCAAACCTAAAACTTGAGATTTGAGACTTGATGGTGTGCCATTAGACTATTAGACCTAGGCCTGTTTTTTTTCTCTTTCTTTTTTTCTTTAGTAATAATAGGGGCATAATGTTGCGATAACTTTTTTCAGCAAAAGAAACATTGTGATTAAATTTGAGTAACATGACTTTCACATATACTTATTATTAACAATATTTTTATTATTCTCCAATTATAACAGGAAATGTCAATAGTATAGTGATTGGAGTGATATTTCTTTTCGCATGTTAATTTTATTTTATTTATTTTATTATTTTTATGGAATCGCATGTTCATCTTTAATTTGATAATACTTTTACCATATGCTTTATCAATAGATATGATAATAAATGAAAAAAAGAAATTATGAAAAATGTAGTGATGTCTGAATATTGTTCAACAACATAATTCGTGGAACCCGTGATGTCGACCCAGATTATAGTTGCATGGTTGCCAATTTTCAAAGCCCACCATTAACAAGAATCTTGCTTCACCTTGTCCTGTCCTCTTTGGTTGGTGGAATAGAGCGGGATCACAAGTTCAATTTCATTAAAGAAGAATTGTACCCTCATAATCAACTGGATTTACCAAATTGACACTGGAACGTCTCTCATATAGATAGAATGATAGATAGATGACAAGAAAGATATTTTTCGTTCTGTCTTTGTCAAAGCCGAAGTAATAGATATTTATCCAACACATACATCCATCAGCCAAAAAGAAAAAAGAAAAAAAAAATTATGTGGGTTTACTCAATGGTTTGTTTTAAACAATGGGATAAACTTCCATCTCCCATTAATCCTTTCTTTTAAATCATTTTGGGTAAAAAAATAAATGAAAATTATGCGAATTAAAATATTATTATGTTATTTTATGAGTTTTTTTTTTTTCCTTAAATCTTATTGGTTTATTATAAAACCTTTTAATGTACTGAAATAGTGGAAAAAAAGTAATCTTTTTTAAAAAAATGTGAAATTGGCATACTTTATTAAACTGGAGAAGAAATAAGCAGTCTGGTTGAGTCCTTGGTGTCTCAAGTTGTACTACCTAAATGAAATAACCATAAGATTAGTCTATAAGTAATCTAAAATTCAGTTTATTATATATTACTCAATTGAAAAAAAAAGTAAAAAAAAAAAAAAAAAAGGTGGCAGCTAGGAGCCCTAGCTAGGACTATTCCTAAAAATGTTGGCTTCTTTCCAAACTATGCATGATGTAGATCTGATTCGATTTTCAAATCTTTGATATAGACCAAAAAACAAGCTTTCCTATTGGATTAACTAATGCCGACCTATAGAAGTAGAACACAACCTTAAAACAAAACAAAATCAACTTGTATGCTATAAGGTGATCTGGATCGTGCAGCAACTCCAAATTTTATTTGGGCCTTGACTGGGCAACACCTCAGGGGTCTAGAGATGTGGGCCTTTTCTAGATTGTTTCAATGATGGTTTGGTCACCATTCAAACGTTTTCTACTTCTCCATTTTTCTCCACTTCTTTTTTTTTTTTTTTTTTGGGTGCAAATCTAAAAGGATACATATGGAGCTCATTTCTATTTTAGGCCTGGGTCAAAATTGGCTTGTCCTTTTAAGGACATGGACAGATAGGGCTTAAGAATATTCGGGCTAGGCCAACCAAATTTATTGCCTTGTGTATAGTGTAGCAGCTTGTCTTTCATTAAATTTAAAAAAAAAAAAAAAAAAAGGAAGGTAGCTGCTTGTCACTTAAGAGTGATTGCTCTTAGGCTATTACCATTCCTCTGTTGGAACTTCAATTGATTAAAAAAAGTTCATCTTCTCTTATGGAAAACCGAAGTACTATTTAATATATAGTTCTGGTTAATATATGCTCTAAAGGTATACTTTAACAATCTATTTTTTAAATCTGTTTATGAAGATTTGAAAAAACTATAAAAAAAAGTTAATCACTTTTTCATTTTCTCATAAAAAAAATTCCTAAATGGTTTCCTAATATGTACTCTAAGGGTATACGTTAATAAAACTCTCTCTCTCTCACTCTCTCTCTCTCTCTCTCTCTCTCTCTCTCTCTCTCTCTCTCTCTATATATATATATATATTCTTTTTTACTTATCCAAAAATAAGGGATTAGACCTATGGACTAGAACATCTAGGAGAAGATAACATTTAGTCCAAACAAAGTAAACTACTATCGAATTATATCCAGACAACCAAGGTTGGCCCTAGGCCTAGGCCACTTAGGCCATCGCTTAGGACCCCCTACTAAAGAAAGGCCCCCAAATTTCGGGGTAAAAATTGAAATATATTTTTAAAAAATTGAGATATAGGAAAACAATTGAGTAATGCTAGAGATAATACAACTTTAAATACATAGGGCTTATAAATATGTGTCACTAATCACAAAAAATAGTTTCAGAAAGGAAAATGCTAAAAATACTATAAATTTTACTTCAAAACCTTTAAAAATTGATGTGACAATTAATATAATTTGTTGACGTTAACAACCGATTAAATACATTTTTAAATATCTTTTTGTAAATGGTGATACATTTTTATAATCCTCATGTTGTAACATTTATAATATCCCTAACATCATTCATCCAAATACTTGTTTATTATTCTTCTAAAAAAAAAAACTTGTTTATTTTCTTCTTGAAGTGTCACTAATCACATTTTTTGCTACATTGTTTGTAATTATTTTGTAATAAAATTTGTTATAGTTTTAGCATTTCTTCAAAAAAAAAATATTACAAGATAAAAAGAATAAATTTTTATTATAAAAAAATTATAATATTAAAAACTAGTTAAATATTATTTAAATAATAACAAAAATGTCACATTTAAATATATCTCAAAGTTTTTTGGCCGCCCCTGCAGACAACTATGATAATATGAGGGCAGTTTGTTACCCCCCCCCACCCCCCCCCCCACCCCCCCCCCCCCCCCCCCCCCCCCCCCCTCTTGTCCTAATGGAAGAGGAGAAAGATAATAGAACAAAATTAAAAATCTATGTAGGTGGATCTCTTTATTTGGCGATGTAGACAAAGCCATAGCCTTTCATATTAGTTCATTCTAAGCCCCAAAAATAAAAGTTATCCTTGTTTTGTTCAATACTTCATTCAATGTATTACTGTTAAAGACATTTTATGTTTTCAAATGAGTGTGATATTGACTCAATTTAGAGGACTTTATTATTTCCTGCGGAATTTAAGGGACAAGTAATAATTAATAAGTTGCAAGAATGATTTAAGCGGAGTGGTTAAGATACATTTAATACTTCATTAAATAACATTTTTATACATTTTAAAAAAATAAAGTCTAACTATACACACATTTAAAAAAAAGCACATACAAACACTATAAATTTGTGCAAGCTAATGGATTATTGAAAAATGAATTTTCTTATTTTTGAAAGATGTGTATTACAATTCATAAGTGACCACATTTATATATTAATCCTTAATATGTGTCTTTAGGACACTCATTAATAAGACCATAGTATAAAACATAATTATGAAAGACAACTTTTTTGCATTAATTGAACTAGTATGTGACTATGTGTTCCAAGTGAAATTCTAGAGTTTCTCGATCGAATCCCAATATAATCACTATATGTGAATGTGATCTTGTGCATAATCTCAATCAAGATCTTTTGCACAAACAAAGCTAATCTGTTCGAATATTAGTTTAACTTACTATCAAGAACAGAAAAATAGGTGTTGTAACTTGGAAATGGTCAATGACCCTGTTTTGATAATCTTGTTAATTATTTTTACTTCATCCTTCAAGAAGGATGATATAGGTGATTTGTCATTGTTATTCCTCCTCAAGTCTTAGAGCATCTCCAACAACCCCTGTATATCTATTTTTGGAGCATCAAAGGCTACTGTTCACGCTCCAGCAGCTTCTCTAAACACACAGATTCTCCAAATTTTTTTTTTGAAGTTGCTACAGTAATTCTCTTAATTTAGAGAACACTATAGCAACTTCAAACCATTATTTTATCTTTAAAAAATATCCGGCTAAATAAAAAAAATTTCTTTCTCTTTCCTCCTCTCTTCTTTGTTCATCCATGTCTCTCTCAAATGGTAACACAATCAACATTCAACACATAAACACAATAACAAATCAAGAACATGGAAAAATAAAAATTTAATTAGAACAACAAATCTAAAATCAAAACAAAAATAACAAATCAAGAGCATGAAAGCCTATCTAAGCTCCATTGCAACAACAAAGTGAATCAGAACAAGATTAAAAAAAAAAAAAAAAGATAGGCGAAGGCCATGTCGGCTCTGTGTGTGTGTGTGTGTGCACGCGCGTGTGAAGTGAGCTGAAGAGGAAAGAAAATAGAAGTAGAAAAAGTAAAAAAAGAAAGAGCTAGAGAAAGAGAGATAACTGAAGAGGAAGAAGTGATCTGGAATGAAGTATAAGAAAAAGAAAAAGAAAAAGAAGGTAGATAGAGGAAAGGGGTGGGATACATGGGTGGTGGAAAAAAAACCAAGAGAAAGAAAAGAAAAAAAGAAAAAGAAACATGTCCAAATGGTGTGGAAGGGAAAAATAATATAAAAAATAAGAAATTGCAATTAAAAAATACTACTACAATATTTTTACAATAAATTTTAAGTAACGAATTGTTATTAGATAATATTGGTGAGTAAAAAAATAATTTCAGTAGTGGTTTCAAATTAGAACTAGTAACAACTTTCCACATAAAATTTGTTGTGAAAGTATTGTGTAAAATGTTGTGAATATAACACTTCTCATTAAAAAATATAATTGTTAAAAAAAGAATAAATGATGATTAAAAAAAGAATAAAAAATGAATGAAGAAATAATATTTAAATGAGATAGAGAATGTGATAGAGAATCTGTTGGAAAGTGTATTTGAAAAAGTGAGTAGGTAAAATCTAAATGTCACTGTTCATTCTCCAAACAGTACAAAAATTTGAAGAAACTGCTGGAGATCCCTTAGAGCAATCTATTCGAATTCCTGCTTTATGAAATATAGATTAAATGGTAAAACTAATCAATCAAGTGCTTGCAAAAAAAAAGGAGAACTCAGAGGAGGCACCGACTTAATGATTTCAATGCTTAAGTCGGTAGGATTTTGGTAGGTGAATTTAGTGAAAGCAAGGAAATTTTTTCATAACTATTCTTGATTTGGATTTCTCAATATATAGGCTTGTCCTTGGAGCAATTCCCCTTGATTTAAGTCATTTCCTTTAATGTGGCTATAATAGGCCTATAATGAGGGATATCGGCTTGACTTTTTTCCCTTGGTTATGGTTGAGATCTTTTAGCATACAAGTGTATATAGGTTCTCATAATGGAGGTAACATGGCAATGGTTTCCAAGATATCATGCTCAAATCTATATGATTAGGCCCTTGTGCTTGAGGGATTGATATTTGGTGCGACAATTTAATTGTCTTTCAAGGGTTAAGATTGAAAATTAAAAAATTCACTTTTAATAATCGTTATTGGATGAAAAAATGTGTTAGCCTCTTAACATTTTACCTTTGCACCTCTTTTTTTCTTTTTCTTTTTTCACTTTGAAGGTGCAATTACACGATGCAATAGCTAGGATACAAATCTGTGTTCGAGTTCTTCAAGTTGACCTATTGAGCTATAGCTTTTGTCCTCAATCATGGTATTGAGGAATTCCTTAGGTTCAGACCATATGAGGTCGAGAGATTTCTTGGTCGATCGTTTTATGTAGTTGGTCCAATTTATTTGTAGAAGTGGCACAGCATGGTTATAGTCTTTGAATCACCACTAACCTTCAAAATTGTCTTACATAATGGCTTGTTCCTATTTAGTACTGATCCTTGCCATGTAAAATCTATTTCCAAGTTGAATTGCATTGATGCCCATACTCTGCATGGTGAATAAATTTTTAGGATTAACAATTAAAATATCAATAGCCAAATATATTTTTAATTCACTGATATTATCTTTCTTAACAATGAGAATCTAAATTCAAATCCCACTTATCCTAAGCAAAATAAAAGGAAAATAAAAATATAATATCAATAAAAATGTCTGCCACAATAAGGAGAATCCAAATAGAAGGAATATATAGCCAATGTGGAAATAGGAAAAGGAAAAAAGTATAAGATTTTCCGGTTATAGGTATCTTTATCAAGGAAATTTTAGTCAAAGTCAAACAGTAATTAGCTTTTTAGGAATTTGCAAAAATGTTCGTAAGAATATGAAGGATTTTAGGAATGAGTTTCTCATGTGACAAAGTTGTTCTAGAATTAGGCCTATGTGAAGGGCATAATTAATGTTAAATCACAATCATTATCTTTTGTGGTTCTTTTTTAGATCACCAAGAAAATTCCATACACTTAAATTTCTAAAAATAATGGAGCACATACATCATATATAGATTATTTTTCACGGTTCACATTTATCATTATTAACATCAAAAAAAAAAGAAAAAAGAAGAACTAAAAGTTCACAAGTCCAATTAATTTCAGCATACAAACAAAAAAGGGAATAGGATCAAAGATTTGATATTCATAAAAAAGCAGTACAACGAATAAAAAACAAAAATGATGCATGTGAGGTTTGACAAATTGCACGTCACTTTTCAGATGGACTCACTATTTATAGTCAACTACGCCAGATAGTTGTGAAAACGAATATAGAATTAGTTGTGGCAATTATGACCCTATAATTTCTCCAACAATAACGATGGAAGTGAGGTTTGAAGAATTCACTTGAGGACAATTATTCTCATACTCAATTTTACAATTTGCTTATTTATGCGATCGTGAGTAACTAATGTAAAGTGGTGGATAGCAAAAGACAACAAGTTCTAATAAGTTAGAAAGTTGTGAAATGAGTAATCTTGGTGTCACGTAAAACTTGTGCTACAACTGAATGGTAAAGGTGTGTCCTCACATAGCCTTACTATTTCACCACTATCACTTTCAACTCGCCACATAAACAAGTTACGGCACAAATTATATTATTTTACGTTATACCAGCGTTAATCTTATGAAATTAGCCAATTAAGTTTGATTTTTTAGAATAATTCAGGTATGAAAAGAACAAGAAAAATCTCTATCAAAAAAAAAAAAAAAAAAAAAAAAAAAAAAAAAAACAAGAAAAATGAAAAAGCTTTAAATGGTGTGTTAATTAAACTTGTTTATCCCGTGGGCATAGCGTGGCAAAATGGCATGAGGACATTGGATCTGGAAGTGGCCAGCTGTGATGATCATAGCGGTATCAGGAAAGGGGGTCCCACCATCATGTAACCAACGTTATCATAATTGCATCGAGCCCAGCTCAGCTCAGCTCAGCGCAGTTGGTGGATCTACATCTCTACCTCCCAGTCCCAGATAATGGCGTGGCCCACCACCTGCTCTCCTCTCCACTCCAAAAATCAATCATGGAATTGATGCTATAACTTTTTTTTTTTTTTTTTTTTTTTTTTGAAATGCTAATGAGTGCCTTATGGTACTCTTTAAAAATCTATTTAAAGAAAATTTTTATAGAAAAAAAAAAATTTAATATTTTGATAATTTTTTTCATTTTTCATAAAAATAATGTTAAAACTTTCTTAAAATAAATTCTTAAAAAATGCCTTAAAGATACTTATTAGCATGACTTTTTTTTCTTTTTTTTTAATGCAATAACTCATTTTCTTCACGTGCCAACCATTAACATTAATTAAGCCCAACTTTTCCCTTACATACTATTTGTGTTTGTAAAAGATTTAATTTCTCTCACCCTTTCCTATTTCCTATTTTAATTATAGATACTCTTCATTTATTACTTTTTATCAGTAACATTAAAGTTTATTTACATTAATAAAAATTTGATATTTCTAAATTAGTATATAATTTTGCGTGTGAATCATCAGAGAAAATTGAAATTATATGTAAATTGTGATAGATCTATTTTTGAAGTGGTATTCTAATTTAAGAATGTTATGAAATTATTGTGGATTTAGGAATGTTTTGAAGTGGTATAGTACTATTTTCTCTCTTCATTTATTATTTCATTTTTGAAAACGGTTCATTTATTACTTTCTTTTAATATTTTATCTTATCTTTGTTCATTAAAATTTTGGGGCGGTGGTCATTTAGTCATTTTTGTTAAAATTTTATCTCTTCTTTTCCTACCTTGTATTTTGGGCACTTTCAATAACTCATTATTTATGGTGGATTTCCCCCCAATAATTATGAGTTTGTTTTCCATCCTTTTTTTGCCATGTAAAAAGGAAAAAAGAAAGTCTATATCTATTTGGCAATATTTTTTCTTTTAGTTTATTTAATATTTAAAGACAATTTTTTTAAAAAAATCACTTTTTATGTATGATTATACTTTAACTAATTTTCACCAAATTAAAAATAAATAAATAAAACTACATCCAAATATATTATCACAAATCGACATAAAAAAAAAATTATATTCTTCATTTTCTATTATAGGATCGAAGCTTTGTAAACTCAATACAAGACTTGTTTTTTTTTATAAACTTCAATTCAAAAACAACAAAACAAGACTACAAGGGGGGATATCCTTCCATACAAACAGCAGCTAAAACTGCAGGAAGGATATCCTTAAAAAAGAAAAACGACGAACCAGAAAGAAGAGAGCATCTGGCAGCTTCATGGGCTGCAGTATTACAATTCCTATTAACCCATGCAAAAGAAAAGGAAACAAAGCACTTAACTAACGACAGAATGCTGGAGATGGAAGCTTGGATAGCCCATTTGGGAGGGTTAGAAACAGAGGACAGTGCGTCAAAACAAATCTTAAAGTCACCCTCAAACATCACCTGGCACCATTTTTCTCTTTTTGCAATTGAAACAGTCCACAAGAGAGCTTCGGCTTCGGCTTGGAGGGGGGAACGATGAGAGGAGGTCCTTGCCCAGATATTACAGAGTGAACCATCAGAGTCCCTTGCAACTACTGCCAGCGCTGCCTTAGTACTAATCCAAGCAGCATCCACATTTACTTTTATCCAGCCAGGAGGAGGTGGGAACCAAGAGGATGGGGTTACCACAGGCGAAGGGAGGGACGGCTTCAGGCATACCTCGAAGAATTCGCGAGCCCTCCTTTGAATGAGGAGTACAGAGTCAGCCAAGTCAAAATGTCCCTTGGTATGCAAGATGGAGTTCCTAAGGCGCCAAATTTCCTCAAGGGTGAGAGCCATGGTTAGGGAGACAATTCTCTTGTCCGACGCTTGATGAGTTGGCAATGGAGGATTGAGTAAAAGGTTGGCGATGTCATACGTAGTTGTTGCCAAACATTCCTCTGATCTAAACCCCCAGATAGCTGCGAACCATAAAGCTTTGGCTACAGGGCAATTGAGAAATAGATGGATTGGATCCTCAGGGAATTTGGAGCATAGGAGACAGGAATCATCAAATAAGCCCATCCGTTTCTTGATATTTTCCCTGGTAGGAAGCACATTGACGCACAATCTCCAAAGGAACATCTTAGTTTTCTCAGGGGCTTTAAGGTTCCAAAGTTTTTTCCGAGTAGGAGTAGGGACAGGAGGGGCCACTGGTAGGGGGCATAAAGCTTGAAAAGCAGATTTCACTGTGAAGGCACCTTTTGAGTCCAGAACCCAAATAAGTTTATCTGGTGCAGGGTGTAAGGGAATAGAGATGGAAAGGAGAGCTTGAGCCGATGCTGGGTTGAACAAATGGTTGACCAGAGGGGCATTCCAACAGTGTAAGTCAGAGTTAATGAGTTGGGAGACCATGAGGGGGAGTTGGTTGGTGTTTATGTCTCTAGGTTTGGGGGTAAAGTCATGAATCCAAGGCACCCAAGGATCTTGCCAAATGTCAACTGAGGATCCATCTCCGATAAGGTAGCAGGCTCCCTTTAAGATGATGGATTTTGCACTTTCTATGGCTCTCCAAATAGGGGAGGCTGAACTTGGGGGGGTTAAACCTTAGCCAGTCATGCTTGATTTTATATTTGGCTCTAAGTACTTGCATACACATGCTGTCTCTATTCGAGACAATCATCCACGCCAGCTTTGCGAGGAGGGGCGGAGTTAATATCTTTGTGTTTCTTAAACCCAAGACCACCCGCCATTCTTGGGAGGCAAAGTTTGTCCCAAGACCTCCATGCTAAGTACCTTCCCTCTTCAGCCTTAGGCTTCCACCAAAATCTCCTAGTGAGGGAGTCTAACTTTTCGCATGTTTTAATGGGAATGCTGAAGGTGGACATATCGTATGTTGGCAGAGATTGAGTAACTGAGGTGATAAGAGTCTTCCTTCCTGCCCAAGAGAGACACTTGCTTCTCCAACCCAGTAATTTTGCTTCGAGTTTATTTTGAAGAAAGCTGAAGTCCTTAGATGGAGCTTTGGAGAGGAAAAGAGGGGCACCCAAGTAGATAGCATCCTTCTTGAGGCTCTTAATCTGTAGGATTCTCTTAATGGTTCTGCGATGTTGGAGTTGGGTGTGCTTGGAAAAAAAAACCCCAGATTTGTGCTTATTTACCCTCTGCCTGGACCAGGAGCAATACTTCTCTAAAACATTAATCAGACTGTGTGCATCTCTAACTGTAGCCTTAGAGAAGAGGATGATGTCGTCGGCATACATGAGGTGTGATAAGGTGGGACCATTTGAGCTCGTCTTGATACCGTTTAGGTTCTTATTTCTCAATTCTTGCTCCAACATTCTAGACAGAATTTCTTGCCCGAGGATAAAGAGATAGGATGAAAGTGGGTCACCCTGCCTTAGGCCTCTACTGGGAGTGAAGCCCTCAGTCTTGCCTCCATTGACCAAGACTTCAAAGGATACCGAAGAGACGCAAGCAAAAATCCAGCCCGCAAAGACCTCATCAAAACCCAGATGCAGGACGATAGTCTTTATAAAATCCCAATTTTCTCTGTCGTAGGCCTTTTGGAGGTCTAACTTGATGACCATAAGGCCAGGTTTGGGTTTTCGGGTTTTGAAGCTGTGGATCATTTCTTGGACCATGACTTGATTTTCAGCTAACCACCTGTTTGGGATGAAAGCAGACTAGGTAGGAGAAATAATCTTGTCAAGCAGCGGTCTCAACTTGGCAGTGAGAATCTTAGAGATGATTTTATAGACCACGTTGCAAAGACTGATGGGCCTGAAATGATTAACAGTGGAAGGATTAGATATTTTAGGAATAAGAACAATAAGAGAGCGGTTTACCTCTCTGGGCATTGACCCAAGCCTAAAGAAAGATGTGACTGCATTTATAATATCCTTGCCAACAGTAGGCCAGAGCTGTTTGTAGAACAAAACGGGAAATCCATCAGGGTCGGGGGCTTTCAAATCTTGCATGAGGAAAAGTGTAGATTTGATTTCATCCGATGTAGGGATGGCTAAGAGAGAAGAGTTTTCCTCTTCTGTAATGCACAGCAGCATAAGGTGTTCAAGGTGAGGTGGAAAAAAGACATCCTCCTTTTTGAACAGATTTTTGAAGTTCTCATAGAAGAGATTTCTGATGAGCCGTCCTCTCCCTTGATTGCATCGATGTTGTTTCTGCTTCTACGGATGATTGTTGAGAGGTGAAAGAACTTAGAGTTTTTATCCCCTAACTTGAGCCAAAGCTCTCTCGATTTTTGCCTCCACAATGTCTTGCTTCTATAAAGCCACTCCGACAATTCTGCTTGCAAGGAGCTCTCTAGAACATCATTTTTAGATGATGGTTGGAGGGATTGGACCTCTTTGATTTTTTGGAGCAACTTGTTAATTCTATCTTGGCAACAACCAAAAACCTCTCTGTTCCATCGCCGGAGCACATCCCTTGTGGCAGCCAGTTTTTTGTAGAGAGTGGTAAAGGCGGAGCCCTTGGGAACCACTTCCCATGCCTTTTCGATTACAGGAAAACATCTGCCATCCCTAAGCCATGCGGCTTCAAACCAAAAGGGTCTGTGTGCAAAATCCTCTGCTGGGTTGGTATTGAGCAAAATGGGCGTGTGGTCTGACATAATCGCCCCCAGATGAGACAAGGTAGCTTTTGGGAAAGCTAGCCTCCAGGATATGTTTGCAATGCCCTTGTCAAGTCTTCTTTTAATCGCTGCACTGCCCCACCTACCTTTGGCCCAGGTGAACTTGTTGCTGGAGAACCCCAGATCAATGGCACCAAAATCAAACATGAGCTCCTTTAGATAATTGGTGGCAGAGGAATTACCCTTCCTTCCTCCCTTTGACTCTTCCTCATTGAGTGTGAAGTTAAAATCTCCCAGACACACCCAAAGGCCGTGGAAAGACTCAAGCATAACAGACAGGTTCTCCCAAGCTTTCTTCTTCTTGGAATAGTAGGGGGGGTCGAAGAATCCAACGAACAACCAGTTACAAACTGTGTCTGAAAACTTGACAGCAATAAGATTCTTGTTGAACTCAAAGAGCTTTGCTGATATACCTTCCCTCCACATAATGGTGAGACCACCTGCTTTGCCTTTTGCTTCCACCACAAACTTATTATGAAAATTAACAGAGCTTTGAACAAAAGACATACGACTATCCTTAGCTTTAGTTTCAGACAAAAAAATAACATCTGGCCTAGCGCCATTTATTTGAGCCTTAAGGGCTCGAACTGTTGAGGCGTCGAACTGTTGAGGCGTTGCATATGCCTCGACAGTTCCAACCGAGGATCCTCATGGAGAAGGTGGGGGCGTGATAAGGCCCGCCTCCTCGGCCATAGTGACAGAAACAGAAGAAAGAGCAAAGTTTGGATTGGTGGAGCGAGTAAGAGTAGAAACATGGTGGTGGTTAGTAGTGAGTTTTTGAGACTTACCATGTTTCTTAGGAGAATGAGAATAGCCTGGATTGAAGCTCAAGTGCGATAAGTACCTTTCCAAACGTGATTGAGGAATAAGTGATGCTGTAGCTGGATCAAAGAACACCGGCTCGGTATTTTCCACTACGTTTCTCAAGCGTTTGGGAAGGATATTCGAATTGAGCTTGGCTGCTTTCCTTTTTAGTGGCAGATGAGTGCTTGACAGAGTTGGGAGTTCGGCGGATGAAGATGGGGAAAGTTTAAGAAGAGGAAGGGTGGGTATGGTTGGTGGCGTGGATTGGGGATTTTGGTTAAAGATGGTGCTGGTTGAGTTTAGTAAGGGGCTTATGTTGAAGGGTGGACCTGGCGTGTGGTGTTGGGCCAAAGAAGGAGAAGTGGGGTTGGTATGGGCTTGAGGATATATGGGCTTGAGACTGATTTTAACTGAAGAGATAAGGTAGAGGTTACGCTTTGAAGGCCCAGCAGGTGCCCCTGGCTCGATTGGGGCTGGACGGTACATGCCTGAGGATAATACTGAATCTTCCACGTCAGCTTGATTCACACATTCCTCAGTACCAGCATCTTCGTACGTGTCCTCTTTATCGGTAAAGCACGCTCCTCCTTCTGTATGTGTACTATTGTATCTATGCCATGTGTCACTGCTTGGGGTAGGCACGCTAGAGTGGACCACAACGGGAACAAGGGGCAGAAGTGGGCTTGCTTCCGCTGGGGGAGTGGGCGGAGAAGGGTGGTGGGGGTTGAAGCTTTCATCTTTGGGATTTGATTCATCGGGCTGTTCAGTACCCCTTGTAGAGAAAATCCCTGGTGGATTGTTTCCATTTCCAGCTCTGAGCCAAGATCCTGAAGCTTTAAATAGAGCTCCTGCTGGGTTACGGAGTCGAAAGGTTTCGGAGCTGCATTCTTTTTCTTCGTGTCCAATGATTCCGTAGTTATAGCAAACATCTGCTAGTTTCTCGTATTTTATCCCAGCCCATAAATCTTTCTTGTCTTGACGAGGGAGAAATATACTTGGAATGAGAGGAGAATCTATTGGGATGTCCACATTTAAACGTGTGAACTTCTTCCAAGGTTCTGCTCCGTCGCCGGTGAAGTCCACCTCAATGACTTTTCTGATGGTTGATCCTATTTTCCTAATGTTGCCTTCTATACACCAAAGGATGGGGAGGTTATGGATTTGTAGCCAGAAGGATGTGGTGGAGAAGTCTACCTCGGACCAAGATAGATCTAGACGCCATCTTTTCAAAATAAGGTGTCCTCCACGAATGGACCATGGCTTTTTGATAAAAACTTTTTGAGCGTCGGCCTCATGCTGGAATGAGAACATGAACACATTTTTATCGAGACGCTTAACTTCCATTGGAAAGACAAGGTTCCAAGCCTTGGTGGTAACATCTCTAACGAGGTTGAGGCTGATGGGTTTGGAGGTGATGAGCTTAGCTAGGATAGTGAGGTTGGTGTTTTTGGACACGGTTTGTCTTGGAGGGAGCTCTAGTATTATATCTTGACATGAGAAATTCTGAGTACGGTTCACGAGGTCTGAGACCTCCATGACCGAGGGGTGGAGGTGAGAAGAGTGAAGGCAGAAAGAGGGATGGAGGGAGGAGGTGGAGGTGTGAATGAGACAGGGCTCAGGCTAGGGGAAAGGGGGAAAAGGTACCATAAGGGTACGGAGAGAAAATTGATTTCTCACGTCATGGACCAACCATGGCCACTAACATGGGTGTTATACAAGACTTGTTAATTCAATAGATTATGCCTTGTTTTCTGGCCAATAATAGTAAAGCTTAGCTACATGAGACAAACCCTAATAATATTTTTTAATGTGAAATGCCCTAAGAAAATAATTTGATCATTGAATCCATCATAAATAAAGATAAGTTAAAATAAAAAAGAGAAGGGATTGAACCGTACGTGTGGTTTTGGGTGTCTTTTCATTGGTATGATCTCTAAATATTATAAAAATATTTTGAAACTCATCAAGTCTCTTTCTTTATCATATTAATATCAATCTAATCCTCATTTCAATCGTTTGCCACTAAAATCGAGTTTAAGAAAGTAAATAAAAGTGTCCACTCATTATGTTGTTGAATTAATGTAAAAGGCAACAAATGAGCACCATAATCTCAATTTCATGAAAATATTAATATTAAAAGAAGGTAAGAGAGTTATAAAAAAAAAAAAAAAAAAAGGATTGTCATTGATAGGTCACCAAAATATTGGTAATCTTGTTTAAGGGGCAATGGGAATTCTTAAGATTAGGATTTGCCACTAAGAGTGGTAGATTAGATATAAAATATTTTTGGCTATAAAATGTGGAATATTTCTAAAAGAAAAGGTAAAAAAGACACCAATTTGATAGCTTCTCCTGTCCTTTTCTTTCATGTTGGATAATTAATTTGCAACTAGTCTCATGCACGCGCATTTGAACATTTCTTTTCATAAAAAAATATTCATTGGGTAATTTTGCTTCAAAATAATTAACTATTTGAATGGGAAAGAGTTTTAAAAGTATTGGAAGATACATTTATTTAAGAGGTTTTTTCAATTTAACTACATTATTTCAAATTTTCTTTAAGCCATTTGTCTAAAACATGTTGTTGGCCTTAATTTGCATTTTTTAATAAAAAATAATTTGAACTAAATAATAAGACAATTTTCCCCAAAACAATTAACTATTTGAATGGGAAAGAGTTTTAAAAGTGTTGGTAGATAAATTTATTTAAGAGGTTTTTTCAATTCAACTATTTTATTTCAAATTTTCTTTCACTCATTTGTCAAAACACGTTCTTGGCCTTGATTTGCATTGTTGAATAAAAATAAAATAAAAACAATTTGAACTAAATAATAAGACTATTTTTGAAAATCGTGAAAAAAGATATACTGTCCAAAATCCTAACATGCAAGACGACAGGAAATAACAAATATATATATATATATATATATATTTATATAATCTTTTTTTTCTCTAAGGCAATGGGACTTTGCTGTTCAGGATCAAATTTTTCTTTTTATTAATTAATTTTTTTAAGGGTAACATTCACTAACATTTTCTGAAGTTTAGGCTAATGCCAAACTAAGTTCAAATCTTTTCAAAACTGACAAATTTGGTTTCTTAAGCCAACTTAATCCTTGAACACTATTAGGCCAGTTAGTTGTTTTTTCTAAACTGTTTTATGGACTAAATTGGCTTTAGGAAATAAATTGGTTAGTTTTAAAAATTCTTGAACCTGATTGACATTAGGTCAAACCTCAGAGTATATTAATGAAATTTACATTTTTTTTTTTAGAAATAATAAAAAAAAAATCTGAATTTTTATTAATTTAGATATCTCTTCTTATAAGAGAAGGATCTATAAAAAGTATTTGACATAATTTTGAACCAAAAGACTCTTTATAAAATTAAAATTAATGGATAGTTTTTGTACATTTTTAAACTTTATACTATTTGCAAGTTGTTTCCTGTATATTTTATCTTATAGAATAGGTTTATATAAATCTCCGTTCTTAGATGCATATTAAACTCATATATTCCCTCTCTCCTATGTGTAAGTTTGTTTTTTTTTTTAAAAACTCATATAAGAGACAAACATTGTTGGCAATTAGATCCGTCAATCTCATAAAAAAAAATTCCCCCAAATAATAAACACATGTATATAATTTTTTTTAAGGGTACCTTTCACTAATATTTTCTGAAGTTTAGGCTGATGCCAAACTAAGTTCAAATCTTTTTAAAATTGACAAATTTGGTCTCTAAAGTCAACTTAATCTTTAAATAATGTTAGGCTTGTTAGTTGTTTTTTCTTAACTGTTTTATGGACTAAATTGACTTTAGGGATTAAATTGGTTAGTTTTAAAAAGTTTTGAACCTAACTGACATTATGCTAAACCTCAGGGTATGTTAATGAAATTTACATTTTTTTTTAGAAATAATAAATAAAGCCTAAATTTTTATTAATTTAGATATCTCTTCTTATAAGAGAAGGATCTATAAAAAGTATTTGAAATAATTTTGAACCAAAAGACTCTTCATAAAATTAAAATTAATGGATAGTTTGTGTACATATTTAAACTTTATACTATTTGCAAGTTGTTTTCCTGTATATTTTATCTTATAGAATAAGTTTATATAAATCTCCATTCTTATTTGCATATTAAACTCATATAAGAGACAAACACTGTTGGCGATTAGATCCGTCAATCTCATAAAAAAAAATTCCCCTAAATAATAAACACATGTATATAAAAGACAAATGCTAATGTAAAAGATTGTTCATGGTAGATACAAAATTAATGTAAGTTGAGAACTAATAAAAATCTACCAACTTAACTATTATATAAAAAAGAAATATCACATTTATAATATTTTTACAACAAATCTTAGGTAAAAAGTTGTTATTGATTCTAAATTAAGTTCAAGACTAAAATTATTATTTTATCTACCAGTAACGGTTGCTAACAACTTTTTATCTAAAATTTGTTGTTAGAACTAAGAATGTTGTGAATGTAACGTTTATCTACAAAAAATATTGTGAAAATTTTTTATGTATGCAACATTATCCTATTCAAAAAATACTATGTCCACAATATTTTCACAATATTTTATAACAAATTCTAGATAGTAAGTTAATACCGAAATTACTTTTTTATTCACCAATAATAACCTGTAATAACTTATTGCTTAAAATTTATTGTAAAAATAATGCAAAAATACTGTAATATATTAAACTTAATTGTTTTCCGCCTTTTCTCACCAATAAAAACTTAAGAAAATTTTATTCTATGCAATATTATCTCACAAATTCTAAATAATAAATTATTAGTAGTTACTAATTCTAATTTAAATTTAATATTTTAATTACTTTTTTTTTCCGGGCGTACAACAGCCAATAACAACTTATGATTTATTGTAAAATTCAAGTAAAAATACCGTAATATTAAACTTAATTGTTTCCACCTTTTTCTGACCAATAAAAACTGGGAAATTTTTGGTGAATTTCATGATCATGAGACGGTGCTCAAAATCAAAAGTGAGTGAGTGGACCCTACAATCCGAATCAGTGACGACGGGGCACCTTAATCTAGAAAAATGTAATCACTATCAAGTCAACAACTGCAGGGACCCACTGACATGGTTTTTCCTATTTAATTATTGCTTGCCTTTTACTCTCTCTCTCTCGGTCACCACTGTGTGTCAGTGACTGTGACTCTCTCACACCTCACCGAGGAGTGGAGGCAGTGGCTCCCTCTGTAATTTCACCCAAACTCTATGCCCATTTTCTCAACTTCATCCTCCCCAGGGATCCACTATAAATACCCCTACCCCAATTTTTGAGTCCGATACGGACATTCATTACCGAACCTCCGTAAATATATAAAATTTTCTCTCTCTTTTTTTACAAAATTACTAAAAAAAAAAAAAAAAAAGAGTAAGTTTTGGTTCCAAATCTCTCTCTCTCTCTCTCTAGAATTTTCTGTTCGAGTTTTCGTCTTCAGGTATGTATTGTTTTGTATTCTGCATGTGATTGTATTTTGTTTTTGTTTTTGGTTGTTAATTTAATGGCGATGTTGATTTTTTTGTTGTGTTGTGAGTATTGGATCTAGAAATTGATTCTGTTAAGAATGTGGTTTGATTTCATTTCTCTCACGTTATTGATTAATTTTTAGCGGAGATCATTGGGATTTGATATTGCAATTTGTGTATTTATGTGTGTGTGTGTGGGTGTGTGGCATTGAGGATGTGAGTGGGCAATGATTGGAACAAGACATGGTTTTTGAGGTTTGAGTTGCTTTTAAGGTGCCGTGATGCTGCCTCTGAGTTTGGCGGTGATTGGTTTCGTGTTTAATGTTATTAGTTTGGAGATGCTGAGGTTTGATAGTGATTGTTTTGTGTTCTTATTTGGGGTTGTTGGTACTTGCGGTACAAGGAACTATGAAACGGTATTTGATTGGGGTAGGAGTGTTGGGGCAATGTTAATTTGAAGAATGCGTGATTGTTGCTTGCTTCAATTAGTGGGAGATGGTTGAGATTTTGAAAAAAAGAAAAGAAAAGGAGTGGTTCCTTTTTATTACAGGAATAAAGATAGGAAAGAAGGAAAAAGGTGTAAACTTTAGCATCTTGATTGTTAGTAGGGGTTGTGGAGAAAGTTAGATAAGGTGTGACAACAAAGTTTACCCACGGAAGGTATTGCGAAATGGGCTTTAGTTTCTTAGTATAAAGCTATCATAAATATGTTGTGAAGATAGCCGGTGATAGGTGTCCGAAGACAGTTTTTGTATATACTGGCAGGAACTTGGAATACAGTCCTGGTCCTTCGCATAAGCTAGGTGGGCGGGCTGGTGTTTTGGTGAACGGAGGGTTCTGAGTGTAAGTGGCTTGGAATTTTCTTTTTTTGATAAGTTTGTAAGTGGCTTGGAATAAAGAGAATGGACTGGGCCTTAGGTTGTTTAGGCACGTGTTGAGGCATTGGGTGGCCTATTAAGTGTATAGAGTATGCAAACATTGTGGTAAATTCAAAATTTTCACATATGTGAGAGAAAGTCATGCTCTAAATAGAATTATAGTTGTGTCGGAGTGTAGCTGTTGGTCATTTGTTCACAAGTTTCTTGTTTTATGTGCTGAAAAAAAAATTAGAAAACAAGACATTTCTTGTTTCATGTGATATTTTTTCTTGCTATTGCCGTTCTGTTTAGTTGGCTGATTAGACCAAATTACTCTGGCTCCTAAGCATGCTATTTTTTTCCCTATTGTCCTAGGACTTTTATATGTTGATCACACTCTTACCTAATCCTCTTTTCATCCTCAGATAGCATCTGCTGAGTTGTACTCTTGACATTTTACCTAGTGATTGGTTTTGATCCCTTTGTATCTACAAATTCAAAGGGTGAAAGATTGGTCTTTTTTAAAAAAAAAAAAAAAAAAAAAAAAAAGTTAACTGCATACAGCACACATTTGTGTGTGATTTTTGCAGAAGTTATACATTTGAAAACCTTTACGTTTAGAGGATAGCACAGACTCTTAAATGTGTGTATAGTCTAAACTTTTCCATTCATGTTTTTTCAGACTTATGACCTCCTTTGCACTTTGTTCTTAAAATTTCATATGCAGGTCCCTGCCCATGGGTTCTACTTCAAAATCAGTTGTGGATTTAATAGAGGCCTCCTCAGGGGTTCATTTTTCTGGATTTCACATGGATTCTTTGGAGCAAGGAGTTAAAGAGATGGAACTTACGACAGCGTCAGCGACCGAAGAATTGCATAAACAGCCTTTTGTCATTGGTAAGTGTTTATGTGGAAATATATGCAAATTTCTTATAATTTTTTGAGAGGCGGCAAAAGGTGGTGCATGTGCAACCCTTCATTGGAAGTACAGAAAAGGGTTCCCCTAAAATGAAGAAGATAGAAGGGACACTGGTTGGTATATTTTCTTCGAAATGTGGAAGAATCTGACTCACAAAGGTGAAGCTTGATGGTTTTAGCATTGGTAGTCCTCTTACCTGTCTCACGCAGAAACATGCAACAAAGATTGTATCTATTAGTTTAAGCTAGAATTGAGTGATAGCTCTGTGGTACTGAGCATCCTCTATGGTGCCCAATGTCTTAATTTTAAACTCTACCTTTCCCCTCTGCCACTACTTACCTAGCCACCAAAAAAAAAAAAAATTCTGTTTTGGAATCCAGAATGTTATGCTTGTGATTCTTGGATTTTGTGACTTTAACTTTCCAGCCTACCTCAATTATAGCAAAGCCCTCAAAATTTGTTATTTTTTGAGTTCTAGGTGTGTACAAGTTTGAAACTTTTACCTGGTTCTGGAGCATTAATTTTACTTAAAAAAATTGGTCTACAGTGTTGGCGTGTGCACTTATTTTTTATAATAACTTGTGCATCAGAAAAAGAGAACATCTATTCACTTATCCTTCATCTTTATCCTAAGCATCGGCTTTCTAATAAATTTTGTGGCAGGGGTTGCTGGGGGAGCAGCATCTGGTAAGACAACAGTTTGTGATCTTATTATTCAGCAGCTTCATGATCAACGTGTTGTTCTTGTTAACCAGGTAATGTTTTTCTGATTCAAATATGTTTAGGTGGCTGAGTAGAGAAGTTTTTTCTATGATCAAATATATTTCTGGCTTACAAATTGAATCATTTAGAAAACAAGGAAATTGATGAAAATTCTGACTTACAATATTTGAAAATTCACATTGTGTTACTGTTTTTACTCCTTAATGTTTGCTTGGGATTTTCTTATAAATTTTTAATAATATTTTCTGCAGTTTCAAGATGGTTCGATTCTTTTTCTTTCTATTGTATTTGGTAGTGAAAATATATTCCTACTGTTTTTTCTTATTGCAGGATTCCTTTTATCATAATTTGACTGAGGAGGAACTTACACAAGTACATGACTACAATTTTGACCATCCTGGTGAGTGCAATTTCGGTGACTGAAGTCTGAAGAATATTGTTAAAACAATGACCTGTGTAGAATTTCAGCCGTGTTATTTACTGAAATAAATCCTTTGCTTCTACTTAGTTATCAACCAAGTTTATCTTATATCTTCTTTCGGTAAAGAAATGCATTTTTATAAATGGCTCAAGCTGATTGCAAGTATCTTCTTGTTATAGTAATATAGACTTATATCATTCAAAAGGCTCCCACTTAGTGGTAATGTCAATGACCATCCATTAGGACTTTTCAGTGTGGCCAAATCGTATAAATAGTTCATTAGTAAGGTAATGAGTTACTTTCAGTCTGATCAGTTTGTATCCTTAATGAACATAAGTATGGTGTTCATTATTTGCTGTTCAATTTTTTTGCTAGCTCACATGATTCTTCTAACTGCAACATTGGATTTCCATCAGATGCTTTTGACACTGAGCAACTGTTGTGTGTTATGGAGAAGTTGAGGCATGGACAAGCAGTTGATATTCCAAACTATGATTTAAAGAGTTACAAAAACAATGTATTTCCAGCAAGAAGGGTACAGATTTCATATCTTTGGGCTCCAGTAGGCATCATTCTACATGTAACTGCTATCTTTTTATGTAAAGACCCATTGCAGATATCTTCGGAGGGGCAACTTCTCACATTGATAGTTTTTGTTGTTGTTTTCCTTCCAATAGATCCATAAAATTAACATATTTGATGTAGTATATGAAGATATTTATTATGATTACATCTACAGGTAAACCCTTCAGATGTTATACTTTTGGAAGGCATACTCATTTTCCATGATCAGCGTGTTAGAGATTTGATGAATATGAAGATATTTGTTGATACAGGTCCTCTATATTCATTTTCCCTGTTTTTAAAATTGGATCTTATTATAATGTATATCTCAAGCTCATCAGGTTTACTAGAACATTCATTTTTTTAGAAAATATATTGTGGTATTCATGTTATAATTTACATTTCAAATTCTATATTATTTTCTTCTTTTTGGCCACTAGAAATTATTTATGAAGATTGCTTGGGATCTGTAGTTCTCATGAATTTTGGTATTATGAGGGCAGTTGCACTTTTAGCATGGTGCCTGGTTCCTAACCGTTCTTAATTTTTTGCTCATTCCATATTGCTTTCTTGATATGAGGAAATGTGGCTTAGTTAGACTTACAGTATTTGTTGTCAGGAAGACCTATCAGTTAAAATACAAAAATGCACTAGTTCAGGCAACAATACTATAAGTCTTACAACTTAAAAAGCATGGTGAACTTACAATATTGTTTTTTTTTTCCTTTCTATTTTTGGTTACTTCAGATGTTCTTGCAAACAATTGCTGATATTTCCATCAAAAGATGGACTTTAAAAAAAGTTCTTGTTGTATGTAGTGATGAATACATTTTATATCACTTCATTGTGTTACAAAGTTGGACTGTTACTTCACATTGTAAAATTTTCAGTGCAGATGCTGATGTTCGTCTAGCAAGGAGGATACGGCGGGATACTGTTGAGAAGAGTAGGGATATTGGTACAGTACTTGATCAGGTTAGTAACATTTCAAATTAGCAATTGCGCAGGCATAAAGACCATAACCATGGTTCATTATGCTGTAATTGGCTTTAAGCTTCCTGTACTAGTGGAACCATAACCCTTGAGGTCCATGCTGCCACCCTGCAATGCAGTGAAATAGTTTGACTTTGGTAGAAAGAATTACTATAATTCATTCTTTAAAAGTGGATTATTAAAGATAAGTGATGGAGGTTTTTTTTCTTTTTTTTTTTTTGGGGGGGGTGGGGGGGGAGGTAATTCATTCACAGCTCTCCTGCATCCGTCTTTTATACTTGGTCGACTTTCTTTTTGAATAAATAAATTATTTACTTGTAAATAAAGAAAACATGATAGTTCGGTTTTTGCTTTTGAATTTAGTATATTATACTATGGTGTAAATCTTTTTGTACTTTATGCCATAGTATAGTTTGGAAGGAGGAGAGGGGGGGGGGGGGGGGGATAATTCATTCCGGACTCTCCTGTGTGAATCTTTGTTGGACTTTGAATTTTATGTATTTGAGTTAATTTTCAGTGTGTGTGTCTGCGTTTTTACCTTTTTATCTTGATACATGTTGATAGACGTTATTTTGATGCAGTACTCCAAATTTGTGAAGCCTGCTTTTGATGACTTTATCCTACCAACAAAGAAGTATGCTGATATCATTATTCCTCGAGGGGGAGATAATCATGTAGCCATTGATTTGATTGTACAGCATATTCGTACAAAGCTTGGTCAGCATGATCTCTGTAAAATATACCCTAATTTATATGTCATTCACTCAACTTTTCAGGTATCCATTCCCTTGCTTCCCACTTATAACCTTGTTAACTTTGTTACAGTGATATATATACATATATATTTCCTGGAGCTTCAAAGTTGATATTATTATAAAGGTTAATGTAGCATGGTTCTTTGAGTCTTATAACTGTTCCTGTCCTCGTGCAGATAAGGGGAATGCATACCCTCATACGTGATGCTCAAACAACGAAGCATGACTTTGTTTTCTATGCTGATCGGTTGATCCGTTTGGTGGGTATAATTTTCCATTGAGTCCATGGGTCATTTGTTGGTTTTTCAGTTGCTGTTTTATATATATATTTTGTTTAAATTATCACTTATCAAGATTCTGGAATCTTGACCAGGTTGTTGAACATGGCCTTGGACATCTTCCATTTACGGAAAAGCAAGTGATCACTCCAACTGGTAAGCTGGTGTTAATTGAATTTCTTAGGTTTTCCAAATATTGAATTTGGTTTCTTTTGAAGCCAAATTGATCCGACTTCCCTGAAATATATTAGTTAAAGAAATTTGTTGTATATTTGTTCCAATAGATAATCATGACATGGATGATATGCTTGTTGGCCTTCTGGTTAAATAATTGTTTGTGCTTGTATATTTAGGGTTACTGCCGAAGTTAGATGATCAACATTTGTTCTATGCTCTGAAGCATCATATAGGAAAGCCTCAGCTACCATATTTGTCCATGATATCTTCATTAATCTTTTTTTTTAGGTATAGCTTGTTGAATTATTGAAATATTTCAATTAAGTAATGTTTACAGTTCTTTATATTGTTATCAAAAGAAACTTTATGCCTCACATGCCCAGATATCATCTGTGTCCTATGCTTTACATGTGTGTAAATATATTACAGAAATGGTAATGCAGCTAATTCATTAATGAGAAGTCAGCTTTATGTTTTTTCTTCATGATGTGTTGCTTTAACAGCATTTCCATTCTGTATATGCAGGGTCCGTGTATACTGGTGTGGATTTCTGTAAGAGGTTGTGTGGTGTCTCAGTTATCAGGAGGTATTCAACCTAGTTTTGATATGACATTTTTAATTTAGAAGTATGACTTATGCTCTATTAGATGCCCTGGATTAGAAATTTAGAAGTTCAAATTGTCAAATTTACAAAATTACTAATTGGATAGTGTCCTCGGAATCAACTTTCTTCTTGAACCATATTGTTGTCCACCCATTGTTGTACTTGTCATATGTGTAAATATTGTTGGAACTCCTTTCCATAGTCATTGAATGATGCTAAACATTTCCATTGCTAGTGGTGAGAGTATGGAGAATGCATTGCGAGCATGTTGTAAAGGTATCAAGATTGGGAAAATACTTATTCATAGAGAAGGTGACAATGGTCAGCAGGTTTGTGCCTATCTTTGCGTCTGTGTGTGCATGTGTTTCATTTCCTTGGTTCTGACCTTTTTTCTATTAATAAAAAATGCTTCATTTACTGGGCAGCTAATCTATGAAAAGTTGCCTTCGGACATCTCAGAAAGGCATGTATTACTATTGGATCCTATCCTAGGGACAGGTTCGTAGTTCTCACTTGGAAATCATTATCCTTTTTTGAATTGTTGTTGGTTCTTATGTAAGGGACTCTGTATAGTTTCCTTGCTCGTATGGGGCTCCATTTGTTTCCATTCCTGTCTAGTCGAATACACCCTATATAATTTGAGCATGCTTTAGACAGCTGCAAATTTTTATTGTTACCTAAGGCAAGAACAACTAAGAATTTTACCTTTTTCTCCAGGAAATTCGGCTGTTCAAGCTATCTCTTTACTTCTAAGGAAGGGTGTACCAGAGTCCAATATTATTTTTCTTAATCTCATATCAGTAAGTTAATTTTGTCCATGAGTGCTTACCTTAAAAAAAAGTTCTTTTTGGTTCCCGCTTTCCCATGATTATGCATAGATTCATTCTTAGTAATGCCGCTACATTATTTATCTCACCAGGCACCTCAGGGTGTACATGTGGTCTGCAAAAGCTTCCCAAGAATAAAAATTGTCACTTCTGAGATTGAGATGGGTCTAAATAATGATTTCCGTGTCATTCCTGGCATGGGTGAGTTTGGCGACCGATATTTTGGAACGGATGATGATGACCAGCAAGTGGTGGCCCCTTCACAGTAGTTCCATTGAGGCTGCTGATCAGTCCAAACCCCTCATTTTGAGTTTATCATCAGCACTAAAGTGTGGATAAACAGCTGAATTTGCTTAAATCATATTGTGCTGGCCCAGGTCATTCAGAATTTTGAAACAATTTTGACTCAATTGAAAGTTAGAAAGTATCTTCTTTTTATTCCACACTTTTTTTACTTCGTTTTTAGAAATCCGGGGTCCCTTGGGGTGTTTGGCTGCAAGCCCTTTTGTATTTATAATATGACAATACAACATTTTTTTTTGAGAAACAATGACATTACAACATAAATGTATTGGATAGCAATTTATTACAGTAGGCAGTTGGAATTTTTTTTGCTCTCAGACTGTTCTAGATAGTCAACCCCCAATAAAAACTTGCCTTTATAGGGGGAGAAGTATAAAAAGTAATCTTTACTGTCACAAGTTGAAACTGATTAATGGCCTTCCCATGATATGTATTTGTGAACCCATATATTTACTTAATAAAATTCTTTGTTGCTTCATCTTTGTTACACTAGTCTGAATGTGCCCTTAGTTGTTTTTATATTCTGGTTTTATTCCTTTCAGATATTTGTTGCCGCTTTATGATTTAAGATAAGTTACTATGATATTTCAAGGGGATTGAGATAGGTCTAAAAATATATATACAAATGGGTGCATGAGACCGATTAATAGAAACCACAAAAATTTGTTTGTGTTTTATAAGCACCTCTTAAAGTTGTTAAAAAAGAGCAAAGTGGATGATGGAAGAGAGGTTTTCCACACAATATCTGAGTCCGCGAGAGGTGAATATGAATTTTGTAGTAGTGGATGGATTTGCCACTTCCACTTGGCTAAGAGAGTGATCACTCATTGCTTTATCCGAGGATGATAAAACTCCTTGGGCTAATCTTTGGACACGTGTTGGTGCATGGCATGGATTGATTCTGAGGGTATATTCCACGAAAGCTGATCTATATAGGTTGGTGCTAGTGGAAACTTGGTTTTTGCACTTTCGTCCTGTTATCTATGTATCCCTTTTTATCCAAAGCCAATACCAACTGATAGCTTGTAACTATGTCGGCCTTTGTAGGAAAGTATGCAGGTGAGTCTCTTCTCGCTCACTCTCTCTATCAAGCTTTATGATTGCTTAGAATGTAGATAGGAATGAGATGTGACAAGTCCTCTGTATGGCTTGTATACTCTTTGCATACATTATTTTCATTTGCATGCGAGTTTTAAGAGCTTCATTCCACATAGCAAAAGACCATCCTGCCAGTTTATTTGGAAAATTGAACTAAGGCTATTGTCCAGCAGGGACATTGTACAGTCACTATAATTGTCTCATGCATCCGATAATAATTATCTCATACTAATTATCTCATACGTCCAATGTTTATATATGCCTTATCTTTTAGTGTGGGATTCATATGTTTGTGAGAGAGAGATGATATGCTTGTCAAAATGTAAAAAGATATATTCTCTTGCAATTTTTTTTTTTTGGGGTGAGAATCTCAAAAGAATTATCCTCCAAATATTTTCTTCATCAAAATCTAATAGCAATGACTACAGTTTTAGATTTATAATACTAATTTGAACTATAAAATAGAAGCATTTTAAATGGAGATGATTTTTTTTTTTTTTGGTTTAATGAATCATATATGCCCTACCAATAATGGACCCCTCAACCCTCAAGAGTGTGAATAAAGATATAAAATGGTAGTCTTCGGAAGAGTGTTATTGTCCCACATTTAAAACCATAAAGCATTTTTATATCATGCTTTTGATTTTTTTTTTTTTCTATTAAAATAATTTTGCCGAGAAACTAAAAATTAGAGTGATATTGCAACTAAATTCTTACAACTTTTCTGCCTACTCTTTCATTATAAAACAACCCTTTTCTCCTTTCTTCGTCAGAGGAGCTTATCAAGAATGCGAGGTACATTGCCACACCTGGCAAGGGAATTTTGGCAGCTGATGAGAGCACTGGCACCATTGGCAAGCGTCTAGCTAGCATTAACGTGGAGAACATTGAGTCGAACCGCCAAGCTCTTCGCGAGCTCCTCTTCACTTCTCCCAATGCCCTCCCCTACCTCTCTGGTGTCATCCTCTTTGAGGAGACCCTTTACCAAAAGGCTTCAGATGGTAAGCCTTTTGTTGAAGTCCTTCAAAAAAACAATGTCATTCCTGGCATCAAAGTTGACAAGGGCACGGTTGAGTTAGCTGGTACAAATGGTGAAACCACCACTCAAGGCCTTGACTCACTTGGTGCAAGGTGCCAGCAGTACTATAAGGCTGGTGCACGCTTTGCCAAGTGGCGTGCCGTGCTCAAGATTGGTCCTAATGAGCCCTCTGAATTGTCAATCCAACAAAATGCTCAAGGCTTGGCTCGCTATGCAATCATTTGTCAGGAGAATGGACTAGTGCCAATTGTTGAGCCTGAGATTTTAACTGATGGTGCTCATGACATTAAGAAATGTGCTGCTGCTACTGAGATTGTGCTTGCAGCAGTGTACAAGGCACTGAATGATCAGCATGTTCTTCTTGAAGGCACCCTGCTAAAGCCCAACATGGTTACACCAGGCTCTGATAGCCCAAAGGTAAACTACTATTGATTTTACTACACAAAGGTTAACACACCAAAATGACAAATATGATGGGTGTCACATGAAACGACATAATACATAAAATTTTTAATTATTTTCAATTAGTCTAGCAACACAATTTTTCTCAATATTTCTCACAATTGTTGAGTTATGACATGTCGTTAATGATAGGTAATAAAATGGTGTTAGTGATAGATTCATATGAGGATCAATTAAAACTTAACAACTCAATAATCGCATAAGCTAAATATTAATTTGTAAAAATCATGTAATTAAATTTATAATAGCGGTAGTATCACTCTTGTTTAAATGCTAATAATGTGGCAAAATGCAATCTATTCACTAGACACATTGCTATATCAACAATAGCCTTCTAAAATAGTGCATGCATTGTTTTGTTGCACAGGTAACACCTGAGGTGATAGCTGAGTGCACAGTCACAGCACTCCGCCGAACTGTCCCGGCTGCAGTGCCAGGGATTGTGTTCTTGTCTGGTGGGCAAAGTGAGGAAGAGGCAACACTCAATCTTAATGCAATGAACAGGTTGGAGGTGCTGAAGCCATGGACTCTTTCTTTCTCATTTGGGCGAGCTTTGCAACAAAGCACACTCAAGACATGGGCTGGAAAGAAGGAGAATGTTGGGAAAGCTCAACAGGTGTTCTTGGTGAGGTGCAAGGCTAATTCTGAGGCCACTCTTGGAAAGTATTCTGGTGCAGGTGCTGGTGGTTTGGCTTCTGAGAGTTTGTTTGTCAAGGGTTACAAGTACTAGGCCTTTAATTTCTAGTGTGGCAACTATCATATGTCTAATGCAATTGTACCTTCCTTCTTTACCTGCTTAGTTTTGGTACATATTCTACAATGGGTGTTCATATTATCAATACTTAAATTTTGTACTGTTAACTTCCCAATTAAGTCCTGAGTTTGCCTCACTTGTCTCACGATGAACCTAGCTTTTTGCCATTAGAAATTCCAAAATTGTGACTAAGAGGCTCTAAGATGAACAATTAAGAAACCCATGAGGGGCCAAGCCTTTATCTTAGCCCATCAAAAAATGTGTTTGCTAATTCAAAGATCCTTTCAAGAAGTTCAATTTCACTACACAATGTTTTTTTTTTTTTTTTTGTAGTATTGGGAGCAACAAAATTACTCATGTAATTAATGATGGTATACCAAAAAAAAAAAAAAAAAAAAGAACCAAAACTATTACTATTAATTTTATTATAAATATGTGACAATAAATGCGATTGATACTACTTCAATAACATAATAAATAAATTTCTGATTTAGTTGACAAAACACATAGGCTATCTTTCTCTAAATAACACGAGCTGAGCTCAAAACTATTACACTACGGTTAGCTATTATGTGCACGGTGCATTCTTGTCAATACGTAATAAAAACTAATCATACAATCTATATAAATAACTAAGAGAAAACTCAAAGCACAAAATTTATGTTCTTTTATTTACTGGTTGAAGTCAGATAAGTTATCCTTGAATACATTGAAAATTAAGGAAGTATAAAAAAAAGAAAAGAAAACAAACTTGAGTGGCTTTTCTTTTTATGATTACAAAAGCTATAAGTAAAATCCAAAAAAAGAAAATTAGGATCCATTAACCATGGTACACATTATAACACACATAGTATCATATTGAAAATTGGAAAACACTCAAAAGTCTTCAATGTTGGGGGTTTTCATTCTTGGAAAACTCCACATTCGTGAAGATGTAATATAATGCCCTAAACTTCCGTTTCAACTCTTGGAAGCATCTCAATGCTCCAATATAAAAGTGTATATCTATTTGCACGCCAAACTCAAACTCCATATATACAACAATAGTTGATTCAAAATGAAGAAAGAAAATTTGAGAAATTCTTAACTTTCTCTAGTAGTGTGTTCTATCAGAGATTGAGTAGGGTAACATATATATACATGGGTATATATATATTGATGATGGGTTAGAGTAAAAAAAATTAAAATTACTCATGCATATTGTTTATAGCTAGGAAGCTTCTAGGAATGTCCCTTTGTGTTCATTTTAAGTAAAGAATTGATTTTCTATCAACATCTTTTTGCATAATGAGAGACCCATAACAAATAAATGGATATATGAACCTGCAGGCATTGGTGTTTACTCAAGCACGGTTGTTGAAATTTATAAAAGAACAAGGATTTGACATCGCACCAAGAGACTTTTCAAATACCATGCATGTTCATGTTCTGACCTTTCACATAGAATTTACCTTCATCTGTGTCTGAAGCACCTACCTACTAATTGTAAAACGTAAAGAGAAAGTCAGAAAGTTACTCGTATTAACTATTACTTCTAATGTAGGGCAAAAATTATTATTATTATTATTAATTTTTATTTAGTGGGTAATGCTACCGATGATTACTACAAATTTTATTGTATAAGTTTAATAAACTGAAATATTCCGTAATAATCATAAAAGTAATTCAAACATTTATATAATATATTACCATTAATAAAGAGGTATCAATCACATTATTTTTAGTCACATCAGTTATTAAGCCTTTTGTTGGTATCAATCTTGCATATTCTTAATCACGTTACTTAATAATTCTTTTGTAGTAAAATTAATAATTGTTTCATCTTTTTATTTTTATTTTTTATATATAGTAATTACAAGGGATGATATTAAATAATGAAGATTGATAACAATAAATATAAATAATATATATATATATATATATGAAGGATTTCTTTGAGTACATTTCTTTGAAATGACATTCACCCCCACCTAGCTATATATGGACAATAATGTTATGTTACTTTCATGAAACTTTAAAATGAGATAAAGTAACCGCCACAAAAGTTTGAGCTGGTTTAAAACTTGTCTTGCTTTGGGGTACGTAATAACCTTTCTATTATTCCACCAATTAGTAATATATTTTTTTGGCTAAACAATTCCATGAAGTACTAAGGACTAGGAGATAGTAGCCTCCTATTGGGAAATAGCAATACAATCACTCCATTCTCGGCATCTCTTATCTCCTTGCAATATATGAGCAATATATTAATTATTGTAGTGTGACTTTGTATTAGAACTCATTTCTCTCTCCCTTGTGTGTGTTTGTCTTTCAAAAAAAAAAAAAAAAAAGTGCATATATTTCATTATTCCATTACATATTTCCTAATTTGTCTTATGTGAGCAAAGTATTGGAGGAAAAAAAACAATGTTATTTTAGAGAAGACACAGTTTCAATGAAAATAAATTTAGCCATTCTAAATCCTTCATTTATTTTTTCACAGGGTACTTGGTAAATGATTTCTTATCCCATCTTCTATTCAATTCAAGTTTAATTCTAGCATAAGATTTGCATTGAGCATCACTTCATTGAAAAGTATAAGGATTTTAAATCCTCAAGAAAGGAAAAAGACTCGAGGAACCCCTAATCCCCACCCTAAAGAATAAAACTATAGGGTGAATTCAATTGAAAAAACCTATATAAAACACAGCTTATTTGGGCTAGCAATACATGTCCTAGTTTAAAAGAATGGTCGAAAATCCGTTAAAATAAACTTCAAATTTAATTTATAAGTTTTTACCCAAAATAAAAATAAAAATTTAATATATAAGTTGTTTGAAATGTCTCTGTAAATTGAAAAGTAGCCGTGAAAGGCTTAAGATTGACACTCCCAAATGCCATTTCAAACTCAATATACACATAGACTAGATAGGTGGTCCATGCCATGGCTAGTGATGGCTCAATCCATTTGGGTTCAATACTCATTAATCAAAGTAGAATAATCTTCACAATAAAAACAAGCTGGTGGGTATCTTTTTTTAGCTAAATGCCAATATATTGTGAAGTTTCTGAGGATGATGATCAAAAACCAACAGGGAAGCTATCTAACTGCAACCAATCGGACCCAATAATGCATAGTGGACTGAATGGACCAGTTGAACCGAGATGGACCGAAGTGGACAGATATAAACCAAAGTGGACTAAAGTGGGCTAAAAGGACCGAAGTTAGCTGATATGGACCTAAGTGGACTAATATAGACTAATATAAACTGAATAGACATAAATAAACCTAAATGGACCTAAATGGACTGAGATAGACCGAAATAAAGGGAACTGGACAAAAATGGACCGAATAGAAAGAATTGCATTGAAATTGAGCCAACTGGACTGAAGTGGGTGGAAAGGTTCAAAGTGGGCCAAAATAGACGGAAGAGACCGAAGTGGACCTAAATGGACTAAATTGACCGAAGTGGACTGAAATTGACTAAAATGCTACGATAAATGCTAAACTTATGCCTATTTAATTATATAGATTTTATTATTAAATATATATTATATTATTGAAATAAGTCTATATGTAAAATTATTGATTAAGTTGAAATAAATAATTCCAGTATCTATAAAAGGCTAGTGTTGGTTGCTCTTGCACTGCTTTTGGATCATGGAAAAAGTATTACTGTATTAGGTTAAATAAATTATAACTTGGCATATGTGTTATCTAATTCGATATCAAAATTTAAATACAACGTATGAAGACTAATTGCTGTTAGGTTTTAAGGTCTTAGGATTTTATGTATTTAGAACCTAATTTGTAATGTTGGCAAACCATGATCAAAACAATGTGTTTAGTCTTGTTTAGGCTTGCTCAAAGTTGGTTTAATTTTGTAAAGTTGGAATCGAGAGACTGCAGAAGCATTGGAGCTTCTCGGCCTGGCTCGATCGATCGAATGTAATTCTCGATCGATCGAAAATCGGCCCAGATGCGTTTTTCTGCAGAATTCCAACTCAGCCCTAACTCTTTAAACGTCTAGGTTTTTATGTTTTTGCCCTAGGTATATAAGGCAAACCCTAGCTACGTTTTTCAGAGTTGCACAAGTTGTGTTGTTGCTCATACATTGCTGTTTTGTGTAAATCTCTTGTGAGATCTAGAGGAGCTTTCCTTTACACATAACTTAGGGTTTTCAAGATTAAGATTCTTCTACATCTTGATGATCAACTTGGTTGCTGCCATTGGAACTTAAAGATTAACAAGTGAGGAGCTTGTACCAGATTGAAGGAAGACAAAAGAAAGAAGTAGTCCGTGGATTCGGAGCCTGCGCGTGGTCGTGTCAGGAAGTTACTACTGGTGGGTAGCATTAGGAAGTCAAGCGGGGTTGCTTGTAAGTCCTCTTGTAACAACTTCAATTCTTTCTTAGTGGATTCCGTTTTGCCTTGAGGATCGGTGGGTAAAATCCTCCCCAGGTTTTTTACCGGTTTGGTTTTCCTGGGTGATCATATCACTGTGTTATTTATTATTCCGCTGCTTTATATGTTTTACATGCATGATATGATTTTGTGATTGTTTTAACCTAGAATTGCTTAATTTGACTAAGTAAAAACTTGGCTAATTAATCTAGGCTACGCAATCTGGTTGTGGTTTAAGGGGTCTAAACCCTGTCAAGTGGTATCAGAGCATTAGAGCATCATGTTTGTCTTGTTTAGGGGGAGCTGAAATTATTTTTGAAAAAGAAGAAAATAAAAACTTTTTGTTGTATCTAAAAACAGAAATCAATGCAATGCATGTGAATCCTAAACATAAAAGATGCAAGACAAAATATGTCATAATGCATGCTCTAATGCAGTAAAACTAAGTTCAATTGAAATTAAATTTGACAAAATTAGCCTGAGCAGGGAATTTCTAACAAAAATCCCAAAATTGAAAACCACTTGTTGAAATTTTTAAACAAATTGATGAATTGAGCATCACATAACACAACTCACAGAGTATAATGCTTAATTACATCCAAACAACAAGCCAATTTCATCAAATTCAATTCAATTTCACAAATGCCCTAATTCGAATCAAGAACAAATCCTTTTTTTTTAAAAAAACCTGATTCGCAACATTCGATTGATCGAAAATTACATTCGATCGATCGAATGAAACAGTCATTTTAGAACAATTTAGGGCACTTTTTCGATCGATCGAAAATCAGACTGGATCGATCGAAATGGGCAGAAACTCACAAAAATTTTGGGAAAAACACAGTTTTGAAAAATGCAAGCCCAATTTTAAAAACAACTCCACAAAGCATTTGATTAATGAAAACAAAATGCATGAGTATGAAATGGAATGCTTTTTCAAAAACCCAATTTTTAAACCTAATTTTCCCAAAAAACAAGTTTCAATTATTTTCCCATTGAATTTTCTTAAGCAACAAATATACTGTGCACAAATCTCAAGATATTTTCAAAATTTTCAATCTTGAAACACATTTTGCATTAAAATCAAGGAACTTTTAATCTTGGATGGCCACAACAAAATCACACACAATATAATGTACCAAGTTTAACAAAGAGTAACTTGTGTAGTGTGTGCAACTAGCAAAAGCTTGAGATACATGTGAGGTGATATGTGAATAGTAATCAATCACAAAGTCTACAAAATTCATCACATAGAATTTAAAAGAGACTATCACCTAAAGAGTTACATCCTATAACTCCCACATCTCCTAGAACAAAAGCTTGCAATCATGTAAGTTTCTATATCAATGTTACTCCCCCTAACATGAATATCCTCAAAAATGATATACAAAGTGAAGCACCTAGATACAATCTACTAAACTCCACAAAAAAATATCCCAAGCTAAACTATGTCACCCCCTAACTATATGTCTCCCCCTAACTACAAAATCTCCTCTACAAGTCACAATCACTCCCCCTTTTTGTGACGGAATGCCAAAGGGCAGTCAAAAGTCGCCATCAAAAGGTGGTGGTGAAGGTGAATGAAGACGTGCAAGATCAGCACGCAGAGCACGCATCTCGTCCAGTAAGTCCACCAAAATCTGACCATGAGCCGCCTGAACGGTCATGACAGTCTCCAAAGTACGACGAACATCAAAGTCGGCCGCAGGAGGTGGAGGAACAGCAGCAGCAGCAGCATCCGCAGCAGCACCAACTGGATCAGGAGTATCCTCACCAGCAAGACCTGTAGAAGATGAGGGAGGAGGAGGAGCGCTAGAAGAGGGATCAGACCTAGGGTGTTTAGAACCAGCTCTAAGATGAGCAGCCCTTTGTCTAAGGAAAGACGCACCAATAGGACCGATGACATGAACAGGCTCAGAAGCAGGGAAGTCCTCTAAACCTAGATATAATAAAATCCTATGAATGAAAATAGGATGAACGAGAGCATGAGTAGTAGATGAACTCCTATAAACTTCGTTCAAAGAACGAAGAAAAAGATGAGGAAAACTCATAGGAGCATCTGTAACAAGAGCGTACAGAAAAACACACCTCTCAAGAGGAATGGTGTGCAGATGAGAAATGGGCCAGAGTGAGTGACATGCTATCCTAGAGAAAAGATAGGTAGTCTCAGGAAGCTCAGCAGAAGTGATCCGAGGATCAGAACTCCACTGGATAGATGACCCAGTGATGTATGATATGACATCACTCAACTCGGGTGACTCATCATAGGGATAGTTGTGGTTGTCAAGGGTATGGTCATGTCAAATCTGAATGTCCTACTTTCTTGAGGAATAAGGGTAAAGCTATGGCTGTAACCCTTAGTGATAATGAGGTTTCTGATGATGAGTCCGGTTGTGACGAAGATGGAAACTTCATTGCTTTCACTGCTACTGCTGAAGTAGATGAAAGCTTATCTGCTGAGGAGAACCCTGCTGATGGGGAACTCTCTGAAGATGCAGATCTTCAAGAGGCCTATAACAAACTTTGCAAAATTGCTGCAAAGGATGCTATGAAAGTTGATCTAGGCCTGAAGAAAATTGATGCTCTTGAGCTTGAAAAGAAGAACTTGCTTGTAAAACTTTTTGATGCTAATGATCTTTTGAACAATGTTAAATCTGAAAATATGCTTTTGCTTGATAAAGTTAGAACTTTGGAACATGATTTATCTGTTGCTAGATCTGCTAGTTCTAAACTTGATCACATGCTGAATGTTCAAAAGTATCCTTCTGATAAAGCTGGGTTAGGATATGTTGAAAGCATCTTTAATTCTGGATCCCATTCTACTGTCTTTGTTCCTTCGTCTTCTTCTTCTGAACCTCTTGTGAGTAAGGTTGTGAGTGAAACCATTAAACCCCCTGTGTGTGAGGTTGTTAAACCTGTAGGAGTTTCACCACCAAAGAAGATTAGGGTAGACTTAAACGAATCCAAACCTAAGGAGCCTACCAAACCTAAGGACAAGATGCATGGTAAACCTGCTTGGGTTTGTCATTATTGTGGTAAGTCTGGACATATCCGTCCTAACTGTTACAAGCTTCAAGCTGATAAGAGAGCAAAAAGACCAAAAGTGCCTGTGCCTCAAGCACAAGATCCTATGGCACTAATTGGTGAATTGGTAAAGGCGTTAAACCTTTATTCCAATTCTGGAGTTGGGAATCATTCTAATGTGAATAAGAACTCCAATGCTCGGGGTGCATCTAAAAAGTTTTGGATGCAAAAGACTCGAACTAACTGGGTCTTTCTGACATGGTCCTTGTGCTTCATTGCTCTATTCTGTTGTGACCATTGTTATTTGGTTTTTGTGTTTTTCTTTTGTTCTAGGACTTGCATTGCATTACATACATGCATTTCATTCTAGGATTTATTTGTTTTCTCTTTTAATAATAATAATAATAATAAAAAAAAAAAAAAAAGGGAAAGCAAAATCTTTGTTGAACACTATTTTTTCTTGATTTCTTGAAAACAAGGTTGGTCATTCTTTTTACTCATGTCATGTCTAGTGTACCTTGTTTAACTTGGATGAGCTTATTTACTGCACTTAACTAGTTGAAACTTTGTAGTGCATGTTGTGTGGGAAAGATGTGTGTGGTTCTTAATCACTTTGCTTTAATCATGAAGTCACTTGTTTTTGACTGTCGGACTTGATCCTTTTGAGAAAGGCATAAATAACCATCTCACCACTGTTCACTAGCCAATCATGAACACCTTAGTGCATATCATAAGATTTTGTGCTCGAGAAAGTGTAGCACATGCACAAAAAGAACATAAGGTGTAGCCTCAAATTAATTTAAAAACTGGTGTGTACTATTAGGCTTGATGCCAATTCACTTAATTCAAACCGGTGTGTACTATTAGGCTGAATGCCAAATCATATAAATAAGAGGCAATAATGCAAGAAACTTACATGATTGCAAGCTTTTGTTCTAGGAGATGTGGGAGTTATAGGATGTAACTCTTTAGGTGATAGTCTCTTTTAATTCTATGTGATGAATTGTGTAGACTTTGTGCTTGATTGCCATTCACATATCACCTCACATGTATCTCAAGTCTTTGCTAGTTTCACACACTTCCCAAGTTACTCTGTGTTAAACACTGTACATGTTAGTGTGTGTGTCCTTGGTTTGACCACCCAAGTTTAAAAATATCTTGAGATTTGTGTACAACATTCTTGTTGCTTGAGAAAATTAATTTGGAAGACAATTAAAACTTGTGTTTGGGAGATTTGGGTTTAAAATTTTGGGTTTTTGAAGATGCATTCCATTTCATACTCATGCATTTTGTTTTCAATGTACAAGTGCTTTGAGGAGTTGTTTTCAAAATTAGGTTTGCAATTTTTCAAAAGTATGTTTTTCCCCAAAATTTAGTGTGCCTCTGCCTATTTCGATCGATCGAATGTATTCTTCGATCAATCGAAAAAGTGCCTCAGAAAGTGCTAAAACGACTGTCACTTTCGATCGATCGAATGTAATTCTCGATCGATCGAACATCGTGAATATGCTTTTTAAAAAAGGAGGAAATCTGACTTTTCAAGAACTATTTCAAATCTTTTTCAAACCTTTTTCTCTCTCCGACGAGGCAAGTCAAAAGATTCAAGTTTTTGTCGTTTTCTTCCGATCTTTTTGCATAATCTCTCTCTCCTCAAGCCGGTATGTCCTTAATACCCTTGCTTTTCAGTTTATTTACTTGATTTCATGCATTTTTCATGCATTTTAGGAGGAGATTTTCGGAACTTTCTTTTTGGGATTTTTGTTAATTCGGACTATATTGTTTGTAATTGATCAATGGGTTTTGATGGGGACACTATATAAACATGTTCTTGAGTGATTAATTTGATCAATTTGAAGTTTTGTGAAAAATTGAAATTTTTAGGGTTTATAATTGGTCCGAATTGGGGCTTTTTGTGCAATTGGGTTTAATTGATGAAATTGGCTTGTGTAATTGATGCAATTGGTTATTATAAATTGTTTGCAATAGTTTATAATGATTGGTTCATCAATTTGGTACAAAAATTTTCAAGTTGTTCTCAAATTTTTTGGGTTTTTGTTAAGAAACTCCATGTTCAAGCCAATTTTATGAATTAGAACTTCAATTGATCCTGATTACTGCATTAGTTCATGCATCATAACATTGCTAATGTTCATGCATCATATAGAATTTTACTTCTATATTTTTTTTGTGTGCTAACTTGCAGTCTGCCTTTGGTTTTTGTGTGTTTGTTCTTTTTGGTTTTCTCTTTGTGTCTCTGTCCTTTTCCTTAGCACCATGCCTAGGAAGACTAGAGCTCGTAGGACCCTTCCCACTCCTACTCCTTCCCCTCCCTCTTTTGATAGTGAGCGGTTCCCTAGTGAGAAAAACCAAGAGCTTTATGACACTTTAAACATTAAGAGGAAGATATGGGCTGAGCGGTCTGTCTCTTTAGATGAGCTTGATCCTGCCATTCGGGCAAATTTTGAGCGTCGGGGTTGGCTTCCCTTGTTTGCTATGTCTGACCCTCCTCCTCCTGCTACCTTGATTCGAGAGTTCTACTCGAACATCTCGATCCGCGTCTATGATTCCAACACCCTTGTTCGGAGTTGGATACGAGGCATAGAGTACTCCATTACTCCTCAGGTAGTGGCTGATGCTCTTGAGGTACCTTTAGTTAGGGATCCTGTCTATCCCTATGATGAGTCACCCGAGTTGAGTGATGTCATATCATACATCACTGGGTCATCTATCCAGTGGAGTTCTGATCCTCGGATCACTTCTGCTGAGCTTCCTGAGACTACCTATCTTTTCTCTAGGATAGCATGTCACTCACTCTGGCCCATTTCTCATCTGCACACCATTCCTCTTGAGAGGTGTGTTTTTCTGTACGCTCTTGTTACAGATGCTCCTATGAGTTTTCCTCATCTTTTTCTTCGTTCTTTGAACGAAGTTTATAGGAGTTCATCTACTACTCATGCTCTCGTTCATCCTATTTTCATTCATAGGATTTTATTATATCTAGGTTTAGAGGACTTCTCTGCTTCTGAGCCTGTTCATGTCATCGGTCCTATTGGTGCGTCTTTCCTTAGACAAAGGGCTGCTCATCTTAGAGCTGGTTCTAAACACCCTATGTCTGATCCCTCTTCTAGCGCTCCTCCTCCTCCCTCATCTTCTACAGGTCTTGCTGGTGAAGATACTCCTGATCCAGTTGGTGCTGCTGCGGATGCTGCTGCTGCTGCTGTTCCTCCACCTCCTGCAGCTGACTTTGATGTTCGTCGTACTTTGGAGACTGTCATGACCGTTCAGGCGGCTCATGGTCAGATTTTGGTGGACTTGCTGGACGAGATGCGTGCTCTGCGAGCTGATCTTGCACGTCTTCATTCACCTTCACCACCACCTTTTGATGGCGACTTTTGATTGCCCTTTGGCATTCCGTCACAAAAAGGGGGAGATATTTTGACACTTGTAGGGGAGTTTTGTACTTTTTGAGGAGATTTTGTAGTTAGGGGGAGACATATAGTTAGGGGGAGACATATGTTTAGCTTGGGATATTTTTTTGTGGAGTTTAGTAGATTGTATCTAGGTGCTTCACTTTGTATATCATTTTTGAGGATATTCATGTTAGGGGGAGTAACATTGATATAGAAACATTGATTGATATATTGATATACATGTTTTCTTTTGATTCTTGTTGACTTATGATTCATTGCTTATTGATTTATATTCATGAGTTGATTCATTAATATATATCTTTATTTTGAGTTGTGTGAATCTTACAAGAATATTATACCTGTTTATATACTATTTTCTGCCACACATGCGTTTATGTGTTTGTTGAGTATTTCAGGAATATACAGGTTGATTCAACGAAGCTGCTGTCTACACTTGCAACCGATGGATAGTAGTTAGGTTGAACTGAGCATTATTTTGTAAAGGGCTTTTATACTTGTACACTTTGAGCTTTTAATTTGTGTTTTGTCACGGATTGCCAAAGGGGGAGTTTGTTAGGTTTTAAGGTCTTAGGATTTTATGTATTTAGAACCTAATTTGTAATGTTGGCAAACCATGATCAAAACAATGTGTTTAGTCTTGTTTAGGCTTGCTCAAAGTTGGTTTAATTTTGTAAAGTTGGAATCGAGAGACTGCAGAAGCATTGGAGCTTCTCGGCCTGGCTCGATCGATCGAATGTAATTCTCGATCGATCGAAAATCGGCCCAGATGCGTTTTTCTGCAGAATTCCAACTCAGCCCTAACTCTTTAAACGTCTAGGTTTTTATGTTTTTGCCCTAGGTATATAAGGCAAACCCTAGCTACGTTTTTCAGAGTTGCACAAGTTGTGTTGTTGCTCATACATTGCTGTTTTGTGTAAATCTCTTGTGAGATCTAGAGGAGCTTTCCTTTACACATAACTTAGGGTTTTCAAGATTAAGATTCTTCTACATCTTGATGATCAACTTGGTTTCTGCCATTGGAACTTAAAGATTAACAAGTGAGGAGCTTGTACCAGATTGAAGGAAGACAAAAGAAAGAAGTAGTCCGTGGATTCGGAGCCTGCGCGTGGTCGTGTCAGAAAGTTATTACTGGTGGGTAGCATTAGGAAGTCAAGCGGGGTTGCTTGTAAGTCCTCTTGTAACAACTTCAATTCTTTCTTAGTGGATTCCGTTTTGCCTTGAGGATCGGTGGGTAAAATCCTCCCCAGGTTTTTTACCGGTTTGGTTTTCCTGGGTGATCATATCACTGTGTTATTTATTATTCCGCTGCTTTATATGTTTTACATGCATGATATGATTTTGTGATTGTTTTAACCTAGAATTGCTTAATTTGACTAAGTAAAAACTTGGCTAATTAATCTAGGCTACGCAATCTGGTTGTGGTTTAAGGGGTCTAAACCCTGTCAATTGCAATCCACTAACAGAGACAAAAAGTGAATCAGTCATTGCTACGTGTATTACAATATATATTTTTTTGGATAAGCTTCACTATTTTCACAAAGAAGACTTTAAGAGCTAAACCAAAAAATTTACTTCAATCAGGCCAAAGTGTTCCAAAAGGTAATCTCCAATGATTTCACCTCTTCATTCCTTTATTTAGCAGTGGCAAATCTAAAGAAGGGATATGATAATTGATTTCAGATTGGGGAGAAAAGTTGGAGGAGATACTGTACCATGTAATTTGGTAGTTCATGGAAACAAATAAAGTATTACTCACCCAAGCTCCGAAAGCTTCAAATGAGCCTGAACATGATTGGAAAAATAGGCATTCTAATCCTGAAGCAAAATTCACAGGGCAAGAAGTTGAATTAGAATATTGTCAAAACTACTTAATATGTTTGAAATAAATAAAACTGTAGGATAGTAGTAGATACTCACTGCGGCATATTTCTCAAATAGAGGACTGAAGACTTGATACTCTAGAAGAGCCTTATCTTATGGCAACTGGATTAGACATTCTTTCTCTCCACTCATGAGTTCCCTATTGTAAATCATATTCATTCCAATAAGTCAGTTTAAGCTAAGGAGGTTTTCGTTAGAGCAAAACCATAGGTGTGAGGTTGGGGTCATAATGTCTCAGGTATAAATAACTCATTGCCATATTCTGCAAATTAGTCCAAAACTAATCTTACAATCAACATGTAGTTTTATGTGATTATAAAGAAAAAAAATCTATTATAGTGAATCGGTAGTCATATAAATATGTTTAAAGGGTTTTTTGCCAAGTAATCTAAAGATTACTGCATCAAAGAAAAAAACAAGGGGGTCAAAAGAAAATTTTCTCTAATTCTTAAGTTTATATCCAATAATAACAACAAACTCGTAGTCTTAAATTTTTTTAGAATTTGTTATGGATCCTCAACAAATTAGTCAACCACATATAAAGTTACTAAATTTTAAGTTTAGATCCAAAAATAAATAAAACTTATATGACAGGCATCACCTTTAGCACTAGGATTAAATATGCCAACTTGTAACTTGTAAGGTCACATGACCCAAGTTCTTTTATTCTTAAACGCAAAAGTGTTTTGTATTTACATCAGGTTTAAGCAACATTTGATGTTGTGCTAGCTCTCATTTGCATTATCTCAAAAGTATAATGGAAGTGAACAAATATCGAACTCTTGCCATCAATTATTTTTCAACCTAGAATAGACATATTTTTCTTTTGGCTAAATTATAAACTACATTTCTAAAGTTTTGAGATGTTTGGATTTTATATACTGAAGTTTCAGAATTTAGATTTTACTTCTTGAAGTTTAGGGATATTTGAATTTTACACCTTGAAATTTTAAAATTTGGATTTACCTCCTAAAGTTTGGGGTATTTGGATTTTACATCATAAAATTTAGAAACATCAGAGTGTAAAATTCAAATACCTCCGAACTTTAAAGAGTAAATTTCAAATACTTTCAAACTTTAGGGGGATAAAATCCAAATTCTAAAATATCGAGGTAAAAAATCAAACACTCCTAAACTTCAAGAAATAAAATCCAAATTCTGAAATATTTGGAATTTAATTTGTAATTCACCATTTTCATTTAATGAAAACTAAAAGTATAATTGCAAGGGTTAGAGAAATTTTCTTAACAAGAATTAGATAATCCATTACACATATCATTTAATATACTACATATAATTCAACACTAAAATCTCTTTTAATTCATGGCCTCCAATCGAATAAAAGCTGCGCCTTTGCTAAAAGGTAAGGGAAAATTTTGTTATACATACGTTAATACACACACTCTTGCACATACATTAAAAATAAAAAAGATCTCAAGTCACCATTTCAATTATAATAGACAGTTCTTTTTTAATAAGGATATAGAAAAGGCAATCCTCCAAGCTACGGCTTTCCGCAATCCAACAAAAATGTCTGGATGAATAAGAAATTTGAGATTCAGATTCGTCCATACAAAAAAAATTTATTGATATTTCGGTCTAATAATAAAAAATTGCTATCATCAGAGCAGGCGTGTAGTAATGAAACTCTATTAAAAAAAAAAAAAAAAAAACCTAAAACCCGCAGCCTCAAATCACGTTTTCACTAGAGCTAGATCAAATACAAATATACAATAACAATCCCATCCCTCTCTTTCTTTCTCTCTGGAATTCTCGGTGCTCCAAAAACAGCAATGTCTTCATCAATCTCATCCTCTCTTCGATTATTCACCACCAAACTCCCAAGACCTCTTCTTTGTCCCAAAACCTTGATTCCCTCTAAACCCCATAACCTCTCTTTTTTTAAACCCATCTCTTTTCAAAGGCTCCCCCCCACTACCCCATCATCATCACCATCACCGTCAGTATCAGCATCGAGCTCTGTGCCTCTGCAACCCGTAGAAGAACTGCCACCTAAGCTCCAAGAGATTGTCAAGCTGTTCCAGTCCGTGCAAGAGCCAAAGGCCAAGTACGAGCAGCTCTTGTTTTACGGTAAAAACCTTAAACCCCTCGAGACCCAGTTCAAAACTAAGGATAACAAGGTCGAAGGTTGTGTCTCTCAGGTCTGGGTCAGGGCCTATTTGGACTCTGATAATAATGTTGTTTTCGAGGCTGATTCTGACTCGGTTCTCACAAAGGGACTCGCTGCTCTGCTCGTTAACGGGCTGTCGGGTCGACCAGTTAATGAGGTTATTCGGGTCTCACCGGATTTCGCGGTGCTTCTGGGGCTTCAGCAGAGTCTCACTCCTTCGAGGAATAATGGGTTCTTGAATATGTTGAGGTTGATGCAGAAGAAGGCGCTTCAGTTGGCAGTGGAAGCCGAAAAGGGCAAAAATTCGGGGTTGAAAATGGATGGCATTGTTGAAAATGTGAACTTTGGATCGAATTCTGATCTGGGTGTTGAAGAAACTCCGGTTGGGGTATCTAATTCGGGGTTGAAAGTAGATAGCAGAGATGGAAATGTCAATGTTGAATTGGATTCTGAGGTGGGTGGAGAAAGAAACCCGGTTGAGAGTTCGAATTCAGGTGGTTTGGGGAGTAGAGGGACGAGAATAAAGGAGAAATTGGAGAGGGAGTTTAGTCCGGTGGCCATAGAAGTGGAAGATATCTCTTATCAGCATGCCGGGCATGCTGGTGTTAGAGGAAGTGATGGGGAGACACATTTTAATGTAAAAGTTGTGTCTAAGGAGTTTGAAGGGAAAAGTTTGGTTAAGAGGCATAGGCTTGTTTATGGTTTGTTGCAAGATGAGTTACAGAGTGGACTACACGCATTGTCCGTTGTGGCAAAGACACCTTCTGAAGTTAATGGAAGTTGAAGTGTATTGATGACTTATAAGATGAGGTTCAATTTTTCTTTCTTTGTTTATTTCATTTCATTTCATAGAGAGTTACTAGTGATGATTATTGGTCCAAACTGTCAGAAACATTGTATTATGAATGATTAGTTAGAAATAATGTTGAATTTTGAGAATTTTGTATCTTGAATCTTTATAATGCATGATCGAGTTACACTTATACTTGTGGAACCTCGGGATGAACTAACTACATATATGTGAATTATTAAGGCTCTCTGTTCAGACTTTAATCTTCTTGTTATGTAGTCTATAAGATAATGGCTGAAAAGTTTCCACTTCAATGTGACTGCTAGGAATCTGTAATGTTCAAACTGATAAACCCCCCTTAACCTGACAATAGATGTAAACCTATGACCTTAATTAAATCTAACATATCATGATTGAACCTATATGTGAATTCCTAGACCATCTGCTATAACAAGATGGAGTTCAAGTTATTTTAGTTTGACCTTTCCTATAAGACAGTTAGGCAAAAATCTAATCTAAGTATTGAGTATGTTCTTTACAAAGGTGGGGGCTGAGGCAAGGGCCTTGTAGCTTAATTGGCACCTCCCCATGCACAAAGTTCTTGGTGCTGTAGAAAAAAAAAAGGTGGGGGTTGGCTAACTGTTTCTTGATTTTGCCATGGAATTCAAGATTATATTCTGTGACAATAGGAGGGAAATAACTGATTGTAGTAGGATTTATATAAATTTCCGAGTAAGGAGTTTGTGGTTAACAAGAATGGTCATGTTAGCAGGACATTGGGAGTGGTTTAATTTTGTTTGTGATCGTAGTGAGGAAAGAAGGGGAGCATGGTAGGCTTCAGAACAAACTAGAAGAGACCAGTATTCAACATGGTTGTTTAGCCATAAAATAAAATAAAAGGTATTCAACATTGATGGAAGATGGTAATATAGTGATAATCTATGATAGTCTTGGAACATTTGCAGAAGAAAGATTTGAGGAAGTTTTGAAAATAGTCTGGCAATAGTTTCTAGAATTTGAATTTCCAAGTATGAAATGATAAAATGTTGAGTCTACACATAAATAAATTTGAAAGGAAAGACCTTTGATGTTTGAAGTAGTTTTGTTGTTTTAAAATTAGATGGTGTTATGGAGTATCAAATATTATGAAAATTTCAAATTACCATTTAAACATAAATCTTTTCAAATTCAGAGATTGAGTTACTGTTTAGAGCCTATTGCACAACTCATCAGGTATGTTAGAATGCAGTTACAAGTTTTTTGATAAGTATAGTCAATTGTATTGAACTAAAAAGCAAAACAGTACAAAGGAGGCAGCATGGAATATCAGTACTTTATTCCAGCTATACCCATGGGAGTCCCTACATATCTACTTCTACTACCCACATAAGAAGATTGAAGAGCTCTCTCAACAGTGTTTTTGGTTTACTCAATTTTGGTGGGCCAAAACTCACCGTTTGACGCACAGTATAACTGAGCTTGCCATTTTCTCCCCTTGTATGTGATCTTGTCTGATAGACGAATTCATAGAATGATATACCACGAAAAAAAAATTTCTAAAAAAAAAAAAATGATTTGTTTCATGGTGTTACTATTGTTTCTTGAAAAAACGATCTACCTATGAGGTTGACTAATTCAGGTAAGAGAAAATGTATTTTTTTATCAAACTCGTTTATGTTTCACTACGAGCAATGCTAGGGACTTAATTGTTTGTTTAAGAGACACCTTACTATTAATGAGTTGTAATTTTCAGAGTATTCAATTTGCAAAGAGCTGTCCTAACTGTAGAATTAACTGCAGATTGGATTAACAACATTTTGAATTTCTATCAATACAGAATGTTGCTCAACAGGTAAGCTGAGATTTTGGTCATTCTTGTTTTTGATTTCGGGTTAAATCAATTTGAAGAGTTTCTTGGCTACAACTAATTAAACCCTCCTGAAATTTGACGGAATTTTTTAGCTTCTGCAATTGGGTTCACCTTTGTATTTGGTCAAAAGAGACATCTTTGTTAGTAATTCGTATAATTTTCCTTCTTTTCTGCAATCTGCAAATTATTTCAATAATTTGCATATGATTGCACCTCTTAGTTTGCTTTTAGCTTTGTCTTTCAAATCATGTGTACAAAGATTTTGACATTTATTTCATGCACATTTGCCACACTGTTGGCATTGAGCATGTAAATTGAGTCTTCACATCAAATGTTGATCAAGGTTAAGCTCCAAAATGAAAAAAATAAAAATAAATAAAAATAATAATAATAATAATAATAATAAGAAAAAACCTAAAAGTCCAGTGGTAGCAAATGAGATCTAAGGGAGGTATCTATGTGTCAATACCAGGAAGGATAAAAACAAACTAAAACTTTATGGCTCCCTAAGCATTGGAAACATTGGAGGATGTAGGTTTACATAAGTGGACTCTTAAGTTGTGGTAGAAACTACCTCCCTATGTTGCTTGTGCCATATCAAACTCCTTTTCCCCCTACCAGATCTGGAATCTTGAAATTTTCTGGCAAAATCAGCCATTTATCAGCTCCTTCCAGCCTGATCATTCCATCTTTTGATGAGAAGAGCAACGCTTCAAGTCTTCCTACTGCAGGGTCTGAAAGATGAAATCTTATTCTCTCCGAATTTGGAAGCCTTCACCTTCAATGAAGGTTCCTGTTGAACTAGAGTTTACCATGAATATACTAATTGGATAGAATAAAAATCTTAAGAGCGCTTTCATGTTTGTAACTTTTTTTTTCTTGGTCAATTGAGAACAATTTTTTAAAATTGTTTTATACAAACACATCCGAACAGTACCTATGTTATTAAATCTTTGTTTATGAAATCACTGAAGGTTATCTTAAACGTTGTGCAATACCATAAAAGTGACCGTGTGATTAAGTTTTTGTATCTGTCATTGGATTGTAATTAATCTTCATATCTGGTATTCAAATTTTGATAGTGAATTGCATATGACAAATTTTAGTTTTTTTTTTTTTTTTGATAAGTAAAAAAAAAAAAAAAAAAAAAAAAGCTTTTACCATTAACCAAGCAGGTTGCACGTGCCGCCAACACTAGTTAACAATTCAATGAGTCAATAAGATTGCACAAATTTAAACACCTCCTCCCATCCAAAGGTATCCGGTAGACTAAGCACACGATTTTAGCCTTTCAATATTCAAATCTAGTCCTTCAAAGGTCCTATTTTCTCCTTCCAAATGTGCCACATCAAACATTAGGGATGCACTTACAAGTTGCATAGAGTTGGATGAAGCTCCTTTTCAACGTTTCATGCCCATCTCCAATTTAATTTTCTTCAATGAATTATATACCCTTGTAGTTCTGACTGCTACACGTCTGCTGTCTTGTTAATGAAATTTTATCTATTCCTTATAGTTGTGAGTAAAATGTTTGAGGGCCTGAGGCTAGTCTAGAAATATTTCCTACGTATTCTAGTTGTCCTAAGTGATGTCAATTATGTCGCCAACTGTCTCCGTTAAAGATTATTAACCAACGTATGCTTTTAGATGAATGAGATGGATGGTAATATACAGTACTGAATATAATTGAATCATGTAGGAACGTGAGCAGGGGAAAAGCAAAAGCAAAAGCAGATAATAAGGACAATTCTAGTTTATTCTCCACTGATCTCTGCCTACCCTTTTTCACAATATTTTAAACCCACAAAAGATTTCAATATAGCTGTGCTTGAAATTGCAGAGAGCTACTATTTTCAACAGTCTATTATAAGGTAGTCTTGACATGCTTTGAGTTCAAGACATAACTCTGCATAAAATGAAAATCACATTGTTCTTGTAGTTTAAGTACTCCAAAAACACCCTTTGGGGTTACAACCAAAAGAATTTCATTGCATGTTGAATAGAATATCTGTTGTATACATGATAAAAGCTTATGAAACTGTGCTTTGTACACCAAATTTGCCATTTTAGATCAAATCCAAGCAGAAACTTTGTTCTGCATCCTCACCTTGTTGTTCTGCAGCTTCGAGCAACTAGAACACCAGTTGGTGGACCAGTCATCTGTAATTGACATCTGCTATGCAACCAGTAAGAAATTCGAATCAAACCTAGCGTGGCTTTTACTTTGTAAGTTCCTCTTACATTATAGCTGACCTTGTTGCTCTGTACTTGCTTTTGAAGTTCCACAGCAAGATTCTGGGGCAAAAAAACCAAGCTGGATATGAAGTGAACTGCTTCCAACCTCTTCTCCCCTCTTCTTTGAGTAAAAGGCTCTATAGCTTGAGTAGCTATTAGCCTGTCAGAAAAGAAAAGCTCTACACTCAAATACTCAAATCTTACATCAATTTTCCGATTTGGGTTAGAGAAATTTGCGAGGAAAGTAAAGTCACCATTGAAACACTCTGGTGAGTCGAAGTAGATAGCGCTGAGGTTTGCATTAGGTATGTCAAATAACGGGTATCGTGGTTTAATGACAAGGAAGGTGATCAAAGTTGCTACTCCAAAGAAGATGAGAATAAGGCAAAATATGAGACACAGAATTGCACTACACCATATAAATGGGTTGGTCCGGCGAGGCCGAGGTTTCAGTAGTGTTGATGGGTTTCTTGATTTTCTGATGACTGATTTTGGTGTATTTGGTGCTCGGTTTTGTTGATACTCGTCTTGTTTTGACCGGATTTGTTTATTCTCTGCTTGTTTTGATTGGTTTGGTTGATTCTCGTTTTGTTTTGATATAACAATTTGATCCAGAGATACTGGAATGTTTTGCTTTTGGGGTGGAGGTGGAGGTGGAGGTGGAGGTGGGAGGGCAAGCATGTTTGTTGAAAGTGTTTTGATGAAAAACCAATGAAGTAATAGTATAGAAAGACGGAATATGAAAGATGAAGATGGTAGTGTCTTTAAATAAAATAACAAGTGGATTAAAAGAAAGTGAAGAGGAAAAGAAGCTTTTGATTGAGAGGTAGTGGGACCACTGTGTTGTGTTTTTGTTTTGATATTGGTGAAAGGAGGTATTGGTGGAGCTAAAGTTGGAGCAACATAGATGTTTGGTTTGAATGCATTTGCTTTTGAAATTGCAGATTTGTTTGAGAATGTCATAGAGAATCATAGTGGCCATGCAAAAGGCTTTAGCTCTTTAATCTAATTTTGTTTTCTTTTAGTTGGTTAGACTAGTCAAATGGCATAAGGGTGTTGTACTATACTCTTCAGTTGAATCAATGGCTTGGATCCATTGTATTTTAGATACATATCATATTGCTGGTTTACTATATCAAACTTTACATGCCTGAATAATGTTTGTTTAACCACTAAGGAAGCTTCAAAACCCAGATAATGCGCCTGGATTTTTTGACAACCTGGTGAACTTTATTCAGATACATCATTCAGAAGCATGGGAATTGGTAGTGTTATATTATTATACTAAAAAGAATTTAAAAGTATACATTTTATTTTTCTGAAATCAACCAGTGTGGGACACACTGTCTGGTTGTTATGAGCTCTGTTGGTAAGGGCATGTGCAGCTTTCAAATGAAAAAGTGAATGGCAGCGTAGGTTTTGAGGTCTGGAATGTTATTTCACTTCCAACGTTATTTTTGGGGGGGAAAGTAGCACCCCCCATTAGTATCTTGTTTAAATGTTCTAATTTGACCTATGTATTCAAATTGCAAAGGTAATACACTAATACTTATGACTTTTTAGTTTTGGCTAACATGTAAATTGTACGTAGTAAAATTTGTTGTAGATGTAGTTGTAGCATCGTGATTTTTTTTTTTTTTTTTGGGAGAAAGAAAAACACACTAAAAAGAGGGGATGAAGTTTTAACATAAAAGCATATCACACTTTTTAGTAAAAAAGAACGCAAGAGAGACCAGTAATGCTACAATCACTTTTATTTATTTATTTTCATAATTATTGAGTTGGTAATTTGTTATTGATTTTAATTTAGGCCTATCATTAACATAATTTTATTGTCTACCATTAATGATTTGCCATCTTAGTTGTAAAAACTAAAAAATAATTATGAAAAAAAGTTGTCCCTAAACTTCCAAGGGAGACGGAATTGCCAAGAAATTAAAACAACCTAAATACATTGGAAAAGAAAGATGGTGTTGCCAAGAAAGTAAAACAACCAAAATAATTGAAAAATGGAAAAAGAAGAGACTGTTATTCATTTTATATGGGTATTAAGCTTGGGTCATCAGTCATCACAGTGCATTTGATTTGATCTTATATCTTGGGTTATTTTATCAAAAAAATAAAAATATCTTAGGTTAGTGGGTAATGGGCTTTCTGTGGCTGACAATGGCAATACCATTTGCAATTGGCCCATATGATTAAACATACAAACCAAGTTGTTTGAAAGAGTAATTAAGGCCCATAAAGTTCAAAGTTCGAGACCAATAAGCATATTCCATCAGAAAAAAACCATCACCGTCACCACTACCACTACCAATTTTAAAAAAAAAAATAAATACAAAATTATAGAAATGAAAGAATTTTACCTTATGCTTGTGACCTTTGTTCCACGATCATTTTTCTTTACCACCTAGATGACCGTTAACCATTCTTTGGTGCTGATGTCATTTCCAGGCCTCTTAATAAACATATTTTTGTTGACGTAAATTAATATTATAAGTAATAACAAGTTGTTTAATATGTTCAGATAAGTTTTTTGAATAATCGCTAATTTAACATGGTACATGCGTTAGGCCCCATTTAATAAAAGTGGCTCAAACTCAAACGTGAGAGGAGAGTATTAAATTAATTAATTAATTAAATTCATCATTTTTCTAATGGTTTAAACTTTTGAAAAAATGATGAATTTAATCATTTAATCTATCACTCTCTCTCAGTTATATATTAAGTGGAGTCCAACCTATTGAAATTATTTAAAAGACAGAGAAATTAAGAGATGTAGTTTTTAAAATGTAGTAATTTAACACCATGCCTTGTATAATTATCTGATCAAGTATTGAATATAAGACAAACTCATAACTAGCATAACTCTTTGGTTATGAATTTTGTTAGATAAATTAATATATACTCGGACAATATAGAGAGAGAAGTATAGTTTAGTCAAATGTCAAATGTAGTCTTAACAACCCCACAACTTGGTTCAGCTCGTTGCACACAATGTCAGATTGAGTCAGTATTTTATTAGGGTCTCCCTCCAGTAGAGAAATAGCACATTTGCATTGATGGAGACTTGTTCCTCTTACTATTTCAAAGATATTACATACTCCATAGTAATCAATTGAGAAGAAAATAAGAACTTGGAATGGTCCCCATGTTTTCTCTTATTTCTTTGGTTGGCGGTAAGTGCCTATAAAACATGTAGCATAATGTGTAACATCTAGAGAATATTCTAATTTAAAACATGAAAGCTCAGTAGCGTCACAGACTAGTTCAGAGTTAACCAAAATTAGCAACTATCTCATTCACATAGCCTTATTAAACATTTTGAAAACAACCATAGCTACCTACCATAATTATAAAAGGAATTGAGACTTTTGCATTCTGTTATATATCATAATCAATGGTGGAGAAAATTTACGTTTAACATGTGAACAATAACCATGCACTTCATATTTGAACACGTATTGTGCAGATGAAGACAAGCTGATTGATTTCTAAAGTCCATTCGTATAGTTTTGCCCTTTTTCTTTCTTTTTAATTTTTGTCACTATATTCTATATTACTGGCAGGTAAATGCTAAAGCTACTTGCAAAAAGTAAAAATTGTTATATATATATATATATATTCACGTGACGGCAATGGATAATCCCACGTGTATCACACGGGTTTTGTTGAGACTATCGCTCGAACTGTTCCTTTTCAAGTGCTAGAATAAAGACTCCTACCATTAAGCCACGCCCCTGTGTGGTCCTTATAGTATTTTTTTTCTCTTTTCAGCAACAATATATTTATTATTTGGATAGACAGAAATGGTGGGCCTATTCATGGAGGAGCTATGAGAAGTGAAGGAGACTATAGTAAAAAATTTTATGAATTATATCAGATTCAGATTAATAACAATGAAGAATAATCCTAACATAATAGAATCCTTTGCTCTATTTGGAACGTTGCTTTTTCTTTTCTTTTTTTGGTACCTGAAGGGCACGTATTGAGCTAAGTGGCTGTTTTGTTGTAGCTGTTAATTGGCTTTTGTTTGTGTAAATTCTGAGTTAGCCTAGTTTTATTGATTTTGTCTTAGAGACAGAGTTGAATTTATCCTTGCTTAGTAGAGTCTTTATTATTTTGTGTAACATGTTACGTGTAATATCCTCTCACTTTGGAATGGGTCCTCGATTTATTATTTTGAGTGACATATTGGATGAATGCAACATCCTCTCATATAACATATGAAATTCACCTCGTGTGAAAGCAAGGGCGTAGCTAGGAATTTTAGTTTGAAGGGGCTGAATCACATATTCATACAGAAATACATTTGCACAGCTACATTTTTACCCCCTAACATGAAATCATCCTCTATTTTTTTTTTTTTTTTCATTCAACATGTTTAGTCTAAATAAAGCACTGAAAAGCAATTGGAAACTTAACAAGAGAAAATTGCTTTCTAAGTATTGTCGCTCCCTAACGTCACATATCCTTAGTGTAGGTTTTTTTTCTTTTTTTTTTTTTTTTTTTGTGACTAACTAATTAAGTATTGACAAACAATTTGAAACTTAACAAAAACAACAAAAAAACTTAGTCCCAAATAAAATAAGATAACTCGAAGAGAAAATTTATTTTATTAAAAACTTACATTTTGAACTCAACAACCAAAACTACCAATTAAGAGAGGAAAAAACTAAAAATTTGAAATTAACAACTATTTTTGTTACAAGGTGGATAGTTTGTTGTTCTTATCAACTATTTTTTGAAACCCAACAATTAGTTGCTCAATTCTTTTTTGCAGGGCCAGCTCTTATTTTTTGGAGGGGCCAAATATTGATTTTAAGTTCTAATATTTTAAACAACTGCAAACTATGCATACATTATTATGAAGTTTTTTAAAAATTTTGGGAGGGCCATGTGTGAAAGAATATTGCATGATTGCACATAATAGTATCACTCTAAAGAGTCAACTTTTGTTGATTGAATAAACGTATTTGTTCATAAAAAATAAAAATCTTCCCTCTCACTCTTAATATTTCACCAATTATAACTTGCCACAAGTTCTTTTTTTCTTTATGAAATAACCAAAACTTAAAATGGAAAGAAATCAAACACATAACACACGGTAATTGATGGAGTGCAAAGTGAAACACTAAAAACATGTTTTAAGCCACCCAATACTTTAATCTAAATACCCTCGTTAGAGGTCCCTTACCAAGCAACTCACTCCAAAGTGGGGCCCGTGGTTGTGAGCATTCAATCACACAAAACATTCTTCAAATTTGCTTACCAAACGGGCCCTAAGGGTTGGTGGGCATAGGGTTTTTATTTTCAAAAAACGAATTTTTGCATGAAAGAGCTAAGTAGTGCTAGAGACACATAAAATGATACAATTTTGTGCCATTTTATGTGTCCTTAGCATTACTCGTTCCTAATTACCTAGTATCCACCTGCATTGCTCAAGTTTCTCTTATCAAAAATATTATTCTAGATGTTTCAGAAAATTTCCACGCTGAGATAAGAAACGTAGAATAGTCATGTGGCCTTCATGTTGTAAGCGTGTATGATAGCATCTCCTAAAAGAAATGAAGTTTCCAGCAAATTGCATTTAGGACTAAACATATCTTAGAAGTACAAAAATTGCTCAATGTAGCAAGTTAACCTTCAATATATATATATATATATATTTGGTAGAATACCTTCATATTTGCTTACCAGAGAGAGAGAGAGAACAAACTAGAAGAGAAAATAAACAGAATTTGTTAGGTTCTAAAGGTTTAGGAATTTATGTATTTAGAACTCTAATTTGTATTATTGGCAAACCATGATCAAAACAACATGTTTAGTCTTGTTAAAGTGTGCTCAAAGTTGTTCATTTATTGTAAAGTTGGAATCGAGTGACTGTAGATGCATTAGGGCATTTCGGTCTGGCTTGATCGATCGAAGAATAGATTCGATCGATCGAAAATCGAACCAGATGCGTTTTCTGCAATTTTTCCAACTCAGCCCTAACTCATTAAACATTTAGGGTTTTATGTTTTTGACCTAGGTATATAAGGCAAAATCCTAGCCACGTTTTTAGAGTTGCTCCAGTTGTATTGTTGCTCATACATTGCTGTTTTGTGTAAATCTCTTGTGAGATCTAGAGGAGCTTTCCTTTACACAAAACTTAGGGTTTTCAAGATTGAGATTCCTTCAACATCTTGATGATCAACTTGGTTGTTACCTTTGAAACTTAAAGAATATCAAGCGTGGGTGCTTGTAGCTGATTGAAGAATTCAAAGAAAGAAGGAGTCCATGGATTCGGAGCTTACACGTGGTCGTGTCAGTAAGTTTTACTGGTGGGTAGCATTAGGAAGTCAAGCGGGGAGCTTGTAAGTCCTTTTGTAAGAACTTCAATTCTTTCATAGTGAATTCTGTTTTGCCTTAAGGATCGATGGGTTAAATCCTCCCCAGGTTTTTACCGTGTGGTTTCCTGGGTGATTATATCATTGTGTCCTTTATTATTCCGCTGCTTTATTATTTTGATATGATTATTTGATTGCTTTAACCTAGAATTGCTTAATTTGACTAAGTAACAACTTGGCCAATTAATCTAGGCTAACCAATCTGGTTGTTTTTAAAGGGTCTAAAACCGTTCAAGTGGTATCAGAGCAGGTTGCTCTCTTGTTAGAGATTTTTTATCTCTGAGCTGATCCTTGACCCCTGTTGTCATGGATTCTTGGAAAATATTTTTGCTTGTTAGTCAACTTATCTACTTGCTGTCTTTGCCATTTGTTGTTTTTGTTAAATCTTTCCTTAAGTATCTTGGCATAATCACATGTGATAAGAATTATGTTTGTTATACTGCCTTAACCACCTTAAAGGCACGTGATTCTTGTCTTTGGTATTTGGATAGTGGTTGTTCCAAGCACATGACAGGAAATAAAGATTTATTCAAAACACTCTTTGAAGGAAAGATTGGAACAGTCACTTTTGGAGATGGAAGTAAATCTGTAATCAGAGGCATTGGTACTGTGGACATTCCAGGATTTCCAGTGTTTGAAGATGTTTGGTATGTTGATGGATTGAAGGCAAATTTACTCAGCATAAGTCAGATTTGTGACAATGGATTAAATGTTCTTTTCACCAAGTATGAATATGAGATACTTGATGGAGGAGGTGACTGTATGTGTGTTGGTGTAAGGACAGCTGACAACTGTTATGGCATAACACCAAGTATAAACAACAAGTGCTTTAGTGCAAAGATAGATCAAGTTGATTTGTAGCATCAATGGTTAGGGCATGCCAGTCATAAGTAGTTAGAGAAGATTTCCAAGTGTGAGGCAGTTATCGGTTTACCTAAATTTGAGAAGATAGATAAGTGCATTTGTGGACCATGTCAGATAGGTAAACAAGTAAAATCCAAGCATCCATCTGTGACTAGTGTTCAAACTTCAAGACCGTTAGAGTTATTACACATTGATCTCATGGGTCCTGCCAGAGTTCAAAGTCTGGGTGGAAAGAAGTATATTCTAGTTGTTGTGGATGACTTTACTAGATATACTTGGGTTGTGCTTTTGAAGGATAAAGCTGAGGCTCCTAAGAAGATGATACATCTGTGCAAGAAATTGCAGGTTGAGAACGATACTTTGATAGCCAGAATCAGAAGTGATCATGGAAGAGAATTTGAGAATACCAAGCTGGCTACTTTCTGCAATGATCAAGGCACTCACCAAGAGTTCTCATCACCCAAGACACCTCAATAGAATGGGACCATGGAAAGGAAAAATAGGGTTGTTCAGGAAATGGCACGAGTCATGCTACACAACAAAAATTTGCCAAAGTCCTTCTGGGGAGAAGCAGTCAATATTGCTTGCCATACACTCAACCGGGTATATTTTAGACCTGACTCCAAGAAAACTCCCTATGAACTCTGGAGAGGGAAGAAACCTGTTGTCAAATATTTCAAGATATTTGGCAGTGACTGTTACATTCTACGTGATAGAGAGAACCTAGAAAAGTTTGATGCAAAAAGTGATAAAGGATACTTTCTAGGATACTCTTCCACTAGTAGAGTGTATAGAGTATACAATCTGAGAACTAAAACAGTCATGGAATCTTCAAATATTGTGATAAATGATGAAGTGGGTTCAGAAGCACTGACAGAATGCACTGCTCTTGGTCAAGATAAGTCTCTAGAAGTTGTTGATTCTCTTCCTGCTGAGTATGTTGGAAAACATAGTGAGGAAGAGTTGTTGTTGTTAAATGATGCAGTTTCTGTATCATCAAGTTCAGAACCATCCACTCCAGTTCGTGAAAATCAACAAGTACAAAGTGAGCTCAGTCCTCCATCTGAACAGAAAGGTACCTCCACATCTTTAGTTAAAGGTCCATCCTCTAGAGTGAGACTGAACCATCCCTCCACAAATATATTGGGTAGTCTGAATGATAACATGAGATTGAGATCAAAAGCATTGAATGTGATTACTCACTCATGCTATTTGTCCCAATTTGAACCGAAGAAGGTGGATGAAGCACTTCAAGATGCTGATTGGGTAAATTCCATGCATGAAGAACTTCATCAATTCCTTCGGAATGATGTGTGGGAACTAGTTCCTAGACCGAAGAATGTACATATGATTGGAACTAAGTGGATCTTTAAGAACAAGTCAGATGAACATGGCACTGTGATCAGAAATAAATCAAGACTTGTTGCACAAGAGTACACACAAGTGGAAGGAATTGATTTTGATGAGACTTTTGCACCAGTAGCAAGGTTAGAATCCATCCGGATATTGTTGGCTATAGCAAGTCACTTAAACTTCAAGCTATATCAAATGGATGTCAAGAGTGCTTTCTTGAATGGAATGATATAAGAAGAAGTTTATGTTGAACAACCTAAAGGCTTTGTAGATCCTCACAGACTGGATGACGTCTACAAATTGAAGAGAGCTCTCTATGGTTTGAAGCAAGCTCCTAGGGCTTGGTATGATAGATTGACTGCATATCTCACTGAGTATGGATTCAAACAGGGATCTGCAGATACAACTCTCTTCATAAGAAAGGATAAGACTGGTTTTGTTGTAGCTCAAATTTATGTTGATGACATTGTTTTTGGTGCTACTAATGATTCTCTTGCTCATTCTTTTGCAGATGAAATGAAGGCAATGTTTGAAATGAGCATGGTTGGTGAATTGACTTATTTTTTGGGATTGTAGGTGAAGCAAACAGAGTCAGGAATCTACATCAATCAAGCTAAATATGCAAGAAATTTAGTCAAGAGATTTGGACTGGACAAGGCTGCTCATGCTAGAACACCAATGGCTGCTAATACGAAATTAACAATTGATCCATCAGGTGAGTCTGTTGATGTTACCCTGTATAGAAGCATGATTGGTTGTCTGTTATATCTAACTGCTAGTCGTCCTGATATCTCTTTTAGTGTTGGTGTTTGCTCTAGATTTCAGTCTAATCCTAAGGTTTCTCATTTAAATGATGTTAAGAGAATTATCAAATATGTGAGTGGAACCTATGATTATGGATTGTTTTATACCAAAGAGTCAAATTTGTGTCTTGCTGGTTTTTCTGATTCTGATTGGGCTGGGAATGCTGATGATAGAAAAAACACTACTGGGGGGTGTTTCTATGTTGGAGCCAATCTTGTGGCTTGGATGAGTAAGAAACAAAATTCTGTTTCTTTATCCACTGCTGAGGCTGAATATATTGCTGCTGGGAGTTGTTGTTCTCAGCTTCTTTGGATGAAAAAACTTTTGAGTGATTATGGGATCCCTTAAGACACCATGGTTGTCTATTATGATAACTCTAGTGCCATAGACGTATCTAAGAATCCTGTTCAGCATTCTAAGACTAAACACATTGAACTTAGATATCACTTCATTAGGGATTTGGTTGAAAAGAAAATTGTTGTTCTTGAGTATATCCCTACTGACCGTCAAAATGCTGACATCTTCACCAAACCTCTTGATGGAAGTAAGTTTGAGACACTTCGTCAAGTCATTAGTGTGCTTCGGTGTCCTTAGTCTCTTTTGACTTTCTTGGTCCTTGTGCTTCATTACTCTATCCTCTGTGACCATTGTTCTTTGATATCTGTGTTTTTGTTTTTTTCTAAGATTTGCATTGCATTACATTCATGCATTTCATTCTAGGATTTATTTTTTTTCTCTTTTAATAAATAAATTAAAAAAAAAAAGGGAAAGCAAAAACTATGTTTGATACTATTTTTCTTGATTTTTGAAAACGAGGTTAGTCAATCTTTTTACACATGTCATATCTTGTGTACCTTGTTTAACTTTGATGAGCTTATTTACTGCATTTGACTAGTTAAAACTTTGTAGTGCATGTTGTGTGGGAAAGATGTGTGTGGTTTTTAATCACTTTGCCTTAATCATGAAGTCACATGTTCTTTGACTGTCGGACTTGATCCTTTTGAGAAAGGCGTAAATAACCATCTCACCACTGTTCACTAGCCAATCATGAACACCTTAGTGCATATCATAAGATTTTGTGCTCGAGAAAGTGTAGCACATGCACAAAAAGAACATAAGGTGTAGCCTCAATTAAATTAAAACTGGTGTGTACTATTAGGCTTGATGCCAATTCACATAAATAAGAGGCAAAAATGCAAGAAACTTACATGATTGCAAGCTTTTGTTCTAGGAGATGTGAGAGTTATAGGATGTAACTCTTTAGGTGATAGTCTCTTTTAAATTCTATGTGATGAATTGTGTAGACTTTGTGTTTGATTGCTATTCACATATCATCTCACATGTATCTCAAATTTTTGCTAGTATCACACACTACACAAGTTACTCTTTGTTAAACACTGTACATGCTAGTGTGTGTGTTTTTGGTCTGACCAACCAAGCTTAAAAATATCTTGAGAATTGTGCACAACATATTTGTTGCTTAAGAAAATTCAATGGGAGAATGATTAAAACTTGTTTTTGAGGAAATTGGGTTTTTGAAAAAGCATTCCATTTCATACTCATGCATTTTGTTTTCGTTGTTCAAATGCTTTGAGGAGTTGTTTTCAAAATTAGGTTTGTGTTTTTCAAAACTGTGATTTTTCTCAAAATTTTTGTAAGCCTCTGCCCAGTTCGATCGATCCATTCTAATTTTCGATCAATCGAAAAAGTGCTCTATTTTGTTTCAAAATGACTGTTTCATTCGATCGATCGAATGTAATTTTCGATCGATCGAAGATCGTGGAAAAGCTTTTTTAAAAGTTCACATCTGACTTTTTCAAAATCTCTATTCAAACTTTTCAAACTTTTTCTTCTCTCTCTCCGAGTTGGCAAGGCTCCACATAGAGATTTTTGTCGTTTTCCTCCGAAATTTTTGCAAGATTTCTCTTTCCTCAAGCTGGTAAGACTCTTTTACCCTTCTTTTTGAATTTATTTTCATGATTTCATGCATAAATCCATGCATTTGAGGGAGATTTTTGGACTTAGCATTTTTGGGATTTTCTGTTGATTCAAGCCCTATTTTGTGCAATTGATCATTGGGTTTTTGTGGGGACACGTCATAAACATGATCCTTATCTGTTAATTTGATCAATTTTGAGTTTGGTGAAAAATTGGAAAATCTAGGGTTTGTTCTTGATCCGAATTAGGGCTATTGTGAAATTGAGTTAAATTTGATGAAATTGGCTTGTTGTTTTGATGAAATTAGGCATTATAATCTATGTGATATGTTTTGTACTACGCAATTCTTCAATTTGTTTAAAAATTTCAACAAGTGTTTTTCAATTTTTGGGATTTTTGGTGGAAATTCCCTGCTCAAGCCAATTTTGTCCAATTTGATCTCAATTGAACTTAATTACTGCATTAGTACATGCATCATGGCATTGTATTTATTCATGCATCATATAGATTTTTTTATTCTATTGTTTTTGTGCTAACTTGCAGTCTGCCCTTGGTTTTGTTTTCTTGTGTTCTTTTGGTTTTCACTTTGTGTCTCTGTCCTTTCCTTAGCATCATGCCTAGGAAGACTAGAGCCCGTAGGACTATTCCTTCCCCTTCTCCTTCCCCACCTTCCTTTAACCGTGAGAGGTTTCCGAGTGAGAAAAACCAAGAGATTTATGAGAAGCTTAACCTTCAGAGGAAGATTTGGGCTGAGCGTTCTATTATCCTAGATGAGCTTGATCCTGCCATTAGGGCAAATTTTGAGCGTAGAGGCTGGTTACCTTTGTTGGATGTGTCTGATCCTCCTCCTCTAACTACATTGATTAGAGAGTTCTTCTCGAACATCTCTATCCGCGTCTATGATTCCAACACTCTAGTTAAGAGTTGGATACGAGGCGTAGAGTACTCCATTACTCCTCAAGTAGTAGCTGATACTCTAAGGGTACCGTTGATTCGTCATCCTGTCTATCCTTATGCTGAGTCTCCCGAGCTGAGCGATGTCTTGTCTTACATCACTGGGACTACTGTCCAGTGGGGTTCTGATCCTAGGATAACTTCTGCTGAGCTCTTCGGGTTGCACTATCTATTCTTTAGGATAACCTGTCACTCCATCTGGCCCATCTCTCATGTTCACACCATTCCTCTTGAGAGGTGTGTATTTTTGTACGCCCTAGTTACTGATGCTCTTATTAGTTTTCCTCATCTCTTTCTTCGTTCCTTGAACGATGTTTATAGGAGTTCATCTACTTCTCATGCTCTTGTGCATCCTATTTTTATTCATAGTATTTTGCTTTATCTTGATATTAGTGGCTTTCCTTCCCCTGAGCCTGTTCATGTGATTGCTCCTATAGGTGCGTCTTTTCTTAGACAGAGGGCCGCTCATCTTCGAGCTGGTTCTAAACACCCTAGGTCTGAGCCATCTAGTAGTGCTCCTCCTCTTCCTTCTTCTTCTACAGGTCCTGCTGGTGAGGATGTTCCAGATCCTGCTGATGATGCTGCTGTTGCTGTTCCTCCACCTCCTTCGGATGACTTCGATGTTCGTCGTACCCTGGAGACTGTCATGACCGTTCAGGCGGCTCATGGTCAGATTTTGGTAGACTTGCTAGATGAGATTCGTGCTCTGCGAGCTGACTTTGCGCGTCTTCATTCACCCTCACCACCTCCTTTTGATGGCGACTTGTGATTGCCCTTTGGCATTCCGTCACAAAAAGGGGGAGTGGAGTTTTTGACTTGTAGAGGAGTTTTTGTAGTTAGGGGAAGATTTTTTTTGTTTGTGGAGTTTTTTAGATTGTATCTAGGTGCTTCACTTTGTATATCATTTTTGGGGATATTCATGTTAGGGGGAGTAACATTGATTGATATATTGATATACATGATTTTTATTTGATTCTTGTTGTCTCATGATTCACTGCTTATTGATTTATATTTATGAGTTGTTCATTGATATATGTCTTTTTTTTGTGTTGTGTGAATCTTACAAGAATGTTATACCTGTTTATATACTATTTTCTGTCACACATGCGTTTATGCGTTTGTTGAGTATTTCAAGAATATACAGGTTGATTCAATTAAGCTGCTGTCTACACTTGCAACCGATGGATAGTAGTTAGGAATGAATTCTAGTCTTTATGAGCATTTATTTTTGTAAAGGGCTTTCTACTTGTAAAACTTTGAACTTTTAATTTGTGTTTTGTCACGGATTGCCAAAGGGGGAGTTTGTTAGGTTCTAAAGGTTTAGGAATTTATGTATTTAGAACTCTAATTTGTAATGTTGGCAAACCATGATCAAAACAACATGTTTAGTCTTGTTAAAGTGTGCTCAAAGTTGTTCATTTATTGTAAAGTTGGAATCGAGTGACTGTAGATGCATTGGGGCATTTCGGTCTGGCTCGATCGATCGAAGAATAGATTCGATCGATCAAAAATTGGACCAGATGCGTTTTCTGCAGTTTTTCCAACTCAGCCCTAACTCATTAAACGTTTAGGGTTTTATGTTTTTGCCCTAGGTATATAAGGCAAAACCCTAGCCACGTTTTTAGAGTTGCTCCAGTTGTATTGTTGCTCATACATTGCTGTTTTGTATAAATCTCTTGTGAGATCTAGAGGAGCTTTCCTTTACATAAAGCTTAGGGTTTTCAAGATTGAGATTCTTTCAACATCTTGATGATCAACTTGGTTGCTACCTTTGAAGCTTAAAGAATATCAAGTGTGGGTGCTTGTAGCTGATTGAAGAATTCAAAGAAAGAAGGAGTCCGTGGATTTGGAGCTTGCACGTGGTCGTGTCAATAAGTTCTACTGGTGGATAGCATTAGGAAGTCAAGCGGGAGCTTGTAAGTCCTTTTGTAAGAACTTTAATTCTTTCATAGTGAATTCTGTTTTGCCTTGAGAATCGGTGGGTCAAATCCTCCCTAGGTTTTTATCGTATGGTTTCTTAGGTGATCATATCATTGTGTCCTTTATTATTCCGCTGCTTTATTATTTTGATATGATTATTTGATTGCTTTAACCTAGAATTGCTTAATTTGACTAAGTAACAACTTGGCTAATTAATCTAGGCTAACCAATCTGGTTGTTTTTAAGGGGTCTAAAACCGTTCAGAATTAATGGCTGAAATTGCACTTTCAGGAGCACTAGCTCTGGTTGATAGATTGTTACTCATCTATCCGTATGTAACTCATGATATTGAAGAAGTCAAAAACTTGTTGGATACCATGAAAGGCTTCCTTAAGGACATAGATGGAAGAGAAGATACTGAAGGTCTGAAGGATCAAGTTAAAAACGTCAAGAATCTAGCATATGAGGCTGGGGATGCAATTGAAGAATACATGTTTCAAGTTCCTGAACACTTCCATACTCATCAGGCCAGGAAAATTGTTCATAAGTTTGCTCACCCTGTTAAGAACTTTATTCCAGGTATTCAATTGTCCTCTTCAATGAGAGATATCAAAGCCAAGATCAGAGGCCGAATCAATGACTTAGAGACACTTCGCATTGGGTGCTCTAACTTGCCTTCAAGTTCTATGGCTGCAGATATCCCTCCAAAGGCTTATCCATATTCCTCGGATGAGCCTCTTGTGGGCATTGAAAGGCGTGGAAAAGAACTTCGGCGACTTATTCTCAACAATGATTCAAGGGATGTTGTGATTTCAGTATTAGGAGGTGCTGGCTCAGGTAAAACCACTCTTATCTATGAAGTCTATCAAATGGTGAAGGTAACTTTCGAATGCAATGCTTGGGTTCCTGTATCACGTTCTTGTGAGTAGGGCTGTAATCGGTTCGGTTCGGTCGCTTTTTTTTTATCCGGCCAACCGAAACCAATCGAAATAGTTGAAAAAAAGTCGGTTTCGGTTTCGGTCAGTTTCGGTTCCTAGCAAACAAAGAAAAAAAAAAAAACAAACCCATAATTTTTCTACGAAAGCAAACAAAGAAAAAAAAAATAAACAAACCCAGAATATAAAAAAGAGAGAAGAAATTGAAAAAATAAACAAGCAAGCACATGGGCTTTTTCAAAACCCTAACTTTATTTGCACATAAAAATTGAAAAAATAGCATTGATTCAATATTAAACAAACCCAGAATATAAAAAAGAGAGAGGAAACTATGGAGAAATTAAAGAGAGAGAGAGGGTCACTATGACTTCGTGAAAATGAAAAGATTAGCCGATGTAGGGAGGCCAGCGTGTGGAGGCCGGCGTAGGAAGGCCAGTGTGTGGAGGCGGCATGTGGAGGCATGGAGCAGTGAGAGAAGAAGAGGGGCTAAGGGCTGAACTCTTTAAAAGACAGAAAAAAATTGAGAGAGAAAGTTAGGGAAGGGAGCGGCTGAACTGAAGAAAAGAAAAGGGAAGAATAAAAGAGGGGAGGGGTATTTCCGTATTTATCTCATGCTCTAGGGTTTTAAAAAATTAAATAGCAAAAAACACACCCCCACCCATGCGAAAGCTTGAACCTGGGATTAGCTAGCTAAAACACAAAGTAGCATACCACTAAGCCATTGATCACTGATGTAATAAAGTTACATAAATAAATAAATAAAAAAAAAAAATATATATATATATATATATATATTCGGTCGGTTTGGTTTGGTTTCAGGTAAAAAAATCCAACACCGAAACCGAAACCGAAACCGAAAATTTCTATTTTTAAAAAATGAAACTGAAACTAAACCGAAAATTTGGCAATAGTTCGGTCGGTTTGTTCGGTACGTTAGTTTTTTGCACACCCCTACTTGTGAGGGCATGTTAGAGAGAATTTGGGAGGCCTTGGAATTACCAGCTTACCAAGGAACAGATCGAAGATGGTGTCTACACACTCATTTACAGCAGAAAAGGTACATACTTGTTTTAGATGGTATTTGGAGTGAAGATGAGTGGAAATGCATTAGAAATGTACTTCCTTGTAATAATCAAGGTAGTAGAATAATCGTTTCTACCCGTAAACGCAATATTGCTTCTTATTGTGCCACCTCTCATGATTTTATTTATGATCTTAATCTAAATCCATTAACATGGGAAGAGGCTTCAGAGCTCTTCCTTAAAAAGGCCCTCCCAAATGGTAAATGCCTTATTCCATGTGAGGATTGGTCTGAGAAAATTGTGAAACGATGTGAAGGATTGCCACAAGCGATTGTTGCAATTGGGGATATCTTATCAAGTAAGCCACAAACTATTATGGAGTTCAGGAAAGTCCATGACAATCTTGAGTTTGAACCAGGAAGCCTTGAATATATCGGAAAATTCTTGCAGAGTTACTACCATCTATCGCCTAATCTTAAGTCTTGTTTCATGTACTTCTGCAATTTTCCTGAAGATTACTCTGTTGCATGCGGAAGACTAATTCACTTGTGGATAGCCGAGGGCTGTATTGAGGAAAAAAGAGGTCAAACTCTGGAGCAAGTGGCAGATGAGCACCTAGACGAGCTAGTTCAAATGAGCTTGGTTCAAGTGAGTAGATGGGATTGTGAAGGACGAGTGAGGAGTTGAAGAGTTTCTAATCTTGCAAGAGGTTTCATCCTTTCCAAATCTGAGAAAGAAAATTTTGTTACTGTTATTACAAGGCCACATACAAATTTGAGTCAGAAGCACCGGCGCTTGTCTCTCCATATATGCACCACCAATATATTACAAGGGAAGGACTACTCTCATGTTCGTACATTCTCTATGTTTGGGGGAGACAGGAGTTTCGAATTACTGGTCAGAGGAGTTTTTAGCAACTTCAGGTTATTGAGAGTTCTAGACTTGGAAAATGCAGTCTTGCTGGTTTTTCCTCAAGAAGTTGTCACTCTCAACCTTCTGAGGTACTTAAGTCTAAGGAATACAAAGATAGATTCACTTCCAAAATCTATTAAGAAGCTTCAGAACCTGATTGTTTTGGACCTTAGACAAACTTTTGTCTTAGAGTTGCCAATGGGGATCCTGGAAATTCCCAAGTTGCTCTATTTATTAGTTGATTGTCGAGGCAGAAATAATGCTACTGTAGGAGTAGAGGTGTCTCAAGGAATTGGGTGTTTGGAACGGTTACAGAAATTGTCACTTATCAAGGCAAATAACAAGAATGGGAGTATTGTTGAAGAGTTGGGGAACTTGATTGAACTGAAGAAACTGGGGATCACAGAGCTCAAGAATAAAGAAAGTTGTGATTTTTGTGCATCCATTGAGAAGATGGAAAATCTTTCTTCTTTGTATGTGGAATCAGCAGATGAGTTTCTTGATTTGAATCATGTTAAGAAGTCTCCTCAAATGATTGAAAATATATCTCTTGGAGGGAGGTTGCACAACATTCCAGAATGGATTCTTTCACTAAAAGGTTTGTTTAAATTAGAACTCAAATGGTCACAGCTAGCAAAACCCCCCTTGAGGTTCTTTGGGATTTGTCTTCTCTAAAGGTGCTCCATCTGCATGATGCTTACAGTGGCGAGGTATTTGAATTTCGAGCAGGATGGTTTTTGGAACTAAGGATATTAGTAATTGAACAATGCTGGTGGTTGAAGAGTGTAGTCATCCGGGACTAGCAATGCCTAAACTTCAAAAGCTGACTATAGAAAACTGTAACAGTCTTACCATGGTGCGCATAGCAATTAGTACTCTCACCCATTTAGAGAAAACGAATGTTCCACAACGCCTTTTAGAATTCTTGGACTAATAGAACAACGAGAAATATTGTTGGACTGTTGGAAACAATCCATTAATTCGTTCTTTTAGTAATGGGATAACCTGCTCTCCCAAGTTCTTTCTATATCTACCTGGCACGAAGAGTTCAACATGGTTGTTGAAGAACCACTGTGGTATGGTTTTAATTAACATAGATGTTACTGTTATTTTGTTTTCTTGTAGAATGCAGCTTATTGCAAATACATTTTGCTGATTGTTTAATTTCAATTCAAAATACAAATTGTGCTTGATTTGTGTATGTAATTCCCCTTATTGAAGTTAGTTCTATTGGAATGTATTATCATCTAAGTGAATGAAGAAAATGTAATTGGATGGGTTCTTGTACCATGGATGTAGGCTTTGTGGCCGAATCACATAAAACTCTCACGTCTTCTAGCTATTCTCTTTTCTCCCTCAAATTATCTCAAAATTATAGTGTTTCGGTAAACGCTTTCAAGTGCAGAAATGTGTATATCCTTTTTTGTAATATAGCAATAGGGGATTATGGTGAGTGGTCTTTCATATCGCTACTTCCATTCACAACGCTCGATTAACTTTGGCTATCATCCAAGCACATATCTTTAGTGTTAGAGGGAAGGTGTGGATAGTCATTGTTCTGACAGAAAATATAATCCTAAGCCTGGATTACATTCTAGTAGTTATAGATATATGATGGTTGTTGTATGAATATACAGCGGAATTGCAGATTTTTATTTGTGGTTGAATATTGCTAGTGGCATTGCAAATAATAACTGCATCTCATGAAGGTTACAATCCAAAATCCTTTATTGGAATTGGTTGTTGCTACTGCGGAAATGACCCTATATATTGACATATTCTTTGTTTCCATTTGAGGCCTCAGAGTGTCATAAATCATCCAGCTCCAAATCCTCACCTTCATTGTAAATGATGATCAATGGATTGTCAATCTCAATCCTGAATTTGCCTAATCTTTTGGGTCATTTCAGAGCCTCGGTCACCGCTAAGAAGACTAGTAATGAGTTAATGTAGAACCTCAACTTCAGTATACCCCATTTTGAACCTCAACATCGTTTCCTTCCTCCAATTTTTTGCTCACATAATAAGACAAATTAGGAAATACGTAAGGGAGTCGTTGAATAATAGGCACAATGCTTATTTGAAACTACCATGAATGTTTTTTTTTTGGATACCACTGATAAAACATTAGAGAAAGTAGCATGAATGGCTGAGATGCTTGGTTGTACACGGTAGTACATGTACACCTCCAAGTTATCCAAATATTTTATTTGAAAATAAATTAATTGAATTTTAAGAACTCCATAATAAAATTACCTCAAAATCAAGAGAATCTTGACCTCGAAAAAAGTAAGTAAAGCCTAAAATGGAGTTAGTATCTCTTACCCATTGAAGATGGTGATCTAGTGGTCGTTGGGCTTACACCCAAGTGATTTAAGAAATAGAGGTCCCAAGTTCGAACTTGCAATTGAAAGTGCTCGAGAAAAATATAGCGAATATATATATTTTTTTATTTATTTAAAGAAAATAGGTTGAAAAGGGCGATTGCAGTGGCTTCCCTACCTAAACATTATCATAGTAGCATTCTTTTGTTAGGCATTACCATAAAATGTAACTTATTGCAAATTCATTTGCCAATTGTTTAATTCAATATTAAAATTGTGATTGATTTGTGTATGTAGTTCTCATTCTAATATTTGGTTCTTATTATCTAAGTAAATGAAAATGTAACCAATTGGATTCTTGTCTTGTAGATGTAGGTCTTGTGGCCAAATCAAGAAAAGCTTTCACGTTTTCTGTCTTCTCTTTTTCCCCTCAAATTATTTCAAAATTCTATTGTTTCAAACTATCTCAAAATTCTATTGTTTTTATTACCACTAGTTGTAGACCCATGTGATGCATGCGAATATAAATATTATATAATGATGTGTAATATATAAAAAGTAACAATTACTTTAAGTATTTTCTATCCCAAGCCAAATACTAAAAAATGAATAGACCCATATATGACCCACAACACAAAAGAGGTAGTAATAAAAGGGGAGAAAAAAACTAGCAACCAAAATAAACAATACTATTAATCTAATCCTTACATTGAATTACAAGTAACAGACATCGATTGTGAATTTAAATTTGTACCAAGGAACTACATAAATCAATAAAAGACACATTCCACAGGTGCAAGTTATTAACAATTTTGTACCAAGGAACTGTATAAATCAAATTATTTGCATCGAGGGGCTTGTTGATTTTTTGTGTTTTTTTTTTTTTTTTTTTCTAGCAACAGATTCCGAACCCAAAGTACATTCTTGAAAGTGGGAAACTTTTACATCCACCTAATTAGGAGAGAAGATTGCAGAAGCAGAAAGGTCCATGGGACAACTGAGTGACATCCTAAAAAATCCACATACAATGACTATGAGACATGGTGGGAAATTGAAAACCCCCTACCTTTGCCGAAACATGTTTGCAGAATTTCAGTGATACTCAAAATATGTTCCTAAACCCAGATATATGGACTATATGACATAGTGAAAAAGATAAAACCCACATCTTGACTCAAAACATGTCTGAAAAAATATGAAATTAATTGAATCACCCGAAATAAGAATTCAATCATATAAACATAGAAATAGGTACATAGCTAGTTATGTTCATATATGCTGATTATGTAGGAAAAAACTCACAAACTTCATGCGGAGATGCAAAGGTAAAAGAAATTTGTGACTGCAAAAACTGCAAAGATGTTCACCTGCAAATATTATAATGATCAAAATAAATAAAATCCATTATACAAAATTTAACATTTAAATAAATAAATAAAAAAGCAAGAAGGTATGGTATGTGTTTAAAAAATGAAAGTACCTAGAGTCTGAGTGAATTAAAATTAGAAAGAATATGATAAACATAAAAGTGGTGTGTGTGTGTTGTAATTCTTCTCAAGCTATGAAATGTTACAGTTTGCATTTCTCTCTTTATTCCTCTATCAGTTATTTTCTCTAATTTCCCTCTTTTATTCTTTCAATTCTCTTGGAGGTTAGGCTACATCGAATTAGCCATAAACTCTTGAATTAAGATCTTAACCATGGGGTCTTTTTAAAAAAGACAACTACAAAAAACTAAGGTAGTTGTCCGAACCTAAACATTCTGAAACTCATGACCTTAGAAGGGATGCACCCAACAAAAAAAAAGGGAAAAAGAAATTTCAATCACTAAACTGATATATACAAATACAAGAGTATGGCCTTGAACTTCAAGTTATCATAATTAGAGGTGGAAGGTTTTAGGCAAATCCAAATTGAAATAGCTAAAAGAGGATCTCTGCCAATTATATAAAGGGTACAACTTATTTCTTTCTTTTCTTCTCATATATCCTGCTCTTATATGTTAAAGAAAGCTTAAGCATATATAGTTCTGCCTCTATTTAACTTTAAAGTCACTAAGATTAATAAATGAAATAAAACTGAGTTAGCGTGAAGCTAGGACCCACCATTAGATTTTCCCAAAAATACAAAATTAATTGAATCACCCGAAACAAGAATTCAATCATATAAATAGAGAAATAGGTACATAGCTAGCTATGTTCATATATGTTAATTATGTTAAAAAAAAAATAAAAATAAAATAAAAATAAAAAATAAAAAAAAACTCACAAACTTCATGCAGGCCCTCAACTATGCGCACAATACTTGTCAAGGGACACATCATAAGTAGACTTAATTAGTATCACGTGTTCTACCCATCCCATAACCAATTTTAATAGCATCTTCCAAGACAATTTGTATACTCACAAATATTTGTGCCTGCACAAAGCAAATTTTAAGAAGCTTTAAAGAAACATTCATACATAACCAAGGAATGTTATTAGATCTGTTGAAGTCTCAAAGGGCGTCAAGAGGGATGAGGGGGTGGCATTGTTGTGCAGTCCGTCAGATTTCATACTGAAGAAAAAATATTGCATGACACACACACACACTATATATACACACACACACACACACACATTATACACCCACAATGAATGCACAAATGCAAGTATGTACTTGATTAAACAAACGCCTATTAAATATATATATATATATATATATTAAAAGCCACCAATTGGAAGCTCCATTCACATCACGGTAACTTCAACTATTTTGAACTGGAAAGTCTGAATTTCATTATTGTGTCGAATTGACTTGTACCAAATGCAACGCTGATCTGTGGAAAATATATACCTTGCAGCTATATGCCACATTTATGGCATCTGAGGGACATGCATCCACGCCCAAAATGTCATTTTTCCCAGGCTGCAGATAAGGCCGTAAATGAACCAAGCCGATCATGAAAAACTCGAGGTTGGCTCGATAAAAAGCTTGTTTGTTTGTTTATAAATAAGCCAAACTTGAGCCTTAGTTTTAGGCTCGTTTAATAAAAAAGTCGAGCCCAAGAAAAAAAATTTGTTCACAAACAAGCTCGTGAGCTATTAGGCTTGATACACAACAATTCAAGCATAGACATACTTATAAATTTATATGTGTTAGCTAAATATACTCATTACACATATCTTAATAATGACATTGCCAACATGAGACCACTGCCTATATTACCTTAATTTTTTCCCTCCCTTTAAACTGATAAAGAACCATTTTAGACTATAATTACATTTAAAAATAAATAAATAAATAAGTAGGCCACATATAATCCTTCCCTATCAATCATCTAAAGTAAAGTTATGAAACATGTTAGTATTTTATCATTCATAATAGTTACAAACATGTATTTTTCTAGTCCTTCACCATCTAATGTGAATGTAAAAAATGTATTTTGAACAATTGTTGAAGTTGTAGATAAGGAATGATGAATGAATGAATTTAATTATGTAAATTATTAATAGCAAATCATAAGTAAGACTAGATGCATGCTAAAATGAGTATACTATTTTCTTTTTCTTTTTTCTTAATTTTAGATATTTAAGCATTTAATAATGTAATTTTTTTAGATCTTAAGCTCAAAAACTTGACTTGAGTTCGAGTTTGAGCTTGATATTAAGCTTGAGTTGGCTTGACTAATTGATCAAGCCAAGCTCAAGTTTTTTGGCTTTTCCACGAGCTCAAACTCAAACACTATTTTTAGGCTTGTTACAAGCTCAAACCAAGCTCGAGTTTTTAATTTTTCCTGACAAGCCAAACTTGAACATGAACTACTTGACAAAGCTCGGCTCATTTACAACCCTAACTGTAGATAACAAATGCCTTGATGTAACATAAAGCTGAATTGAAGATAATCAAGACATACTAATAGTAAATTTCTAACCACCTTGCTAAAATATAGTCTATCAAAGTAAAGTATTGTTGGGTTAAAAAGAATTGACTCCTTGCAAATTAATTAATTACCTAAATTAATTAATTAGGTTCAATTACATGCAATAGCGTGGTAGCACAAACAAATCACTAATTATACTAAATGCAGCGGAAAATAAATTTGATACAGGTGATTTGTTTACGAATAGGAAAAAAACCTCCGTGGCAAAACCCCACCGGGTGAATTTCAAGTCACCACTCCTAAGAATCCACCGTTATCAATCACAAGTGATTACAAGTATAAGGAATCTTACCAAACTCTTTGGCCCATCCCAAAATACCAACTTACAATTGAACTCTTACCCCCAATACCCAATTGGACTTGTATTGTAGTGGCAATCTTCTAGTTCAATGCACGAATCCTTGTACATGACTAACCAATGATGCACGGCTCCAAGTATGTAACTAACACCAGCAACTTGAAGAAGATGTTGGCTACAAAGTTTTTTAGTTCATCAACGATGAAGATCAAGAAACTCCTTCGTTACAAAACCCTATGGTGCAAAGATGCAATAGCTTCTTTAGAGAGAATAATGAACTATGTCACTTTCTACATGTGCTCTCCCTGTATGGCGGCCTTTAAAATAAGCCTTATAAAAGTCTAGGGTTGTGAGAAAAGAAACCCTATACAAATTTACAAACATGGGCTGAAAATCAGATCTAGAAATTTTGATTTCGTAAGTCTTGACAAAAACAGCTTGTGTCGAGCTTATGTCGAGCTTCAACATTAATTCTCGATAAAAAAGATTCTGTCGAGACTTCTGTCAAGCTTTAATGAACAATTCTTCTTCACTTGTTTCTTGGCCAAATCTTCATGGCTTTAACACTTGACTTGAACAACATATTTCTTTAAGTCTTAAACCCATCATAGATGTACCAAATTACAAGTAAAGTGCATTTTGTCAAAAGATTGGCCAATTACAGAAAATATGTCCCTAACAAGTATTAACGACTCTTTTTGTAATTCTCACCATAGTAACTTGAAACCGAGAGAGGTAAAGAAGAAAGAGAAAAATTTATAAAAGGAATAGATTTATACCCCAGTTTTTGTATAAAAAAGGACTTAATAAAACAGATGTGCAGTGCCATTAAGCCAGAAATTGACAGACATACACCCAGTCATATTCACACCTTGGACCTCGTAGGTTATTTTTCGATCAACAAACTAATTGAAGTTTGCAATATTTGTTCTATTATCGAGATTAGACATGGCAAAACGGGTCAGAATTTTCTGACCCAACCTGACCCGACCCGAAAAATACCCGACCCGAACCCGATTTTTTTGACCCGAAGCAAAAACGGGTTAACCCGTGACCCGACCTGTGTTTTTTGCGGGTCAACCCGACCCAACCCGCTACCCAACCCGAACCAGAACCATTTTTTTAAACTTTTTTTTTTTGGTAAAAAAAATAGTAAAACTAAGACAATATTGGTTTAATTGTTTATTGTGAACTTTAAGTAAACAATTGATACATTTACATAACTACATGCAAATTAATTGAAAGATAAATGGTTGAACATTCTGTAATGAGTAAAGATTTGTAGATATCAAATAGCAAAGTACATGCCAAGATAATCTGGTTACAGTGTAGTTAAAAACATAGATCTAAAATTGTAGACATATGTGAGAAACATTCACAAGTGTGAAAATAGTGAAGCTAAAGTATCAAATTAGCATAAATTATGAATATTCCTAGAGTGTGTGTTGTTTAACAATGATATAATATTCATAAAAGAGACCATGTATAAATAAGTAAGTAATCAAACTTTAAAGTATATCTCAAATTGAAATAAAATGTCAACCACAATTGATAATTGATTATAAAATTAATTTTCAAGATTGTAAATTTCTTATATGTTTTTATTCTTTATCAAATAAGTTATCCAATAAGTCATTTGTAATTTTGTTTTATATTTTGGAATGTTGATATTGTGTAGAAATAAAACTTGTGTATTTGTTTTACTCATCTTTGTGTTATTTTGTTTTAAATAGTAATGTTAGGATTTGTATAATTTTAAAATTATTGAATAAGTATTAATAAGTTCAACTAAGTTCATTCTTGATATAAGTGGTGAATTCAAAATAATGCATTTTACATCAAGTAATTTGTTGCATAACTTTCCAAATGGCAAATACATGTTGTTTTCTTTATAAAAATAAAAATAAAAAAAATTCATGTGAAAAATACGGGTCAACCCGACCCGACCCGACTCGACCCGCAACCCGATTGACCCGAACCCGATTTTAACCCGCTTAAAATGACCCGTTTTTGACCCGTGACCCGTTTGACCCGCAACCCAATTGACCCGACCCGAACCCGACCCGACCCGCCCGTTTTGCCATGTCTAATCGAGATTCAATGTTGCATCGTTTTACTACTGAGGATGTGTGTTTCTATGAAATCTACCCCCTCTTCAGTAAATTTCACCTAGTGTTGCGTTCAAGTTTTAAAAGTCTAAAGTGAATTATCTATACTACTATTTAAGAGGCTTCCCTTGTATGGGATCCTCATTTTTTTGGTTTAAAAATGTCCTACACTCTATGTTTAAGTAGAGATAAACTAAAGGACAATCCGGTAAAAATACAACTCTTACTCCCGCTAAAAAATTGTCTAAAAAATAGGGTCACTATGTTGATTTTCAAATTGCTTTATCCACTTTTATCAACAACAAAAAATGCTTTATCAACTTATAAATTATATTTTCAAGATAAAAATTATATATAAAAAATAAAGACACAGACTTTGTTTTCGGCTATAAAATAGGACTACTAAATCCAAAAAAAAGTGCTAGTCAAATAAATTGTTTTAGAAAGCCAAAGGTCTGAAGTTTTGAAACTGTCTTTGGAAGAGCAAAAGGAGGAGATACAGAAAGGATTGGTGTTGAAAGAGTAAAGGGTATTCGGATTGGGTTTGGGCGTTATGGTGGATAGCATCTATATTTTATATCTATACAATAACTAATAGCCGAAACGTTTGACCTTTTGTTGACCACGTCTTATTGCGTCACGTGACTACGTAAATTTATGCCACACAACTACATTTAAAAATGGAACAATTGTGTCTTTTCGTTTTGCAGAATAAGACACTGAACAATTTTGTCTTTTGGAATTTTAAATAACTAATCACAACCAAAAGAAACAAGTCATTACACTGTATCATGCAGTAGTTTTCCCTCGGTACATATAAATATAACCAGACTGCACAAAAACTGCAATTTGCAAGCAGTTTTTCTTTTCCAACCGCACACTCTCTCTTTGAAAAAAATTGTTGACAATCTCAACACCAATACAGCAAGCGATCAACATGTTCATGAAAATCACTGGCGCTTCCAAGTCATTACCATTAAGTAAACTGGAGGTGCATTTTCGTGGTCTGCCATTTTCGTCCTTATTTATCACTTTATTCTGATCTGCCTCTGTTTTTCCTACTATTTCTTTTATATTTTGGCTACTGATTATGTTGTTTTTCAAGGAGTACTCTTGAATCATTGTTGAAGAAAATGGAACAATTACCGTCGGTAGCGATGATGGTACGTACACCACATTATTTATATTTTTTAACCTCAAAATTGTCTAACACTAACAGAAGTTGACTTCTCTTAAAAAAAAACTATATTGTTTCACTTGATACAAGTACCATACAATTGTAAAACAAAGACACAGAAAACATAGAAGAAAAAAAAAATAGAAAGGCCAAAATAATAAAATCTTAATTTCATGATCTGATGCGTCTCTCTACTTCTCAACTTTACAGGTCCAAACTCCACCAAACCCAACAGTTTCCCATTTTTCAACTTTTACAGCATTTGACAGAAGAAGAGGAAGAAGATGATGAGAATGAAAGCAGTGGATGATCTTATTGTGGGGAAATAAACATAAATAAAATGAAAAATTGAAAACATAGGAGAGAGTTACAGAGGCACTATGAGAGAAAACAAGATTAAAAGAAAAAAAAAAAAAAAGGAGACGAGGGAATGTCACAGAAAAGATAAGAATGAAGAGAATTAAAAAGATAAAGAAAAAGTGGCATTGTAGAAGAGGAGATGATAGTCACGTGAGGGAGTTGAATTTTGCCACTTTAGCAACTTTTAAGCAGAAAGGCTACTTCTTGGAAGGTACACGTAAAATACCATACCATCCTTACTTTTATTATTTTTTACCACAAAAAAAAAAATACTAAATTTGTTTCATTTATTTATTTCATCTTTCACTTGGGCTTTGGTTTCCAACTATCTCCCAACAGTGTTATTAGAATATTTGTGTTACGTGACTCTATCAGTTAGATCTACACAGTTTCCTTTTAAATTGGTATGGCATATAATATTAATATACTACAAAGAATAGAGTAATACTTAGACGTGTATACTGTATAGATTTTTGTACATTGCTGATTCAGTATTAATCACAAAATATTTTTTTTTAAATGATAATTTAAAGATTTATATATGCAGTTACTCTCAAAAAAAAAAAAAAAAAAAGATTTATATATGCAGTTAGTTGTTTAGGCCTAAATTTATTATGTTCTTGATATCAATTAATTACTTTCTATAAAAAAATTCCAATTAACTATGAATATATATTTAAAATATTAAGTCATTTTCTTACGTCCTTTTATTTTCTTTTAGTTATACAGTGTTTTTTATTACCTATTTATGATTACATTTTTTTTTAAATGATTCCAATGCCTGTTGTGGATAGATCTACCCATCTACCCATCTCCTCACAAGCATTCCATGCAACTATGCTACGTTGCTAACTATTTTTCTTTTTAAAGTCTTAATAGTAACCATTTAAACTCAAATATAATGTTTTTATTTTCCTTCCAAACACATTCAGTAATTTAACCCATGCAACTCAAATATAATGTTTTTATTTTTCTTCCAAACTCATTCAGTAATTTAACCCGTGCATTGCACGAGTTAAACGACTAGTATATCTAAAAGCTGAAGCAAAGCATTTAATATTGCTATTCTCCTGTTGAGCCATCTCATCCTCCATGTCATACTTTTTTTTTAATCCTTTTTTCCTTTATGATTTCTCTCTATTTTTTTTTTAATAAAATAAATTAAATATAGACCATGGACATACATTGATGCATTCTATTACTATTCAACCGATACCATTTATTTTTCTTAAATGCTAATGTTTTTGTTCTATGATCAATTCTTAATGCCAATCTTTAATCCCCCATCCAGCCCCATTCCATTTTTAGGAAATTTGTCCTTTGCTTTCTTTCTTATGCGCATCCCATTCCTCATCTTTGCATTTACTTTTTACCTTGAAGGTGACAAAAATTCCAAAAAACTACTACTTCCACCAAAATCATCTATCCATAAGTCATACAGCATATACCAGCAAGGGTTGGTTTTGTGTAATTGTAATTTGTACGCACATCATGGAAACCGTCATGCTTGTCAGGGCTAGCAGCCATAGCTCCAACAAGTGTATTTGGGTTTGGCTTTGAAGTGTCCCTCCATTTCCACCCTCCTTAACAAGTATACTTGATCTTATTCAGCCACCCAAATTGATTTCAACTTTTTGTTTTCTTCTTCCTAATTTCAAGTAATTGTTAAAATTGAATAGTTCATTATTTTTTTAGTGGATACAATTAAAATTTCAAGTATGATCTCCAGCCCAAAGATGAGTTTTGTGTCTCTTCGTTTATCTACCATTATAATGTTTCCTCTTCCAAATTTTCAGTTTTTCACAACCTTATATCTCTCTTACTCACACATCAATTATTTATTTGAGCTTTGCAATTTTATATCTACCAATGTATATTCTAGATACAATCACCCCATCATCTACAACAACAAAAATGAGCTCAATACGATCACCCTATCAAGCTTTAGTTTTCACCATTTTGAGAAGACATCAATTGTTTTTGTCAAAGATTTTCAAAGTTAAGTCGGTAATGAGATGACCATTGAGGTAAACAAAACGCACAATTAGAAATGATCTTCTTCTTCTTTTTCCTTTCCTTTTGGTATTCTTGCATTTAGTCTTTGTGAAGTGATTTTGTTGTTTTCTATCCCCAATTTTTTAATGATATTTACTTTTGTTATTCCTAATTGACTTAGAATCATCAATGCAATTTTATTTGGCTCATCATTGTTGTAAAAATTCTTAATGTTGATATGAAACATATTGATAATGATTTTTTTTTTTTTTTTTATATGTAGAGTATCAGGAAAGTAAAAAAAAAAAAAAAAAATTCAGTGTAGTAATTTTGTTATTGTTGCATCCCATGTTTTTGGTAAAATTCTTTTTAGAAATCTTATGTATTATTCACAAATATGTTTGTTATTTTTATTTGGTCATTCTGTTACAAATAATTAGCATCCCTATCACTAGATTTTTAGCTAATATGAGCTTTCTTGGTAAGCTTTTGCTTTGCTTAGTTGATCATCTTTAAGGAAAACATCAATAAGAGAATAAAATATAATATAATTTACTGTAGAGCATCATTATGCTATTAATGTTTTTATGTATAAATACATGAGGAACTTATTAATTCTTTGTGGGAATTTGAATTATTCTTTTTTCTAACAACTTAGATTAATTTTTGGGGTGCAAATGATAGCGTGGCAGTAAAGACATTTTTTTTGGTGTCCCATGCTTGTGGTTCAAACCCCACAATCCCCCCTCCACCACTATCTACCTATAAAAAAGAAAAAGACAAAAGAAGAAGCTTGTATAGTGTTAGTTTGAATAAAATTTGATGTTCCATTATTTACTTAAATATTTCATATAAGCAATGCTTAATTCATTTAACATTTTTGAATTAATCTTTTTTTTTTCCCCCTTCTAGTCTCTTTGTGATTTTGAAATAGCACAAATTATATTACATAGCACCAGATTAAGCTTATGTTATAGGTAAGGGTGTCCACGGGTCGGTCCAGGTCGGGTTTGTGCCCAACCCGGAACCGACCCGCTCAGGTCAGGTGGAACGAAAACAGACCCGCAACCGACTGCCAGAGACATCGAGTCGAGTCGACCGGGCTCAGGGGAGCAAATGGTCGGGTCGGTCGAGTCTGGTGATGAGCAATGGCGAGCGGAGGAGAAGATCTCTCTTCGTCAATCTAAGTTGAAGGCCGACCGGATCTAACGGATTCTCGCCGGATTTGAGTAGATCGAAGCCCAATCTAACCAACAATTGCCAGATTTGTGTAGATCTAAGTCAGATCTAACCCAATACCGGCAGATTTGGGCTAAATTTAGCAAAGGAGAAGAGTAGATCTTGAGTAAGGATGGCTGGATCAGAGCTGAGGAACACCAAATCTGAGCGAAGGAATACCAAAGATGGCTGGATCGGAGCTGAAGAACACCAGAACGTCACCGGATCTCGAAGGATCTCGCCGGATTTGGTCAAAAATCGTAATATTTCACCGGAGAGGATGAGTTTTCGATTCGAGTCAGGTGCCACGGGTTTTGAAACGTGAAACCGACAACCGACCCGTGTGGGGTCGGGTTAGAGAAGTCGGACCCGCGTCCGACCGCCGGAGATGTCAGATCGGGTGGCTGCGGGTCGAGCTCGGGCAGGTTGGGCGGGTGGCCGGGTGGGTTGGACAGCCCTAGTTATAGGAACAACAAACGCAATGCCTAAGGTACCCCCACTTTTGCCCAATTAGGCATTACACCACATAAACTTCTCAATAGGTTGGTTTCTATAAAGAAGTCATTATTATTTTTGATGCAAACCTTAATGGATAATGAACTTTTAAAATTCATAAGTATGTACAACATATGGAACATGAAAATGAATTTATTTGCACAAAGTTTTGAACAATAGTTTTTGAGTAGTTTTGTATAATTACTCTATAATTGTTGTAGTTTAAATATGTTAATGCCAACTTCATTCTAAAAAGTGAGATACCATGAAAAGCAAAGAGCAAACTAACATAATTAATAGTGATTAAAATTATTTGATTAATTCCTCTTGGTTGAACGTGAACACTTCCTATAAAAAATATCTTAATTTCACTAAGTTGAAGGTAGTATACTATTCAATCATTTTGCCAAATTTTTTTTATTAAAGTTATAGATTCTATCTTCAACATTTGTGTTGGATGATTTGTGTATATAATCAACTGTTCAAACTTAGAATTCCCCATCATATGTTACTCTCTAAAGATCTTATTAGTTGTATAGATGATACTTTTGGTTAATGAGAAAAGATCAGTAAAACATGATTTTTATATATTTATATCTAGATGATACTGCAATGTCATGATGGATAGGTTGCTCTTATTTTACTATATAATCTCAGTAATCATACGGTTTATGAATTTGAAGAGTTATATATTGTGGGATTTATTCATATGTTCATATGATGAAAAAATAGTTTGCTTTTTACATTTTATTTTACTTTATTTTATATTTCCACTTTATGATGGAGTATATGATTAATTGATTATAAAGAAATAAATGTTGATCTATGTTTCAGAGAAAAATATACCTATATAAGAGGTGGTTCGCATACATTTGTATAGTAATTAACAAAGTATACATGGTTACAATTTCATCTAATAGTTCTCACACTATAAAATAAGTCTAATAGTTCTCACACTATAAAATAAAAGATAACTTTTTTTATTGCATTGTGTTTCAATTTTTCCACGCATAGTGCGGGTATGTGACTAGTTAATATAATAGACATGCGCATAGATTTGGGCTTTATGGTGGACATCATTAATGTAATAGTGGGCTTTATGGTTAATGTAATAGTGGCCTCTATGGTGAAGTATTTTCTTTTTAGTAGTATTTTAAAATTATAGGAGAAATTCAGAAAAAAAAAATGGTAATGACATGCTTGCTGATGTAGCTCAATGGGAGCGTAGTAATATTAAATGCTATGATTCAACTTTTAAATATAAAATATATATATATATATATATAGAAGATTTCAAACGTTTCAATGTCATTTTAATTTTTATTATCTAAATTTAGGAATTAGAGAAAATTGCATTTCAACCCTAATTTGATTTATTTACATGTGGAATCTTTAAATTACTTGGCTAATTCTTTTTTATAACCCTATTAAACATAATACATTCATGTTGATTGTGCTATTAGTTTTGGACTAATTTACAAAATATGGCAATGAGTAAACCAATACATGAGACATTTTGACTGGAAAGCCTCACATTTGAGATTTTTGCTTTAACCTCCCAGCTCCAATTTAGTAACAGCTCACATTCTCGCCCTTACTTAACATAGGGTTCGCTGGTCTTGTCCTTTAAGAGTTGAATTTGAATAAAATTAAGATGATAACTTACAAAATTATGGGTATATAAAATACTCCTAAATTAAAAGGGGGATCAGTCTATTTTATATGGTCTATTCAGTTTTAAAGTTCAATGGCGTATGCCTTCAATAACTCGTAAGATATGATTTTTTTTTCCCGATAATACTTAAAATTTATCATTTTTAATCATATTGTTCAATGTAATTGGTATTGAAGTTTGAAATTAAATCTCATTATAATCTCTATTGGGCATTTGAAGCCATTTTTTGCACACTTCTTGTGGGTATTGTCTTTAGTCTGATTTTCTACTTACAAGAGTCCAAATAAATGAAAAAGAAGAGAGAATGAGAAATTATTATTTATTTTATGTGGGTGTTAGTTTGGGTCATCAGGCATCACACTGCATTTGATCTTATAACTTGGGTTATTAGGTAATGGGCTTCTTCAGCTGATAATGGCAATGCCATTTTCAACTGGCCCATATGGTCAAACATTTTTCTTTTGATGGTCCATATGGTCAAACATACAAACCCAATTTTTTGAAAGAGTACTTAAGGCCCATAAAGTTCAAAGTTGGAGGATTGAGACCATTTAGCACATTCTACCAAAAAAAAAAAAACCACCACCACCACCACCACCACCACCACTACCAATTTTTTTAAAAAAAATAAAAATTAAATTATAGAAATGAGTGTATTTTACCTTATGCTTATCACGTTTGTTCTATGATAATATTTTTTTAGTATTTTTACCACCTAGATGACTATTAACCATTCTTTGGTGAAGATGTCATTTTCGGTCCTCTTGATAGACATCTTTTTGTTGACTCAAATCAATATTAAGTAATAATGAGTTGTTTAATGTGCTAAAATAAGTTTTTGAAATAATCACTACTTAACATGATACACGTGTTAAGACCCACTTAAAAGAGGTGGCTTAAATTCACATGTAAAAAGAGGGTGTCAGATTAATTGATTAAATTCATAATTTTTAAACGGTTTAAACTTTTGAAAAAATGATAAACTTAATCATTTAATCTATCACTTTTTGTTATATATTAAGTGGAGTCCAACCTATTGAATTCATTTTAGAGAAAGAGAAATTAAGAGATGTATAGTTAGTCTAATGTAGTAATTTAACACCATACCCCGTATAATTATCTAATTAAGTATATTGAATACAAGACAAACTCAAAACTAGAATAGCTCTTTGGTTATGAATTTTGTTAGAAAAATTAATATTACTCGGGACAATATAGAGAGAGAAGAGTATGGTTTAGTCAAAGTGTTAGACTGAGTCAGTCTTTTATTGGGCTCTCCCTCCAATAGAGAAGTAGCTCAGTTCTATACTGGAAGATGTTTCCCTTGAAAGTTGTAACCTCAACGAAAATCATTAACTGCACATCTGCATTGATCGAGACTTGTACCTCTCACTATTCCAAAGATATTTTATACTCCGCATTAATCATTCGAGAAGAAAATAAGAACTTGGAATGGTCCCCATGTTGTATCACTTGTAAGCGTGTCTGAGACTCTTTTATTTTATTTCTTTGTTTCCCGGTAATTAAGTGCATATAAGAAAGTCTCCTAGCTAGCCAAATTTAACAAAATTAGTGCCCGTAAAACATGTAGTATAATGTGTAAAATTTAGAGGATATCCTAATTCAAAAACATGAAAGTTCATTAGTGTCACAGACTCACAGCTAACCAAAATTAGCAACCATCTCATTCACATAGCTGAGGAGATCCGATAAAATGGTACTTCATGAAACATCATTATAGAACCTTATTAACCATTTTGAAAACAACTATAGCTACCTACCATAATTATAAGGGGAAGAAATACTATAAATTGCACCCCGTAAAACAAATACAAATTAAAAAGAAAAATAACAATAAAAATTGGAATCTTTTGTAATCTGTTATATATTATCAATGGTGGAGAAAATTTACGTTCTACTTGTGGAAAATGACCATGCACTTCATATTTCCACGCGTATTGTGCAGATGAAGACAAGTTGATTGACTTCTAAAGTCCATCTCTGTCGGCCCTTTTTCTTTCTTTCTAAATTTGTCACTGTCTTAGCAGGTAAACGTCAATGCTACTTGCAAAATGGAATCTTGAATATTTTCATTTTCTGCATGCAGCAACACCATAATTAAGAGGGAACTGCAATCAGATCAATTCCTTTTATTTAAAATAGATACATTTTGACAATAAATATTACAAATTTAATGATATATATAGTGCTGCGGCTTAGATATATGAAAGAAAATAACTATGAATTGAATTCTTTTCATTTTACTTTGAAATGAAAATTCCTTATTCAATGCAATAAACCCTTGTTTCAATCTTCTGGCGCTTTGTGAATACTTTCACATGGAGTTACTGAAAATCAAAGACAACAACAAAACTCAATTTTTCTTGTTGAAAGCTTCATTTTACTTTGAAATGTAAATTTCTTGTTCAGTGCAATAAACCTTATTTCAATCTTTTGGCCCTTTTTGGATACTTTCACATGGAGGAGTTACTGAAAACAAAGACAAAACAACAAAACACAACTTATATACATATATATACACTGAACAGTATGCCGAGTGGAAAGTTCATTTGAGGATATATGATATTGATATGCCGTGTGGACTGAAAAGTTCTTGGTACTTTGCAATAACGAATAGGGTTCCCATCTCTTAGTTCATTTTTTTTAATATTTCTCTTCCATTCCTCCATTTAGTCCATCGAAATAAATGCTAATGCGACTTGCAAGATGGAATCTTGTACGTTCGGGACTTGGTCATGTGGACTGTCACTGTGGAAAGTTCTTGGTCTTCACAATAACGAATAGAGTTTCCATCTCTTAGTTCATTTTTTTTTAATATTTCTCTTCCATTCCTTCATTTTGTCTATCGAAATAAATGCTAATGCAACTTGCAAGATGGAATCTTGTACGTTGGGGACTTTGTCATTGGTCCCCACCGTCATAGTCCTAGCTGAAAACTATGTATATACCACAGTTTGGAAAAAATTGGCTTTTACCATTTTTAAAAAACCAATTCAGTATTTTGCTATTTTTTCCAAATTAATTAGAGAAATATTCTTATTTTGAAACTCAATTTATGATAAATCAAGTTAGGCCTTATAGCGACGTTTTTAAGAGCCTATAGTGACGTTTTCAAGACTTATAGTGGCGTTTTATAACTTGACCTATATGAAATCGAGTTATAGGTAAAAAAAAAAAAAAAAAATTGCCTATAACTCGATTTTATATAAGTCGAGTTACAAAACGCCACTATAGGTTCTGAAAACGTCACTATAAGTCTTTAAAAACGCCGCTATAGGGCTGCAGAATTTTTTTTTTTTTTTTTTATAACTCAATTTATCATAAATCAAATTTCAAAATAGATACATTTTCCTATTTAGTTTGGGAAGGGAGGCATAAAACTAATTAATTTGGCTGAAAAGGGCAAAAGCCCATTTTGTCCATCATAGTTTAGGAATTGGAAAATTCAAAGCTTGCTAATTTACTCTCAACGTTCAAAGTTCATTCACCATCAACAGAGCTGATTGCCAAAACAACTTTAGCTCCACCGGAGAGAGAGAGAGAGAGAGAGAGAGAGAGAGAGAGAGAGAGAGAGAGAGAGAGAGAGAGAGAGAGAGAGAGAGAGAGAGAGAGAGAGAGTCTTAAGAAAAATTTGAAGGCAAAAGCTGCTCCGTTAAGGAATGGGAGCATACCGGAAATAGTACTATACAATAATTGTGTTAAACAAACAAACTGGCCTTGTAGGGGAGACCGTCAGAACACAATAATGATCTTTATGAAAATCCATGCTTACGGTTATTAGAAGTGTGTTAGATGTTCTATTTAAGTAGTGCATAAAAAAAAAAAGTAAAATAATAGGTAAAACAGTAAAAGGAATTTATTTTAAGATTTGATTTTTTTTTTTTTTTTTTAATAAAGACCTTGTGATAGTTAGCATAAAATCTTCTTCCATTTACTAATCAAAGGTTTTTCATTTTGATAGGTAAATTATAAATAATCATGTTCAACGAAGTGATGCTAGCCCAAACCTGTAAGCACACTTTTTCCCACCAAAATGATCGATGCTATGATAGCTAGTGCATTCATATTGGGTGTGTTAAATCACCCAAAATGCATGTATCTCTCAATATCCCTCTTATTGGATCATTTTTATGTACACATTCGTTTGGAATTGTTGAGCTCTATCTACAAACTGGGGTGTAGAGTGGAAATATAATTGTTATCTGTTGCTGTTGGAACACATTGGAGTAATGGTTGTATTTGTTTCGAGTGCAAATGGAATTGAGGAAATATTTTACACCCTGATGCGTGTTTGGGTGCATATGTAAAATAAATTCAAACTGAAAAAAAAAAAAAAAAAAAAAAATTGACCGTAAAATAAGCCCTTTGCCCTGTAAAATGTTTTACATATCTCATTTACCTTCAAATCATTTTCTAGGCTCACACACCCGAAGAGAGAGAGAGAGAGAGAGAGAGCTTGAACTTGGGATAAGATCATTGCTACCACCGCTGCCCTCTAGATCAAAGCATTGTCATCTCATTCTCATTCTTGTCATCGCTGCCCTGTAGATCGTCTCCTTCTCCTATCGATTTCGTCGCTGCCGCCTTCTAAATCGGCCCACCCATGACCAAACTCTATCTCTTTCTCGATCTACCTCTCTCTTTTCCTTAGTCTCTCACTCTTTCTTCCTCCCTCTCTCAGTTTGATCGAGTTTGAGAGTTTAATGAATGGTTTTGTTTTGATTTTTGTTTCTTTTAAGTTTATATATCAAAATTTTCTATTATAAAATTTGTTTGGAAGCTAAGAAAATGTGAGAATCTAGTAGAAAAATAGCATTTTAGAATGTAACAAAACACCTGAAAATATTTTCCGAAGCAATTTTTAGAATGTAACCAAGCAGTTGAAAATATTTTCCTTTCTCTTTACACTCAAAAGATATTTTACATGTTGCCAAACACAGGCTATATTCTTCAAGACTCCAACAATCATCCACATGAAAATTGCGTGTTGAGCTTTTCTTCTTACATCCATGCATCTCAAAAGCAATACATTATTGCGATAAAATTTGGTACTGAAATTTCCATCACAAAATTGTTTTCATATTTATTCAATGAAAATAAATAATAAAAAATTAAAACTAAAAGCTGAATATGGTATAGAATTCTTATATTTTTTTTAAAAAAAATATTTTGTATTGAAAATAGTGTCAGGTTTAATATAAAAATAACAAAATTCTCGATTGTTGCAATGAATGATATGTACATGCACTAAAATTAAGAAATTGATTTGACACATAGTACAAAATTAAACTTTAATTTTTGAATCTCATTGAATTTTTTTTCAATTTTAACTTATATATATATATATATATGCTTTCTACTTGAAAAATTAGTAAACAATTTTTTATTAGTGCTTGTTTAGGTGTTTATTATTTTCCATTAACCTTATAAAAAATTTTAAATTTATTTTAAAACTGTTTTAATTTATTCATATATATTTTAGTCAACTCTCCATGCAATGGATGGCATTTGGTCAGTTCACAAAGCAATATATCCTACGGGATAAACATAATAGAAGTCAAGGATTAAAACAATGAAATAGAATCTGCATGGAGTCATAGTGTTGCAATGAGTTAGCTAGAAAGGATCAAATTCTTTACATATATGATTTTTTTTAAATGAAATTTGCCTTTTCAATGCATACAATATTTAATTTATAAAACCACCAACAAAAGGAGCTCCCACACTTGGCAGCCACTAGGTACCATTAATAAAATTTTCAACAGTAAAGTGTTTAATCTCTTCAGAATTTTTGGCAATATGATGCCCAGGCCATTTAACTCTTCCTAGTGTATTGGCTCCTGGGCCGCGATTAGCATATTCCACATGATGCAAAGTGGATAAGCTTTTCTTGTCATTGTTTGGAAGCCATCCTTCAGGATCAATCAATTTGTCAAGGAAACATTCCATGACAATGGTTTGTGAATAACTATACCACGGCCTGCCAAGAAATGTTTTGATTTGTGGGTAAGGTTGAAGATCTTTGTCAGCCTTAATGGAGCAATTGTGTAGCACTATTCCTGTATCTTCCACTTGTCCACGACCTTGGGCTGTGATCATATTCGCAGTGCCTTCCGTACGCTTCCTCACGTAAATGTTACAGTTTTGTAAGTCAACTCACGTGAATTCCCAAATATGAAATCTACTGTGCCATAAACTTCACATTCTTGGAAAAAATGGATACCATATGTAGGGACTGGGTCAGGACTTGGAGATAGGGGGCAAAAGTATAAACAAAAAAAAAAATTTGAAACTCTAAATAAATATTCATTTTATAAACCATTGACAAAGAAAAATACACAAAATTATTTTTTTTAAGATATTACAATGCAGTTATTTATGAAAATAAGACATTAAATTTTCCTCAACATTAGTAGTTGGTAATGTTGCGCTACTATTATTAGCTTCTAAATCATTTGAAGTTTATTTTTTTTGAAAAAATCAAACATGGTAGTAGGCTTTTTCATAATTTACAAATAAAATATAATTTAAAATTATCATGTTATTATATGGTCGATAATCTATACTCATTTCACACAATAAACAAATACCATGCACACAAGTAGTCAACAAATAACCAACAAATTTAAAGTGGTAAATAATCTCTTTAATTATTTAGCTGAAGAAAAAATAAAAAATAAAAATCTTTGAAATTTTTTAAAAGACACTAATAGACAACAACACTACCAAACAAAACTACAAATCTACACTAAAGTGCACAGAACTGTCCGAATATCACTAGAGTAGAGACAAGACACCACCTTACCACCATTTATTAATATATATATATATATATATATATAACTTTGGCCTTATCAAAGATTGAAAGAGAAAGATCAAAGATGGAGTCAAGTCAGAGTCTTCCTTTCTCTCTTTGACTCTTTTTTTCTAGTCTCTTCTTCTATTTTCGGATGTGGTGAAGTCTCTCAGCTCTGCTTCTCTTTCAATTTTCTTCACAACACTGTCAACACATATGATTAAATCTAAGTTAATCAACCAACTAACCAAGCATTAGAGATTCAAATATGAGAGAGGGATAAAATGTTAGGCGTGTCCACGGGTCGATCCGGGTCGGGTTTATGCCCAACCTACAACCGACCCAATGACATCAGATTTCCGGCAAGAAAACCCGCTGCCAACCGCAAAAACCAACAAGTCAAGTCGGGTTGGATTTGTTTGATCGGTGGTCGGATCGGTCGAAGCTAGCGAAGATGTTGCCAGAGTTTCCTTTTGGCGGTGATTTGTATTTTTCACCGAATTTTGCTAGATCTGAGAGAAAAACACCAAATCTTTGCCGAATTTGTGCAAAACTGACTAGATCTGGGCAAAATAACACCAAATCGTCACTGGATTTGCGCAAAACTCACGAGATCTAAGCAAAAAAAAAACAAAATCATCGCTAGATTTGTGCAAAACCCATAGAAGTTTCACCAGATTTGAGCAAAACCCATGAGATTTCCACTGGATTTGAGCCATATTTGAGCAAAACCCACTAGATTGTAGCTGGATCTGAGCGAAAATGACGAGATCTCGCCAAGATCTCACCGGATCTAAGCAATCTCGCCAAAAAATGCTATGTATCTCGGTCGGTTCGGGTTTCTTTGATTTTTGGAGAAAAGATCCGAAACCAAACCGTGAAGATTAGAGAGAAAGACCTGCTGCCGACCGCTAGAGTAGTCAGATCAACCGCCGGTCGGTGCAGGTCCGGTTGGATTTGCCGGGTGGGTCGAGCCACCAGTTGAGTTGGACACCCCTATAAAATGTTACCAGGTTTGGGGTCTTTGGGCGGTGCTGATTGCTACGGTGGACTAGTGGTGGCCGATGGTGTCAGGCATGGTGCACTGTTCTGCCTTTGCTTCTGCTACATTACTGTTCTACTATAGTGTCGTTGCCCAAGTCCTTAGTTTTGAGGTCTTCTGCCGTAAGTTAGGTTTTGGGTGTTTTTTATTTTTGTTTTTTTTTATTTTTTATTTTTTTTCCTTTTATTATATGTGTGTCTTGCCTTAAGTTGGCTTAGAAATCCCCTTCTAGTTAGAATCCGCTTTGAGGTTTTTTTTTTTTTTTTTTTTTTTGCTTGTGTTTATTTGTTTTGGGCTATTGTTTAGGCTTAATTTTTGTTGTTGGGATAATATTTATAGCTTTTAAAAATATCAATAATATTGTTGAGGAGGGCAAAGATCAATTTTATTGAAACAAATTGCTAAAAATAATAGATTATATATATAGTAAAAAAATTTTAAAAAAAAACCCTTGGGGGGGGGGGGGGGGGGACGCTGCTTCCCCAGGTCCAACAATAGCTCCGTCCTTGACCATATGCTGTCAATAAGGTATCTTGGTATCCTTGTATGGAGCATTAGTAAATTGCAATTTGGTCACTAGCTACTCTTAATGCCATGGCTTGGCCACCATTAGGTCCAGTATTGTTCACAAATCTAATACCTTTAACAACACATCATTGGCGCTAATATCTAAATGAAGAAACATAAACGAAATAATTAGTATGTGTTTAAAAAACAATCGCTTAATAGATATTACAACGTTGCATGCAAAGATCAATAAATCAAATTAAAAAAAAAAAAAAAAATTAAGACTAATATGAGAATAGAACCTTACCTACAGTAGCCGATCCAAAGTTCCATAACCTTGTTTCACATTTTTGTTAAATTGAACAATAGTCTTCTCCATGCCTTCTCCAATTAAAACTAAATTAGACTTGTTTTGAGCTATGTAGACTACTTCATTATATGTACCTTGTTTGATTAAAATAACATATGGATTGTTACCACTTTCAAGAATCCACTAATCAACAATTAAGCAGTTACAAGTATAAAGAACCTTACCAACTATCTTGGCCTATCTCGAAATACCAACCTACAGTTGAACCTTCACTCCAATATACCTTATTGGACATGTTCTTGTAGTAGCTTTCTTTCCTTTGATGCACAAATCTCCAATCTATGATTAATCATTTGCACGAATCCCAGTACGTGACTAACTCTAGCAACTTGAATGATATTGTTGGCTGCAAAGTTCTTAACTTCATCCACAATGAAGATTAGGAAGCACTTGGTTACAAAACCTTATGGCGTACAAATGCAGTAGTTTCTCACAAAGAAAATAAATCTCTTAGTCTCCGTATCCGTGGATTGATGGTTTTTAAAATAAGCCTTATATATGTCTAGGGTTATGAGAAAAGAAACCCTAAACAAATATATAAGCTTGGGTCAAATTTTAGATCTGAAAAACTGAAAATCGTAGTTCTCAATAGATTAAGCTGCTGTTAAGCGATCTATCGAGCTTTACATTAAGGCTCGATAGCAGGCATCTGTTGAGCTATTGGTCAAGACTTAATGAACAACTTTTCTTTACTTGTTTCTTGGACCAATCTTCATGACTTTTAATATGAACACTTGATATGCTTTGAACAACATATTTCCTGATGTATCAAACCCATTTTAGATATACCCAATTATAAGTAAAGTGCATTTTGTAAAAAAATTAGCCAATTACATAAAATATGACCCTAACACAAGCAACTAAATTGGTTCCAACATAAAAACACCCTCCAGTAGTGTTTTTTTCAATCATTGGCATTCCCAACCCAATTAACATCAGAATATCCAGCAAAGGATACATTCAACTCTTTACTGCAGAACAAACCATAATCACAAGTCCCATTCACATATTTGATTATTCTTTTAACAGCAGTTAAAGGTGACATTTTAGGATTAGCTTGAAATCTAGCACACACACCAACAGTAAGATATAACAAACAAACAATCATACTTCTATATAAAGTAATGTCAACAGATTGACTTGATGGATCAATCCCTAATTTTGTGTTGGTGGCCATTGGTGTTCTAGCATGGGCTGCATTTTCCAGTCCAAATCTCTTTATAAGGTTTTTGGTATATTTTGCTTGTTTGATGTTGATTCCTTTGTTAGTTTGCTTCACTTGTAGTCCTAAGAAGTAGATAAGTTCGCCTACCATGCTCATCTCAAACATTGTCTTCATTTCATCAGCAAAATACTTGACAAGATTATCATCAGTAGAGCCAAAAACAATGTCATCCACATAGATTTGTGCTACAACAATATGTTTCTTATCCTTCCAAATAAAAAGAGTACTATCTACGTTTCCTCTTTTAAATTAATTCTCCACAAGATAAGAAGTCAGTCTATCATACCAAGCTTAAGGGGCTTGTTTAAGACCATACAATGCTCTCTTCAGTTTGTAGACATCATTAGGTTTGTGTGGATCTACAAATCCTTTAGGCTACTCCATATACACTTCTTGCAACATTCCATTCAAAAATGCACTCTTCACATCCATCTGATACAGTTTAAAGTTTAAGTGACATGTAATGGCCCATAGAATTCGGATGGACTCAATCCTAACTACAAGTGCAAAAGTTTCATCAAAATCTACTCTTTCTACTTGAGTATACCCTTGTGCTACAAGTTTTGATTTATTCCTTATAAGTATGCCATGTTCATTTGTCATGTTTTTAAAAATCCATTTAGTGCCAATTACATTAACCCCTTGTGGTCTAGGAACCAGATCCCACAAATCATTCCGAATGAATTGATGAAGTTTTTCATGCATGGAGTTTATCCAATCAGTATCTTGAAGAGCTTCATCTACCTTCTTGGGTTCTGTTTGAGACAAATAGCAAGAATGAGTGATCACATTTAGTGCTTTTGATCTTAGTCGAATATTGTCATTTAAGCTTCCCAAGATGTTGGTAATAGGATGATTCAACTTAATCCTTTTAGATGGTCCTTTTACTAGGGATGTTGATGTGCTGTTCTAGCCAGTAGGAGTACTTCCATCACCTTGTTCTTGTATCCTTTCACCAAACGATGTTGTGGGTTCTGACACTGCATCATTCAAAATTTGCAGTTCTTGATCATCAACCTTATTGACATGCTCCTTGGGTAGAGTGTCTTCAACTTCAGTGTGATTGTTTTGGGTCTCTTTAATCACTTTAGAATGATCTTCGGTACTCTTCTCATCATTTATCACCACATTTGCTGATTCCATTACTGCTTTGGTTTTGAGATTGTACACTTTGTAAGCTCTACTTGATGTAGAGTATCCAAGAAAAATCCCTTTTTCATTTTTAGGATCAAACTTGTCAAGATTCTCACGATCTAGAAGATTGTAGCATTTACTACCAAATATTCTAAAGTATTTCACAACAGGCTTTTTCCCTCTCCAAAGTTCATATGGAGTTTTCTTGGTATCGAGTTGAAAGTAAACTCTGTTTAGTATGTGACATGCAGTCTTCACTGCTTCTCCCCAAAATGACTTGGCCTTTTGTTGTTCAACATAACCCTAGCCATTTCTTGGATCACTCTATTCTTTCTTTCCATAACTCCATTTTGCTGAGGTGTCTTGGGTGCAAAAAATTCTTGCTTAGTTCCTTAATCATTGCAAAACGATCCAAGTTTAGAGTTTTCAAACTTTCTTCCATGATCACTTCTTATATGAGCAATGATAGCATTCTTCTCAATCTGAAGTTTCTTGAATAAATGTATCATCTTTTTCAGGCGCTTCAAATTTATCTCAGAAGAATTACCCAAATATATCGAGTAAAGTCATCAACCACTACTAGTATGTACTTCATTCCACCTAGACTTTGAACTCTGGTTGGACCCATTAGATCAATGTGCAGTAATTCTAATGGTCTAAATGTCTGAACCTCACTTATTGATGGATGTTGAGATTTCACTTGTTTACCAATCTGACATGGTCCACAGTTACTTTTCTCTATCTTCTCAAATTTTGGTAAACCTACAATAGCCTCACACTTAGAGATTTTTTCAATTTGCTTATGACTAGCATGTCCTAACCATTGATGCCATAAGTCCACCTAATTTATCTTCACACTATATAGCATTTGTGACTAATGCTCAGTGTTATGCCATAGCAGTTATCAGCGGTTCTTATCCCAACATGGATGAAGTCACCACAATCATCAAGTATCTTACATTCATACTTGGTGAATAACACATTCATTCCATTGTCACAGATTTGACTGATACTCAGTAGAATTGCCTTTAATTCATCTACTTACCAAACATCTTCAAAAACGGGCAGCCCTAGTATGTCTATTGTGCCAATACCACGAACGACTGATTTGCTTCCATCTCCAAATGTGATAGTTCCTATCTTTCCTTCAAAAAGAGTCTTGAACAAAGCTTTGTTACCTGTCATGTGCCTGGAACAAAGACTATCCAAATACCACAAACAAGTATCACGTACTTTTAAGGCAGTTAGTGCAGTATAACAAACATAATTATTGTAACTTGTAGTTATTCCAAGGAATTTAAGAATAAAATTTGCACAATTTATAAGCCATACAGTCCAAGATGAAAAAAATTCAATTTTAAATCTAATTGAATTCAGAGGAAAGTTAAGAGAATCCATGACAACAAGGGTCAAGGATCAACTCAAGGTAAAACTACCTAGACAAAAGCTAACTTGCTCTAATACCACTTGTTTGTTTGTTTAGACCCCTTAAAACTAGATTAGTTTAACCTAATGAATTAGCCAAGTAGTTACTTAGGTTAATTATGAGATTTAGGTTAAACACAGGCAAACATATTACTTGGTGCGGAAAAGTAAAGAAGACAGTAATATGATGACCTAGGAAAACTAATAAAACAAATCATTTCAAGGTAAAAACCTAGAGAGGGTTTAACCTAACTATCCTAAAGGTAAACAAATCCACTATGATAGAATGAAAGATTACAATAGATTTAAATCATAAATCTAAAGCTCTCTCTAGTAGAACTTACCAACACGGCCACGTGCAGCTCCGACTCCACAGACTCTTTTATCTTGAATTTGCTGACCACAAACTCCCACATTTGTGACTTTGAGATCCCACTTAAAGATTTCAAATCACCGTCAGTAGTTGATCTTTTGCAGCAACTTAGTTCCACTGGTTCTTGATTGTAGATCTCTTGATCCAACAGATGCTTGTTGAGTTATAAGGTACAGAACCTCTCAAATCTCACAGGAGTAACTCACAAGATTTCCTAGAACCCCAAAAATGTAGTTAGGGTTTTTCATTTATATACAAAAGTGTTTCACTTGAAATCTTAAACATTTTTGTAGTGTTTGGACTAAAATAGAATTCTATAGAAAAATCATGTTTGTGATTTTTGATCAGTCGAGGCTTAATTTTGATCTGTCGAACCTCACTAAAATTAAATTCTCCTTTCTACAGCTTGAATGTTTTTGAATCTTGACTTGTACTATCATGAACAATGTCTAATACATAATTTGGATATGTTTTGATCTCAGTTTGCCAACATACATAAAAATAGAAATCTAAATATTTAAACCTTAAACATTTAGAACCTAACAAAGGTCCTTGATTATAGAAAAAGAAGCATTGTGCCCTCTTGAAAAATTGAACATTGAGCATTGTCCACAACTAAAGAAGTTAACCTCTAAAGTTAAACACCTAAGAAATAATAGAGGCTTCCTATACACGATATCGGTGAATTGCTCAGTGGTGTAAATAACATTGATTTGTGTATATTATATCGAATCCAAATAATTGATGTGTGTTTTGGTGGCTGTTAGGTTCTAAATATTTAGCATTAAATGTTTAGGAACTAAATTTGTGTATGTTGGCAAACCAAGTACAAAAACTAGTCTAGTATATGATCTTAGAGTCCTTGAAAAGGTTTTAGACATTGCTCAAAATGATACAAGTCAAGTTTCAAGAACAAATTAGCTGCAGAAAAAAAAAAAATTCAGAAACTGAAGTTTTCGACCGATTGAGTGTGTTCTTCTACCGATCGAAACACGAATTCTGTAGATTTTGAAGAAGGCCCAAAAACTAGCGAAATGTTTAGGGTTTGAGTGCTAGATATAAAAGAAAAACCCTAATACACATTTTTCAAGTCATGTGAATTTTTCATGTGAGATCTGTGAGGTTCTGTAACCTTTTAACTCAACAAGCATCTATTGGATATTAGAGTGATGTTGCATGAACCAATGGAGATAAGTTGCCGCAACAAGATCAACTATTGCTAATGATCTAAATCTTTGAGTGGAGATCTCAAAGTTACAAACTGGAGTGTTTGTGTGCAACAAATTTATAATAGAAGAGTCCGTGGATTTAGAGTTGCGTGTGGTTACGTGAGTAACTACTACAAGAGATAGCATTAGATTTAGGGTTGAATCTATCATAATATTTCTATTTTATTATTGAATTGTTGCCTTGTAGATTGTTTAAGTTAAAACCTCCCTAGATTTTTTACCTTGAAACTGGACGGTTTCATTTGTTTCCTTGAGTCATCATATCGCTTGTGCTCTTTACTTTTCCACTATTAGTGATATGATTGATACTTGTTTAACCTAGATCTGTTTGATTGAACTAAGTAACAACTTAGCTTTAAACTAGGTTAAACAATCTGAGTTTTCAAGGGTCTAAACATATAACAGTCGCCAAGAAACCCAAAGTTACATATTTAGTTTTTATTTTTTTATTTCATTTTTTTATTTTACTTTAAAATTAAGTATTTTTTTATGAGGATTTTTTATTTATTCAAATGTTTATATGGATTTTTGAAAACAGTAATTAAATATTTTTATTTTATTTTATTAGGTACGTGTGTGTCAACTGTCAAGTAAGCATTCCATTGGCCACATCAGCAAGTTCTGTTATTGAGATGATGTCAAGGACTAAAATGAAATTTTTTAATAAAATCCAAGCACCAAATTGAAAGTTTTCAAAGCATAAGATCTAAAGTAAAAAATATCTTACATATTAAAAAAAAAAAAAGGTATTTTAACCAAAATCTAAAGCTCCTCACACATGAGTTAGGGCATATATAGGGGGTTACATAAGCAATTAATCCAAGAGACGTGAACAACTAGAAGGTAGATGAATACAAATTTTTTTTCCCGCTTTTTGTGTTTTATTTTATACTCCATCAATCATAGTATGTCAAGTTGGTTGATTTTATAAATTTATTCTAATCTTTTATTATTTTATAATATAAAAAAAAATCAAATAAATACATGACAAATTGCTATTGGAGCATAAAGAGAGAATACAATTTCCCATTTAAAATTGATCAAATCGCCTCATCAGCTACCTGCATTCATCCCGAATTGGACTAACATGTTGTGAGTTACTAACATGTTATGAATTGGACATAAAATGCATTGTAGTGGACTCATTTGATAGGAAGCATCAAGTTACAAGGTGTGGGGTTGCAATGGCCAGCAAAGTCAAAAAGTCTAACATGTTTTGAGTTACTTTACAGCTGTGGACCGATTAAAACATGGTTGATTTTCTGACAAACCGCCTCATCAGCTACCACCATTCATCCCGAATTGGACTAACATGTTATGAGTTACTAACATGTTATGAATTGGACATAAAATGCATTGTAGTGGACTCATTTGATAGGAAGCTTCAAGTTACAAGGTGTGGGGTTGCAATGGCCAGCAAATTCAAAAAGTCTAACCATGTTTTGAGTTACTTTACAGCTGTGGACCAGTTAAAACATGGTTGATTTTTCGCCAAAATGTGACTAAAGTAATTTGACTCAAAAGCTAGAAAGAAGAAAACAAAAAACTTTAGGGTCCGTTCGGTTAGAGAAGTGAAAAAATGGGAGGATGGAAAATTGTGGAAGGATAGAAAAGTGGGAGGATGGAAAATATTTAGTTTTCCCTCTTGTGTGTTCGGTTGAAAGGGTGGAAAAGTGGGAGGGTGAAAAATTCTTTTGTTTGGTTGGAGAGAAAAAGAGAAGGATGGAAAATGTAATTTATATAAATTGACTATTATACCCTTGTTACATAATATGTAAAAAATATATTTATTTGTACTCATTAAATAATATAAAATTTATCACATCATATATATAAATTTATATTATTAGTTTTATTATTATAATGTAAAAATTAGATCAGGTCACGTTGAAAAAAAAAAAAAAAAAACAAACGTTCAGGTCATGTTGAAAAGAAAAAAAAAAGAAAAAAAAATGGAATGTTCAGGTCACATTGAAAAGAAAAAAAAAGAAAAAAAAAAAGAAAAAACGTTGAAAAGAGGGCATTTTAGACAAAGTTCTGTTGTAGCACTTTTCAGCCCACATTTTCCTCTCGATTTGGGAGGAAAAAAAATTTGGCTTGGGAGAGAACTTTCTCCCAGATTTTCCATCCTTTCTATTTTCATTCCCCAAACGAACAGTGAAAAACAGCATTTTTCACCCAATTTTCCTCTCTCTATTTTCCATCCTCTCTATTTTCACTCCAAACGAACGCAGTGTTAGGGAAAGTTACTGGAAGCCCCCTTTTTCTTTTAATTTCAACCTGTAATGTCTATTCTTGATAAGATAATTTTTTATGATCAGATCAAGATACCAATCAATTTTTGGTGTAGGTGGGGATTGAACCCCAAATATCTTATTTAACCATCATTGACTTTATTAATTGAGCTAACTGGAAGTTACAATTGGTGGAAGCTTTATCCTTGAGAAGAACCTAAATTGTCCATTTATGATATATTTATTTAGATTTTGTTATCCATTTTGGAAAATTTTTTGTGAAAAATGGAAAAAGTTGTCAAAATAGTAAATTACTTTTTCATTTTTTCATAATTTTTTTTTAAGATGGTTTACTAATATATGCCATAAAGTCACACGTTAGTAAAACCTTTATATATGTGTGTGTGTAAACCTAGGCGTGATGTTTATTGGACCAAGAATTTGGGCTCCCAATTTATTTATTTATGGGTTTCCTCACAGTCCTACAAGTTGTTGCTTCAAACGCTGCCTTAACAGTCCAATTTCTGTTATCCTAGTAATATCAAGCCCAACACTTACTCTCCCTCTCGTTCTTTTTCTTCCTTCCTCTCCTTTTGTTTCTCTCTGCCCTTTCCAACCACCCACATTGTCTGATCTCATCTCCCTTATATAGTCTCTCCTTAATGGGATTCAAATCATTGCTTTGTCACCGGTTCCCATGCAATCCCACTTATACCCAGAATTCCTAGAAACAATCATGTCTTCTAAAGATTCTCTTGAAATTTGTTACAGATGCTAAATAGTGTTCGGCAACGAACCCTCCAAATGCATTATCAGTACTCAGAGATTGATATGAATTTAACCATTTCATCATCAATCTCCCATTATCAATTGGTAATGGGCCTAGCCCAGCCTGTACACTGTGGGATTCCCCAAATGATACTTTCTAGATCTTGGTATACCTATCGTTGGGTTGGGCCTATTCTTATTGGGTCTGGGCCAACCTCAATCTTTTAGGGTAGCCTTGGCTACTTAGGCCGGTTCTAGGCCTAAGCTCAATGGGTCGTTGCCGCTTACCTAGGATCGAGACCCCACAATATATATATATATATATATGGGATTTACTAATATGTGCCCTTAGAGCATACATTAGTAAACCATTTTAGGAAATTTTTTATGAACAAATGAAAAAGTAATTAACTATTTTGATAGTTTTTTCAACTTCCTATAAAAACTTTCCCAAAATGAATGGTTAATGTGTGCTCTAACTAGGCCCTATATATATATATATATAAAAGGGTTTTACTATCGTGCAAAATAAACTTCTTGTTTGACAAATTTGTGGGAGATAAACAATCAATTGTTGCTGCTGGGACAAGTTGGGCTTATTTTATTTTATTTTATTTCGAAAATCAAGAAGGGAATTCAATTCCATGGTTTTACTTCTATATGTTTGCAGTTGTCTCTTCTACTGTGATGGTCATTGTTGTAACCCAAATATGTGGTTGTTTTGCCACAATAATGGGTTCATTGGTGTTGTTATTTTCCTAAGTACGATTGCAATCACCCGTAATTGTTTATTTGTGCAATGATTTGAAAATCTTTGAATTATTCTCTGTGTGGTTTTGATCTCTTTCTTTCATGTGCTATTACATGTTTTAGGAAATGGTCGCAAACTTGTGAGATGCATGAAAAAGTTTGATGATCTATTTATTTTCTTTTGTTAAATGAACAATAAAATAGTAGATAACACTTATAAGTTAGGCTTTTTTTGTTAAATGATTTATTTATTTTCTTTTGTTATGACCCATACCTTTAGCCAACTTAGCTCTTAAATACATGATCATTCAAGTTAAGTTTTTTTGTTATTGGGATAGGTGAATTATTATAAATCCATCCCTCGAGGGATGGGGCTTTGACAGAAGCTAAGTCTAGAGGGAAATTATGAGCATTACGTTCATGTATAACTTCCATACCAAGGTTAGCGCTATTAATAATATCGAAGTATCATATTTCTTAATTCTCGTAGGGCCCCCTCGGAATTCCTTTCATGAACAATACAACTACAAATAAGAATAAATTTATAATTAAATGATCATGAGTGTAACACCAAACAAACACATACTATATAAGAAGAATTTAGGGTTAGGGTTTTATTTAAGAAGAAGGACAAAAAAGAAAATAACAAAATTATATAATATATTTTTTAAAATTTAAAAACTTATTAAATATAGATGGGTCAGATTAGGTCAAGTTAGGCGGATTTATAAATCTTATGACCCGAACTCAACTCAATTCATTGAAAAAAAAAAATTCATGACTCAATCCAACTCATTAACCTTTGAAAACCCCCTATGAGTTGGATTGGATCAAATCAGTTTGAGCAGGTTGGCGGTTCGCTGCACACTCGTAATTTTGAAATAGATTTGTATATTTGAGTTTAATATGAGTGTACAATGACAATTATCCCGACAAGGGTCAGTATCTACCACATGACATCTTTGGGACCAACTTGTCTAGTCAACCTCACCAACTAAATCTTTGGTACCCACATGACATCTTTGGTTATAAACTTATAATTTTCTGTGGAAATCTTTCATTTTGCTGGTTATAAGAGTATCTCCAGCAGACTCTTCAAATTTTTGTACTGTATGAAGAGTGAATAGTTATATTTACCTTTTACATATTTACTTTTTCAAATACATTTTCTAACAGATTCTCTTTCTTTTTTCTATCTTATTTAAATATTATTTATTCATTCATTCATTATTCTTTCTTTAATATTTTTTTTAATCTTTCTTTATTTATTCCCAACTATATCTTCTAACTCTCAACGGGTAAAAATTTTTAAAATTGTGGTTGGTCTTTTATTTTTTTCAATGGATCTCTTAAAGCACTTGAGATAACAAATAATATAGTCATGAGTTGTTAGTTTTTATTTATTCATTTTTAATTTTCAACAATCATACTTTCCCATGGTTTTTTTTAATGATCATATTTTCCATGCTTGCATTATTTTTCATTTATCAAATCTATATTAGTCTTGAAATTTATCAAATCTATGTAATTTGGAATGAATTTATGCATTAAATTTTTCACAACTTCTTTTTTTTTAGATTATTATTATTATTGTTATTTAATAATTAAATAAATTTTAATTAATTAATTAATTATCTCTTTCTATTTTTTCTAAAAAAAAGAAACCTATCTTATGTTAAATACCATATCACACGTGTTTATCAAAAAAAAAAAAAAATACCATATCACACGATTACATACAAAAAAAAAAAAAAAAAAAATCCAAGGGATTAACTCAATTTTATTTCAACCTACTAATTTTAAATACTACACATTTTCACAGCCAATTGATTACTCAACTTCAACCGTTCTTTTTATCCCAAAAAAAAAAAATTTGAGGCACGTTATTCTATTTACTCCACAGTTACACATTTATTACATCAGAGAAAACAGAATAGAGAGAGAGAGAGAGAGAGGGAGAAAGAACGCAGCAGAGAGAGAGGGGGAGAAGGCCAGTGGAGATCAAGTGTCGCCGGAAGGACAAAGCCGGCAGAGATCGGCGTTCACAAAGCAGTAGCGCCTCGTCGGCCTCTGCACCGCCAGACTGGGTCAGATCGGCATTACTTTTTTTTTTCTCCTTATTTTCTTGTTCTGATTCAACTTTGCTGTTATAATAAGAAATAGATTTTGTTTTGTGTTTTTTGTTTTGATTATATGAGATGTTTGAGTCTGTGAGGGAGAAAGAATTGTTTTTTATTGAGTTGTTTGATTTTTTAAAGGAGAAAAATTCATTTGGAGTTGCTTCAGAGAGCTACTGTAGCAACTCCAAAAAAAATTTGGAAAAATTTTCCTTTTAGAGAGTCTGTTGTAACTCCAAAAAAAAAAAAAAAAAAAAAAAAAGAAGAAGATAGGCTACATTTATGGCAGAGGCTGCGATATCCGCTCTTACTGAGAAGCTCATTTCCTTGTTGAGCGAAGAAGCAACACTGTTACAAGACGTCCATGAAGAAGTAGCTGACATCAAAGATGAACTGGAGAGCATTCAGTCCTTCCTTAAGGATGCAGATGCAAGGGCCGCAGCAGAGGAGGACATGAGCGAGGGTGTCAAAACTTGGGTGAAACAAGTCAAAGAAGTAGCTTTCCACATGGATGTTTTCATGGACGAGTACTTGCTTGAGATGGCACAACATCATCCCCATCGGCTTCAGGGATTCAGTTGGTTCCTCCATAAATCTGCTCGCTTATTTTCAATGTTAAAACCTCACCATGAAACAGCCACTAAGATTCAGAAGATCAAAGCATCAGTGCAGAAAATCAAGGCAAGAAGTGAAAGATACGGCTTCCAATCCACTGGTCAAGGATCAAGCAGTGGTACTCGGAATGTTAGGTGGCAAGACCCTCGAAAGGACTCCCTTTATCTTGAGGATACTGATGTTGTTGGAATTGAGTCTTCTAGAAATGAATTGATAGGCTGGTTGGTAGGAGGACAACCTCATCGTATTGTAATTTCGGTAGTAGGAATGGGGGGACTAGGCAAGACCACACTTGCCAAAAAAATCTATGATCATCAAATGGTTAGAGGACACTTTGAATGCTATGCATGGATTTCAGTGTCTCAATCTTACAACATACAAGATCTATTAAGGAGCATCATAAAGCAATTTCGCGAGGCCAGAGGGGAGCTTCCTATGCCGGGAATTGACACCATGGACGAACAATCATTGGTAAGAAAATTAAGAGATTACTTACAGCTAAAAACGTATGTGGTCATATTTGATGATGTATGGAAAATTGACTTTTGGGAGGATATAAAACATGCTTTACTTGATAATAATAAGGGTGGTAGAATTATGATCACAACACGTAATAGGGAGGTGGCTAGTTTTTGTAAAAAATCTTCACATGTTCGTGTTTTCGAATTGCAACCACTAACTCCTGATGAGGCATGGGAGCTATTCTGCAAAAGGGCGTTCCAATTTGAATTTGGAGGACATTGTCCCCCAATATTGGAGAAATTGTCTCAGGACATTGTTGAGAAGTGCAAAGGCTTACCACTTGCAATTGTTGCTATAGGTGGTCTTTTATCAACCAAAGACAAAACTGTCTTTGAATGGCAAAACTTGCTTGATAGTGTTGGGTTTGAGTTAGGAAGAAATCTCCATCTTACAGGTGTTGATAAAATCTTGTCCTTAAGTTATGAAGACTTGCCATGCCACCTCAAATCTTGCTTATTATACCTTGGTATGTATCCAGAAGACTACTCCATTAGTTGCATCAAATTGATTAGACAATGGATAGCTGAAGGATTTGTGAAGGAATTGGAGGGTAAAACATTTGAGGAAGTTGCACAAGAATACTTGACTGAATTAATCCACAGAAGTTTGGTTCAAGTATCATATGTTGACATATCTGGGAAAGTTAGAAAATGTCGACTCCATGATATCTTACATGAGATCATACTCCGAAAGATGAAGGATTTGAGTTTTTGTCATGTTCTCTCAAAACAAGAGTCTCGCTTTGAAGGATTAACTCGACGCATGTCAATTGATAGAGTTTCATATGTTGTATTGAAGGAATTTGGGAACACTCATATTCATTCTCTTTTATTTTTCAATCTTGATGAATTTCCAAAGTCCTTTATGAGTACTTTTGTTGCTAATTTCAAGCTTTTGAAAGTCATGGATTTTGAAGATGCTTTGTTGGATTGCATTCCTGAAGATGTTGGAAGTTTATTTCATTTAAGGTATTTAAGTTTAAGAAATACCAAAGTTAAAATTCTTCCAAAATCCATAGGAAAGTTGCAAAATTTGGAGACTCTAGATCTAAAGCAGTCCCTAGTTTTTGATATACCAATTGAGATCAACAACCTTCGTAAGCTACGACATTTTATAGCTTACAATCTTGATTTCGAAAAAGACAACAGTTTGACTTTGGGAAAAGGGGTAAAGATACAAAAGGGAGTTGGGTGTTTAAAGAACTTGCAAAAGTTGTATCATGTGGAGTTGAATCATGGAGGGGTTGATCTTACTAAAGAGTTGGGAAAGTTAAGACAATTGAGGAAGCTAGGCGTGAAAAACCTGTCAAAGGAAACCATGACGGCTTTGTGTGCCTCTGTTGAAAATATGAACCACCTTCGATCTCTTGATGTAACTTTAATTAGCGAAGATGAGATAGTTGATTTAAATTTCATTTCATCTCCACCTCAATTTCTTCAAAGCCTACAAATAAAGGGGCGATTAGAGAAGTTACCAGCATGGATTTCAGAACTTCAACATCTGGTCAAACTAAAGATTTTATGGTCCAGGTTAGATGATGACCCATTGAAAGTACTTCAAAATCTACCAAACTTACGGGAGCTCATGATCTCACGCCAAGCATACAACGGAGAACATTTGCATTTTAAGCTAGAAGGGTTTCCAAAACTCAAGTGGCTATGGATTAGACACTTAAATGCATTGCATTCGCTATTGATAGATAAAGGAGCATTGCCTGTTCTTGAATTTCTTTCCATTGGGCATTGTCCGGAACTTAAAGAGGTGCCTTTTGGAATCCAACATCTGAAAAACCTCAAAGAACTGGGATTTTGGGGGATGCCCAAAGAATTTGAAGAAAGTTTGGACCCTGAGCAAGGGCTACATTATTGGATCATTGAGCATGTACCAGTCATTATTCTCTTCCGCAAGGTTCGCGTAGGATATTATGGCTATGACAACCACAATCTCCGTTCCAAGCATTTGGCAGAATTAAGAGGGCAAAGGCAAACATTCAACCAGAATGAGTTTAGATGCTAAAATATCAATGCTTCAGTTGAGATAGGTTAGTGCAATTTAGCTAAAAATGGCTTTAGATTTCTTTATAATATATATTTTTTCTTTTCTAGTGAATAATGTCATGGGATTTTTGTTGTAGATTTGTATAGTAAAAAGCAATTGTTGTCCTTTTTATCTTGCATTTCTTGAAATATGTAATTCACCATCTACCGTTTTAATGGTCTGCTTGTTTGGGTTTTGATATTTTTCATATAACGCTTAAATTGCACTTCTGTGACAAATTTAGAAGCATGAGCTACTTTGCTAGATTTGGGTGTGTGCTTTTCATATTAATGTACAATACTTGTTTCAAAACAATACAATACATGTATCAAAAGTCAAAACAAAACAAGTTACAGGCTACGGAGAGATCTGAAAATTGTCAAAACATTGCTCTTAGGAATTTATTTGATTGCGCTTTTACTCCTTTTTTTTTTTGGGTTGAGAAGACAATTTTACCCCTACTTGAAGTGTGTTAATTGAAGTTTTATTTAGGGAAAATGTTAGAAATACAAACTTTTTTACAAAAAATTTTACGAACTATTGATGTGGCGAGTGGTTTTTAGTAAATAAAAAAGTGATATTGATGGTGGATTTAGATAAGAAACAATAAGAAATTAGCCACAACAACAATTTTTAAAAATATTATAAAATAGTTTGTACCTGCAGAAAGAGTATAAAAAAAAAAAAAGAAAAAAGAAGAAGTTTTGTTGAAGCATTTAATTTGAGGTTTCAAATTTGAGATTTTTAGTGGTACTTTTTTTTGTGTGTAAATTTCTTCATTGCTAATCAAAGTTTGTCCATTTGTGATTTGTGGTAGGTAAACAATCAAGTTCTACTCAATAATGTTAATACAAATTTGTAAGTATGCTTTTTCCCATAATATGACGCTTTAACAGTTTGAATCTTCAATATACCTATTAGATCATTTTTATGCGAAGCTTAGCTTAGCTCGGAATTGTTGGGCTTTGTTTGTAGACTTGGATGGAGAACGAATATAATTATTGCTGCTAGCACTGGTTGGGCTTGCTTATATTTTTTTAGAGACAATCAAGTAGGAAATTTTGTGGCTTTAATTTCACATGTTTATAGTTGTCTCCTCTAGTTTGTTGCTCAATGCGCTCATTGTGTCAGCCCAAATAAGTGGTTTTCAGATCAATCATGGATTGGTTGGTGTTACTATTTTCCTATGTACAACTGGAATCACCCTGTAATTGTTTATTTTGTAAAATGATTTGAACCTCTTTGAATAGTTCTCTCTCTGTGGTTTCGATATCTCTCTTTTATGAGTTATTGCTTTTATTAGGAATTCTGTAATTGGCCATAGATGCATTTGATCAGGTACTTTAGGTTAGACCATTTCCAGAATGATCTCTATACTCAACTTTTGGTACTAATAGTATAGAATGTTCTTCGATTTTGGTACCAACTTTTGTTTTTGTTTTTTTAAATTTCCTTTGAATAAACTGAATTGATCGACCAAGTTATCATTGATATTTGATATACAACCTACATCTCTCTATGAATGTCTACATGTCATCCACACCTTCACCTAGTCAAATTATATATATTTATTAGACTGGGTTGACACTACAACAAACATGAGCTTTTTCAACATATTTTTATCTACAGTCACTAAAAAATGTTGATGAAAGCCTTTTGTTTCTACATTTGCACTCAACTGTTGAAAAATTCACTTATGGATTTCCGCGGTTGACGTAACTATTGAAATAAGTGGTGATAAATTCACATATATATTTCCACAAATAACTATTGAAATAAGTGGTAAATAAGTGGTGAGAAATTCATATGCCAAGTGATTAAACAGTGCTAATTTATATCAACAGTTGGATGAATGTTGAAAAAAGAAATTAACTATTTTTTATCAATAGGTTATAAATGTCGAAAATAAAAACATGGAGCTTTTATAGCATTTATATATTTACCCCACAATCACTCCCTCTCTCGCTCTATATCTCGTTCTCACTCTCTTTCATAGGTCAATTTTCTTGTTATTTTCTAGGCAACCAAACATAATTCAATCACTCCCTCTCTCTTGCTCTATATCTTGCTCTTGCTCTTGCTTTCGCTTCTTATAGGTCTGGGTGGTTGATTTTCCTATTATTTTCTAGGCAACCAAACAAATTCACGACTCAAATTTTCTATTATTCTCCCTCCGATCAGGTATCTATTCTATTTCTCTTGACTTCGCTATTCTAAAAGCTTATTTATGATCAGTTTGTTTTTTCTTAGATTCGAATTTTGCCCATTCTTTGTTATTTGCTTGAAAGATTTTGAACTTTTGTGTTTTTTGTTCTTGACTTTGAAATGCTATGTCAAAATTGAATTTGTGGTTATGTGTTGTGTATTGCGTGTTTTCAATGTGATTGCAGGTGCATTGGAAGTTCAGCTCAATGAATGGTCAAGGAGAGTTCAAATTTCACTATTTGTGGAATTGAAAGCTAGAACGTGTGTGAGTTCAAATGACAAGTGCTTGGTAAGTTCATTTGCCTTTTAATTTGTGTTATGTCTCTTTGCCATATTCACATGAAGTGGGTTTTGATGTTGTGATTGCATTTAAGTGGGTATTAGCTTGTTTTAATTTTCATTTCTTGAATGTGCATTGTAGCTGTCAATATATTTAAATACAATCAACAACTCTAGCATAGGTAGTTCTATAAATGGTCTTACCAATACCAAAACCAAAGAATTTGGATAAGAAAAGAAGAGCAAGGAGAAAAGCCTTAACAGTTCTCTGTCAGTTTGCCACTTAGCACCTTATTACTTTCTATGTATGTAGAAATGACAAGAAAATTAAATCATTGGTTGATCACTGGATTAAATTTGTGTATCTAGAGTTCATATAGATAATCTTTGAATTACTTTTTTGTACCTAGTTTCCTATAGTCTCATCAAGGTACTGTATAACTAACTGTCGCAAAGGGCGTGCACCTTTTTGGCATTTTCAATTAACAAAAGTAAAATTCGTGTTGTTCATTCTGGTCACCGCATAGAGGTTCCATTTGTAAAAAATGATCTAGATTCAATATATGCACTAGTTCTTCAATAAAAGGGTCAATAATGTAAGCACTAGTCTCTAAAAATCAAGGAAGTTCTTTCTTGAGAATGCAATGCATTTATAGAAGTGCATTGAAAAACGGAAAAGATTTATTATTAGTGATATTTTTTTGTTAATCCATGGGATTTGAACCCCCGAACTTGTCCCCCACCCCATACTTAAAGGGGATGGAAGTATTAGTGTTGAATTGTTCAAAGTATAAGACATGACATCTGAAAGGATTCCATGATCATAGGAGAATTTACAAAATGCCATCTTGAGAGCAAATTTCAACTTTACAGGTCAATCTCATTAGTAGTTTCTGAGCTTCTTTTTTTCCCTATTGAATGTGAGTCCATAGGAATGAATTGGGCGATAGTTTTCTCTTATTAGGGGATCTAAACCATACAGTCAGTGTGCTAAACATCATTTCCCCACCATTTTAGTATTGAATGTTTGCCCTGAGTATAGAGTTATTGCAATTGAAATTGCTCTCAAGATGGCATTTCGTAAATTCTCCTATGATCATGGAAAATAAAATATAAGAATTCTTATTATAAATAAAGAAGATTGTGTGTTTGGGTGAGTTTATTTTATCAGTCTATTTAGTTTATTGTGCAAAATGCACTTGCTTTGCTCAGGTCAATGTTGCACATTCAACAGAATATCACAGGGGTCACACAGGCTAATATGGCAAGACCCTTTTTTCTTAATAGTTTGCTAAATGTTTTTCTTGTAATTCTGATCTTTGTTGCATATGCTGGCAGGCCTTTCCGTTTGCCTGGTATTCTAGTTGGAGATGGGCGGCTGGGTGGTATTTCTGGAACCATTTCAGCTTATGAGAGTTTGAAACTTCGAGGTTATGACATTGCTGCTGTTGTTTTTGAAGATCATGGCCTTGTAAATGAGATGCCATTGCTGTCTTATCTGTGAAATAGGTAAATTAGCTCTTATTAATCTTTTCCCTTTTTGTATATTATTATTTTAAGCAATTATATGCAGACTGCATAATGTTCATCACAGGTTATATAATTTGATTTCTCATGACCTGATATTGTTCTTCCATCATCTAACTAATTGTTTTTTGATAAGTAAAAAGTTTATTGATATTAGAAAAAGGTGGATCACCCTAGTACGCAGGGAGTGTACAAGGGGTCAAACAATCAAGAACAAAAATTGCAAGAATCTAAGAAATCAAGAAATGATGGAAAAGATTGGTTCCGCAAGGCAGCCAACCAATTCATGAAAGTTCTAAAAAAAATAGCTTCAAGTTTGATATGGATCTCTTCTTATTTTCAAAACACCGACTATTTCTCTCCCTCCAGAGGCACCACAATAAGCAATGAAGAACCATAAGCCATATATACCCATTTCGATGACGGCCAAAACTGCCTTTCTAACATGCTAGAAGCCCCACTATAGATTGCGGCATAACCCAGTTCACTCCAAGCAAACTGAACACCATAGCCCACATATCCATTGCAACCGGACAATGAAGAAAAAGATGATCAACCGATTCACCGTTACGCTTGCACATATAGCACCAGTCCAATATCCAAACTTTCCTTCTTCGTAAATTGTCAATCATTAAGCATTTCCTTAAAGCAGCAGTCCAAATAAAGAAAGCTACTCGAAAAGGAATCTTTTGTTTCCAAATGCTTTTCCAAGGAAAGGAATAGTCATTAGAGCCCGCTAAGAGATTCTAATAATCCCTAACTGTGAAGCCCTTCCCTCTATCAGATTTCCTACACATCTTATTCTCACCAAGCCCTCTAATCGACGCACAATATATGGTATCTATGAAACCAGCCAGTGCCTCTAGTTCCCGAGTATGCACACCCCTAAAGAAACTTACATCCCAAAATAGGATTTTGTTATCAAACTTCATAACCTCAGCCACACTAACCTCTTGATCTCGACAAAATCTAAACAATTCAGGATAGCTGACTGTAAGAGATGTTTCACCACACCAACAATCTTGCCAAAATTTCACTCTAGACCCATCCCCAATATCATATAGAATGTTGCGAGAGAAAGAAGGCTATTCTCGATTAATATTTTTCCACAAGCCAACACCATATGGATCATTAGTAGGCCTAGTACACCAACTACCCCCATCCATAGCCATATTTCACAACTATCACTTACCTCCAAAGGGCAGCGCTCTCCATCCCAAATCTCCAAAGCCACTTCCTAAGCAGAGCTTCATTAAAAAGTCTTACCTTTCTTATCCCCAAACCACCCGAAGCAATGAGAGTGCAAATAGTAGCCCATTTAAACAAATGGAATTTTGGTTCATCACCAATGCCACTCCATAAGAAATCCCTCTGAAGTTTCTCAATTTGGTTAGCCACAGAAGTAGGAATAGGAAATAAAGATAGAAAATAACTGGGTAAATTAGATAAAGTGCTTTTAATTAAAGTGACTCTACCCCCCTTGGATAAGTACAAACGTTTTCATCCTGCTAATCTCCATTCTATCTTCTCTAGAATTGGGTTCTAAATTGTCTTATCCTTGCATTTAGCTCCCTAAGGAAGGCCTAAATATTTCATTGGAAGGGTACCTTGTTTACAACCAAGGACAGTCAACAAGAAGTCAAGATTATGCACCATACCAATAGGAACCAGCTCTAACTTGCCCAAATTTATCTTTAGACCAGAAACTGCTGCAAACCAAATGAGAATCATATAGAGAAACAAAACCTAATCCAAATCAACATCACAAAAAATTAAAGCATCGTCTGCAAAGAGCAGATGTGACACCTCCAAAGATCTTCCCTCTAAACGACTAACGCCAAAACCTGACATGTGACCATCATGGACAGCCTTATCCAACATTCTTCCAAGGGCTTCCATCACCAAGACAAACAACAAAGGGGACAATGAGTCACCTTGTCTCAACCCCCTGGAGCTCTCAAAAAACCCACAAGGAGTGCCATTTATCAAAATAGAGAAGCAAATTGTAGACATACAAAAGAAAATCCACCGCCTCCATTTAGTAGAGTATCCACTCTATTCTAGTAGCTGCATAAGAAAACCCTAGTTGACATGATCAAAAGCCTTCTCAACATCTAATTTGCAAAGTATCTTTGGTAAACCAGTTTTCACTCTACTGTCGAGGCATTCGTTATCAATAAGCACAGGGTCAAGAATCTGCCTGTTCCTCACAAAAGCATTTTGAGAAGAAGAAATTATATCTTCCATGACTATGTGAAGTCTGGTGGTTAAGACCTTAGCAATGATTTTATAAAACCCCCCAACAAGACTAATGGGGCAAAAATCCTTGACTTCAATTGCTGGATTTTTTTTTAGGGATGAGAGTGATGAACGTTGCATTCAAGCTTTTCTCTAATTGACCTTTAGCAAAAAAATGGTGAAATACAGCCATAAGATTAGTTTTAAGAATACCCCAACATGCTTGGAAGAAGGCCATTGGAAACCTATCTGGTTTAGGCGCTGTCACCATTAAAATTCTGAATGACAAAAAATTTCTGCCTCCTCAAAGGGTCTATCTAGCCAATAAGCATTATCCCCGAATATCCTAAGAAATACCAAAACTTTTGGAAAAGGTCGAACAACTTGCTGCTCTGAGTATAAATTCATAAAGAATTGAGTAATATAATCAGCAGTCATACCTTGAACAGAAGACAAAATTCCATCAACCATAAGGCTCTCAATACTGTTATTTCTTCTATTGGAATTAGCTATTCTATGAAAAAATTTGGTACTTGCGTCCCCTTCCCTCAAGTGTAGCACACTAGACTTCTGCCTCCAACTAATCTCTTCTAAAAGAGTAAGCTTTTCAATCTCGGTACGAAGATTAACTTGTTCTAACTTCTCCTCAGTTGTTAAAGGTTGAGTCTCCTCTCTAATATCCAAGTCATTCAATTTGTTCCATAATTGCTGTTTCTTTAAAATGACATTGCCAAACTTTGCTTCGTTCCATTTTTTTAGATCCAACTTCAAACCTGCCAACTTTCTAGCTAGTATAAAACTGGGGTTGCCTTGAAACGAATAGGATGCCCACCAGGCTTCCACTTTATCAACAAAATTCTCCGCCTTCCAACCACATTTTCAAAACGAAAAGGAGTTCTACCTCTCCGATGACTTCCCCCCTCCAATAGAATTGGGTAGTGGTCTGAAAGTACCTTAGACAACCATCTTTGTGCAAATAGAGTGAAGTAATTCGCCAAAAGCGGAGAGGAAAGAAACCGGTCTATTCTAGGGGCAGAGGAATTGTTGGACCAAGTATAAAGGCCTCATTCCATAGGTATATCCATCAGCCCATGAAGAGAGATAAAATCCGAAAATTCATACATAGCCCCGAGTACAAGTTATAGCCCCTAATCTTTCCGATGAGAAGCAGATTGTATTAAAGTCACCTCCTAGGCAGCATGGCACATCCCACCAACTAATCAGCCCTGTCAGTTCCTCCCATTTCTTCCCACGCCTCTTGTTCGAATTTGGCCCATATAAAACTGTAAAAGTCCACTCAAATTGATCGCCTACATTTTTAAATCTGCAAGAAACAAAAAAGCACTCTACTGCTTCTTCCAACTCTTCCACTGCCTTCCGATCCCACATCAATACAATACCTCCAGAAGTTCTTCTGAACCCAAGTACAACCAATCTATATATGGACAGCTCCATATACTTCTAACAATTCCTCTAGTAATCCATTCAAGTTTAGTCTCTTGCAAACATACAATATCAGGTCTCCATGCATGCAACAAATTACGAATCTAAAGTTGCTTCCCAACCTCATTCAATCCTCTGACATTCCAAGAAATCATCCTCAGGTTCATTTAGGAACAGAAAGAGCCCGCTCCCTATTAATACCACTGCGCCTAGTTGAAGTAGAACCACTCAGAGTAAGCTTCTCCCCTCACTGTATTCTCCACACCCAACACTTCCTGCCCTTCCATTGCTAAGGGTAGAGAAAAGACTAGTGGTTCCACAATTAAAGATGACAAACCCCCTACATTTGGTAGCTTAGCAGACTCTAAACAAGCGTTTGAGATCCAATCCTCCACAAGTACTTCATTCTCATCAACTTGGGCTGATGACACCTCCATAACGTCTGAACACTTCAAAGGGACCAAGGCCAATTGGGTTTGCTCTTCCAAAACCTCTATGACTTCACCTACAGGTATAGAAATTTGAATCGGAACTGCCACTCTTCTTCCATCTTGAAGTTCAAGCACCCACTGTTCTAAATTCCCCCCACTTCTTGCTAACATTGCTAGAATTCTCCTGAAGTATCAAACAAATGTCTCGCTGCAAGTTCTCTTTAACATTGGAGGTGTTTGCTGACTCATCGGGCTCATCAGAGCTGAGAAACGTTGTATCGGACTCATCGGAGCCGAGAATCTCATTACAGGGCTCATTGGCGCCAATGAGGCCAATATCGGCACCGTCGAGGGCTTTCATCGACTGGGTTGGCCTTAACAAGCTTTGGGAGTCAACTTGAGGTAGTTCCGAATTAGAAACCACATCGCCTTTGCAAGGATCACGGACTGAGCTTGTTGAAGCAGAAGGCAAGTTACTTGGGTGGGTCTCGCCATTTTGAAGTGGTTTCTTTGGTTTGGGCCGCCAGATTGTGATGGGCTTGGGATTAAATTTGGGCTTTGCATTGAAGGGAGCTGTGGGTTTAAAGTGGCTTTTATCTTTGGGCTTAATGTTTTTGTCTTTGGGTTTTTCTATGCGGCCCACTTCCTTGACTTTGGACCATTTTACCCCCCACTCACCATCTGGCCCACGGTCCAATCTCAAGCCAACATCCAACGATAAGAGTGAATCATTAACACCGCTAAAGCTCTCTGTAATCTCAATCGACAATTTAACCTTAGACATTGCTGAATTCTTCCCAGCATTCAAATCACGTATATCGTGGCTTTTATTGCTCAAATTTGGTTCGATTGAAATTTGAAACTCTGGCATTAATTGCTTCCTTTTCTGCTACCACTACCCTCTCTCCGATCACCCTCCGCCACTACCTGCAGAAAAGTTTTGGGATTCTCCACTAACGGTTTCAGGACACAATTAAATGGCTGTTTGGTGGCAAGTGTCCCAGGTGCAATTGCTTTCCTAAGATGAAATCCAAAACCTCACCACCCATTACCAGATTTCCCTTCTGGCACCACGAGAAATCCTTTCCGATGGCCGTGGATAAGTTCTCAGATCATTAAAAAACTGCTGTGTGAATTGGAACCCAATTGCAAAATAAAAACTTTCTCATCATCCCTAAAGGTTCGTGCAAAGTTAACAGGAGTTTTAGTAGACATTAGATCCTCCACAGTAGCTAGCAAACACTTAGCACTTTCTCTGCCCATGAAAACTAATCGGAGAGAATCCCGACTTCTCTCAAAAATGCGTAACATGAAATTCGTACCTCCCTCCTCAACTGAGAATTCGAAAGTCTTAGATTCTACGAAAAAGAAAATTGAACCTCCCATAACAACAAAGAACAACCATGAGTTTTGTGACTAATTCGAGGTAGCCAGGCCTCTTGGTTTCATTTTTTTAATGAGCTCAAAGAACGGATTGGTGCATGTTAATTTTTCTTATACTTGTGTAGTAGGAGTGATCTATATGTGTATTTAATCCATTGTCATTTTTTTTTTCTAGGGTGCCTGTACTTGTCCTGCCACCAGTTCCGAAAGATATATCAAATGACTTGATGGAATGGTTTGATGAATCTCATGGTGTAATTGATTCTTTGAAGGAAGAGATGTTATCAGCTTATTCAAAAAGAATGATGAGATTGCAAGACATGCCAAAGAAAGCAGGAGAGATTTTCTGGTGGCCATTTACTCAGCACCAACTTGTACCTGAAGAAGCTGTTACAGTGATTGATTCATGACATGGTAACTTTGCGGTCTTTAAGGTTTGTGTGATAGCAATGGTCAATGGTTTTATATTTTCTCCATTCCCTTTCATATGTTTCCTTGGCTGTCTGTCTCCTGCAATTGACTGCTGCTGTAATATGCTAAATTAACTCCATTCTATTTCCATTGTAGGCTCAGAATAATGAATTCATAACTCAACAGTTTGATGCATGTGCTAGTTGGTGGACTCAGGGTCCTGACACTACTTTACAGGTCAATCTCATTAGTAGTTTCTGAGCTTCTTTTTTTCCCTATTGAATGAGTCCATAGGAATGAATTGGGCGATAGTTTTCTCTTATTAGGGGATCTAAACCATACAGTCAGTGTGCTAAACATCATTTCCCCACCATTTTATTATTGAATGTTTGCCCTGAGTATAGAGTTATTGCAATTTATATTCTTCAGCGATAGCATTTCTGAAAATTTTAATGTGGTTTTTGTTTAGGTGGTTTCAGACTGAGCTCGCAAGAGATATGGGTTATGCTGCTGCAAGATTTGGACATGTAATGTTTCCTGAGAATGTTTACGAACCAGCCTTAGAATGTGCTGAGCTTTTGCTTGAAAATCTTTTCTTCTTTCTAGCCAAATAGGATTTTTTTTTTGTTGTTGAAATTATTACTTCACATTTGTTTTTGATAGAAACTTCCAGATACTTTAAGCTGTCTATAATGTTATCAGTTGAATCCATATTTTAGTAAATGACTGTCCTCAAATATACTGACCTCTTTAGTTCAAGGGCCAGAGATTGGTCAATGAAAGATAATGCTAATGGTAGGAGAGGGGTTACATATTGAGAAGAGCCTGCTTTTCTCATTTATTTTCTGATCTTTTCTTATGTTATGTTCTACTGCTTATTTGTTTGCTGTATATGAATATTGCTTGGGCTGTTTCACCATGCAGGTTGGCCTTCCCGAGCGTACTTTTCAGATAATGGATCTACAGCAATTGAAATTGCTCTCAAGATGGCATTTCGTAAACTGTTAACTAAGGTTTTTTTGTCTCCTCTTGAGAATTAGTGTTGAATTGTTCAAAGTATAAGACATGACATATGTCAGTGGATCACCATGGGTCGAAAGCATGTCTGACAACTTTTTTTTTTTTAATTAAGTACATAATTTTATTGAAGAAGGTAAAGGGAAGGATGCATAGGAAGGATATGTGTACAATCCCTTTTCAAAGAATACAAATCGCAAAGAGAGAATCTATAAAATCAACAAATGACTGACAAGTGTCAGAAAAGTGTTGAGAGTCCAACATTATAAAAGTATTTGCAATTGTTTACCCTGATAAGAAGAGTCAGGGGCATGTGTTAGATGATTATTATAGTTTTGCAACTTTCTGAACCATCACTGCTTCTCTTTAGAGTTGGTGCTATGAAAATTGTGGTGCTGTAAGGGTGTCAAAAAAGTATGCGGACAAGAACTGATCAATACAATGATATACATATATATATATATATATTTTTTTTTTTTTTTCTTCTCGTTATTCTTTACATTTGAGCCTGAATTTAACTTGGTAGTATTTCACTCTCTCTCTAGTGTCCCCTAGGAGTGAGTAGGGCTACTGATGTGCTAGATTGTTCTCTTTAGTTGGGTGCAGTTTGACTTGCTAACCTACTTGTTCAAACTTGTATGCTTAGAAATATGGTATTCTACTCTTTGTAAGTTCTAGGCAAAAATACCATTTTAGTCTTTACATGTTGGGGTCATTGTCAATTTAGTCTTTACATTTTGGTAGTAGTCAATTTAGTCATGTTATTTTGAACTTGCAATCAATAAATTAACTGCTACTAAAATGTAGGGACCAAAATGATTTTTTTGCCCAAGTTCTAATTGGGAGGAGGGGGAAAGAAAGAAAAAAAGGTATTAGAAAGACCAATACCTCGATAAGTATAATGTTGTACTTGTATGAATCATTGAATCTAGATCCTTGATGTTTATATTGATAGCCATTGCAACAATGAGACAAATCGTTGTTGTTGTTGTTGTTGTTGTTTATTTATTTATTTATTTTTTTATAAGAACACTATTGATATCTGATGCTTTTGCTTTATTCTTCTTGCTAGACTTTGAATACACAAGCTGAGAGTGCAAAGAAAAATCTCACGTTTGTACCTCTGGCACCAGCTTATGTGGTAAGCATCAATTAATACTAATTTGCACATGGTCATTCATGATTTAGATTATGTCTTGAACTTGTGCTGATTCCTTCGAAGCAATCCCTAGGGATTTATCTTAGCAATTGCGTGGTATGCATGTTGCATATTCTTGAGGATATAAACTTTATGGGTAGAGGGTGAGGTTTTGGGTTCAAAATCCACTGGGTATGTAACTAAGAAACACAAACAACATGACACAGGATACAACAATTTATATATATCAATGTTTAAATGTTAGAACACATATTTAAAGTTAATTTAAAAGCAATTGTAGATAGCAAAGTAGTGCAGTGATGCCTACAGAATTAATATAATTATTACTAGTAATTTAACAGTATATATATATATATATATGTAGGGATATTTTAACCAAGTGCTCTACTGCACTGTTTAATAATGTTAAAAATAAGTAAATAGTTGTAAATTATATTTATAAGCAAATAATTGTTGTACATTATAACAATATTATGCTCTGGTTTTCTACTATTCTCTTTGTGGATGTCTCAAAATGTTTGTTCACTTTGAAAACCTGACCTGACCATGCATTTATAACTTCATAAATTATAAAGTATTCGAAAATATCTGTCAGGTCATACAAATTATAAATTATTCTGGTATATCAGTCTGGTCATATTATGATCGATATCAAAACTGTCTCCAAATAAATCAAAGGGTGAGTTGGGAAAGTATAAAATATATGAAAACCTGACTTGATTGAGATTTTATTCCTTTTTTTATTTTTATTTTTTTAAAGCTTGCATTGCTTTTGGTTTTGTTGTGTATCAGTTTTTTTTTTTTTTTTTTTTTTTTGGTTTTGTATTGCTATTTTTGTTGATCTTCTTGTGTTTGGCATTAGGGCATCTTAGGGCTGAATTTCAAAACGAATAGTTGTAGTTACTGTTGGGGATGGAGATGAGTTTAAGCATATGCACAGTTATTTGTTTTTGTGTATTGTGTTTCTTCTAGTTTTAGCTAGTTCGCTCTATTTTGATATGGTTTGTAGGACATAGGCAAGATCAAGCCAATCAATGAAAGTTTCTTTTATTTGTATTTCAGCTTTAGATGGAATGGAATTGGGTAAAACTCGGGAACGAGCTCTTCCTGAGTATAGACAAGGAATTAAAGACTTCCTTGATTTTGCATTTGAGCATACAACAATGGGGGATAAAATTTTTTGTCCATGTAAGCAATGCAATAACTACTTTGCAAAGACTAGGGATGATGTTGAGGCTGATTTGCTTACTATTGGTATTCTCCCAAATTGTACTCGATGGCTTAGACAAGGTGAGGATAGACATTTTGAAACCTGTGATAGTTTGGATAGTAATGATGAATCAGATGGGGATGGCTTGAGTGAGATGATAGAAGATTATTATGTACTTCCTCTTGACTATTAAACGAGCCAAGCTTAAGTCTCTCGAAGTATTTTTGACTTTTTATGTAGGAATGATCCACAAGACACACACTTTGTTCCAAATCAGTTATGAAATAAGGTACATTGTTTATGAAATAAGGTACCCAAACTTTGTAATATATCAGTTATGTTTAGTTTCTATTTATAACACGTGCACAGTTATTTGTTTTTGTTTATTGCATTTCTTTTAGTTTTAGCTAGTTCTGATATGGTCAGTTTTAATTTTAAGAAATGAGTTTATTCAATTATAAGTGTTTTCTTATTTGAATTTGAATTTGAATTTTGGAAATCTTAATAGAATAAATTACCTCCTTTAAATGTTGATAGTTCAGTCCAATCATTCACCTTTTGCTTCTATACATTTGTAAATTGCTTATATGTGACTTTTTTTGTGCTGGTTTTATTTATTTATTTTTTTAGGTAGGTGCATTTTCTTCCTAAAATGAACTATTATTTGGCTTTTTATTCAGGTTTGGCACTTATAACAATGTCTAATGGACAACACTTTTTGCAGGCATCAAAAGAACTTAGTGATTAATGGGATCTCATGCGCATTGAAGAGGACCCGGCTATAGATGTCTGGATGGCAGATGTGAGTCACTATATTTTTAAAATTTCCAATGAATTGGTCTTGAAGGTTAAAGATTATAAGAATCTTCTATTTTGAAAGGTAGATGAACAATGTAAATTTAAAAAGAGTGTAAAGGGCAGTAGGCAGAGTAGTTGAGTTGTATTGATTTTTACAGTTTGTTTTAGGTTATTAAATTTTGATTAATGTGAAAGAGTGCATCCAAATTTATTTATTTTTTTTAACAAGAAAATACTTATTTCATTGGTTGGGTACTTGTGAATAAAAGCATACTTTAATCTACATTTATGTGTATATATTTCGACGGTTATTAACCGTTGATAAATGTGTAATACTTTTTTCAATGGTTGCATATGCCGTAGAAAAATGTTGTTGAGACGATTTTTAATAACAGTTCTCTACGGTCATTCCAACCATTGAAAATATTTTTTTCGACGGATTTTAATACTTTTTTCGACGGTTTCAACCATTGAAAATAGCCAAGTTTCTTGTAGCGATGATCCATCCACTCAAAGCCTTTCAAAAGCAGGAGACAACACAAGTTTCTTGGCTTCTTGACCACGTGTACAAGTGGAGGTCCTCTCTTGCTCTCTTTCCTACCACATCATATCATTATCATATCATATAATATAATATAATATTATATATACTATATAATAAAAGTGATGCTTAGAAGTCGTGGCTGCACCAAATTGCAGTAGTGTTATAGTTTTAGATAAATTTGCTAGAGATGTAAACGATTTACACGTATGGCTAGAGGATCCCTTCCCAATAATTTGAACATAGGTTCTTGAATTAACATTTTTTTTATTTAATTTTATTATTCTTTGCAATTGCGTGTGTGTGTGTGTGTGTGTTTTTTTTTTTTTTTTTGGGATAAAGACTATGGTAGCTATTTGTTTTTTTGAGGGTTTGATATTGGTATTTTACTATGATTATCAACATGTATTTTAAGGCTTTTAATCGGTAACATATATTCTTCCTTGAAATAAATAAAAGTTTAAGAATAAAAAACTTAAAATAATGTTTATGATAATAATGCCTTTTAGTGATGAAGAAAATTTGATGGACCTAAAAAGCCCTTTAAAAAATTCTTATTTCTGATGGCAAAATAATGTCCTCGCAAATACTTAATAAAATGTGAAACATTTGTGACTAACAAGAAAAGCTCTTGCAATTATGTATTGTAGCCGTCACAAATGCTAATATTTTGCAGGGAAATTTTCCCTTCATATTATTTGTAAGAGACAATTAAAAATCTCTTATAAAAAGTGTATTATTTGTGACGGTTAAAAAAATGTTGTCACTAATACTAAATTATTTGCAAGAGCAAGGATCAACTTTCACAAATAATCATTAAAATTTCAAAAATTTTGGAGGGAAATGTTCCCACCAAATTATTTCCAAGAGAAGATAAAAATCCCTTGCAAAAAGTTTATTTGTTGTGAGTTAAAAATATGCCCTCACTAATACTAAATTATTTGCGAGGGCCATGATTAGCTTTTGCAAATAATCATTAAAATATTAATTTTTTTTGGAGATAAAAGTTATTTTAAAATTCAAAGAAAAATAAAAAGAAACGCATAAACATATAATACTTTGTATTCTTTCGATGAACCTTTTGTTTACAGCCTTAAAAAAATGCATTTTATATACATCCTATATATGAAAGGTTTGTCCTTATTTTCTAATAAATTTTACCCATAAAAAAATGGTAGTACTTTCAACTTCAAAATGGTAGTTTAAATTCAAAATAGCAATCTTTTGTGCTCTCTCTCTCTCTCTCTCTCAAAAGTGAATAAAATTTTTTTCCTGTCAAGGAAAGTGAGCTTGTCCAATTGGAATGTAAGCCAATTACAATAAAAACATTATCAAATAAGTCAAGTCTCTCTTTTTTTTTTTTCTTTTTTTTTTGAGCTAAAAAGGATAGAAATGCTTTATCAGAAAACAAAGAATAATTACATTAAATAGTCCTTTTAACACGGAAGCACGAAGAAATTTTAGGCAATTACAAACAAACAGCCTATGTTTCCTTCCCATTTTGTAGAAAATGCTTATTTGTTAGATGTCTGTAGGAGTGCCTTTTTTCTTCAGCACTATGGCCCAAGGATTCTGGGCCGTGTGAGATGTTTTTTGGTGGACTGGGATTGACTCTCCGCAGCTAAAGGGCTGTTTTAAGAATCAATTGGTGCACAAAACACACTTCCTATAATACAAATAGCCAACAACAAGAAAGCAAAAGTATTTGTATTGAATGACATTTATGCAGTGAAGAAAAAAAAATTGCAAATGATAACAGAAAATATATAACATAAGAACAAGCTGGAGATCCTCTAATTACGTGAGGTATATTTCATTGATTTTATTAAGTTATTATTACAATGCTCACTAAGACACGGTGCAAGGTTCAACTGAGCTCATAAGTTACAGACTTGATAGCTATTCAAGCTTCAAAGACTTGCAAAGTTTGAGCTGGTTGAATCCGAGCATGTTCAGTAGTGGCTGTCTCTGGGATACCGGGAGCGGTTCCTCTGTTTTCTTCTCAAATTACAGAGTATTTTTCTACAACTCTCTTGGACTCTTGGGAAAATAATAGTGAATGCTTAAGATGGCCTGATTGCCTTTTGGAAATGAGTGAAAAATGCCTGAATGCCCTGTAGCATGGATCCCTCTCCCCTTTTATAGCACAACTTCGGCCTCCCTAGTGGACTAGAGATTTCCTTGTTTTACCCTTTGAAGCCTGCATCGTGTCTGATTGCTTCAGGATCATGTCGTTTCCCTTCTCTTTATGGTTTCTTGCTTTTTGTTCCGACCAGGTGAAAGTCCCCCAGCTCCTTTCTATTTCTAGATTTCCCGTTGGCTGGCCTGAGGTCTTTTGTTTTGGCTTTTCTTCTCAGCGTCCCAGCCTTTCCAATTGTACTCTCCTTTGTCTTTATCTCCAAACGGTTGAAATCAGGTTCCTGCGTTTTATTGCTCTGTACCTTCATTGCGTGTCTGGGTCACAAGGTCCGCGTGCCCTTTGTCTCTTGTCCTTCTTCAATTTTTCTGTTATGATCCTCCCCTGCGCGCCCGAGGATCCTCTGCCTCTGGGAGGCTTTCTGGGACTTCGGCCCAGCTTTTCCTTCTTTGTTTGGTCTGGTTTGCTGGTTGGGCCTTTCCTCTGAGTCCCAGCCCTCTGGGCTTTCTTTTCTTTCTTTCTTTCTTTTCTTTGTTGTGAGAGCCCACCTTTTATTTGTGTGAAATGGGTCCAATGTCTTTTCTATCTCTTTGGGCCTATTTGTGGGCCGTTTAATTCTTTTTTTTTTTTTTTTTTTTTTTGAACCTCAACAATGTCCAAAATCAGATTTGTCCTACAAATTTATCATACCAAAATGCATACTATCATGTAAAAATGCATGCTTCAAACATTTTAAGTCTCCATGCAAGATAAGGATAACTTTGGCAATTACAAATTTGTTAGTGACCTTAACATAGGAAATTAACTTACATTAAATAGTCCTTTTAACACGGAAGCATGAAGAAATTTTAGGCAATTACAAACAAACAACCTATGTTTCCTTCCCATTTTGTGAAAAATGCTTACTGGATCCAAAATTAGATTTGTCCTACAAATATATCATACCCAAATGCATACTATCCTGTAAAAAATGCATGCTTTAGACATTTTAAGTCTCCATGCAAGATAAGAATTAGTGAGATTCTTAATTTAAAGCTTTAATGAATAATTTTTTTTTTTTTTTTTTTTGAGAAGAAAGACAGTATGTTATATTATTAAAGGAGACTGTTGAAATCATCTTGGAAAACAGGAACAAGGTCAGGTGAAACATCTTTCATCTAGACTACCATATGGGAGGAGTGAATAGCTCTCTGTGCAAGTGAGTGTGCAAACAGTATTATAGAGCCTACTTACATGAGAAAAACAATAATCAGTGAAAGACTGGGAGGCTATGTGGTGCAAATCAGTAGCTAAGTGACCAAACTGTGCCAATGATCTACATCCATGTTGTAAGGTGTTGATGAGTATCTCGGAGTCCCCTTCCAATACAATCCGATCCAAACCAAGTTCTGTAGCAAATTTCACTGCCCTTCTAGCTGCAAGTGCTTCCACCTTATGACAGTGAATGGGAGAGGCATTTTTTGAGAGAGGGATGCCATGACCAAGCCTTGCTCATTCCTTATTACTACCCCAACATCTACACAGTTTTCTTTAACAAAGAGGGCTCCATCAAAATTTATTTTATACCATGATGCATCTGGAGGACGCCAAGCAATTGCTATGGGGATCCGCTGAGGTGCTGGGATTTCTTGCAATGCCCAGAACTCCTGAACCCGCTCTTTTGGTTGTTGGAGAAGCTGTCTCAGCGTGACAGCTTGTTTACCTAGGCATAGATTGTTTCTTCGATTCCATATTGCCTAGATAACCATTGAGAAGAGAGTAGGGTCCCGATTTTCTGCAAATATGCAGCCTAGTAAATCCATAAAATTATCACTTTGTTTCAGTCTGCTGTGACTCCATAAAAGGACTACCTGCCATAATTCTGCAAGCTTCAGACAGAGGTATAAAGCATGATGAACATCTTCTTGTTGTGATTGACATAGGTCACACCTATCATTCGTGATAACTTGCCGTTTTACAAGATTCATCTTTGTGGGAAGGGAATTTCTGCATGCCCTCCAAACCAAATTTTTTACTTTACTAGGTGTCTTCATTTGCCAAATAGCCTGCCACTGTGGCTTCACCAAATTTGAGTTAGAGGGACCTGGCTGTTGTTTGTGAATTTTTGCAAACAAAAACTGATATCCAAACTTTGCTGCAAAATTCCCATCACAGTAAAAGGCTAGGTTAGGATGTCACTCTACTCTGCTGTGAATGGCAGAGGGGTATTTTTTTTGACAGTTCAAAGCCCAAAGAGATGTTGGTCTAGCCAGCACTTTCAAAGATGTTACTTGAATAGAAAAAAACACCATTGATACCACTGAGTTTCTGTAGTACAAGTAATCCAATTCCTATCTGCAGCATCTGGTAGTAATCCATCAAAAGGGGATTCTAGTTTAAAGGAACAAAAAACAACCTTATAAAAATTAAATAATTATTTAAAAAAAAAAAAAACCAGTCTACCGTTAAAGGAAACCAGTATCTCTTTCCCTTGGGATCTGAAAACTGGATTGTGGTTCTTTTGTTTGTTGATGCTACAAATCTCTGTAAAAATTACATCCATAATAAATGATGGTAATGTTAGAAAGAGAGTTGAAGTTGCACTTGTGTAATAATATTATTAATGCCATCCAGATTAATAATATTAAAACCCCTCAAATATGGCTATCATACAAGATAGAGAAATGCAATCCCCCAACCCCACCCCCCTTCCAAAGAATTAGAACAAAAAACTATTCACTAACAAAATTTTCACTCTCTTCACAAACTCAACCTGGGCATTGTTTCACTGTTGACTTATAGTAATATGGAGTAACGTGTACCCATTTCTCAATCTACTTCTTTGAAATACCAAATCTATATCATATACTATATATAATAGCAGAAGCTTTTTTTTGCAATTAAGGAGGTGCTGTCATGTAGGAAAAAGCGATAAATTACATTGTTTGGTAACGCTACAACACCATTTAAAAGCAATCAATTTTAATGTTTCACTACGTTAAAGCACTGTTTGGGAGCCCTCTTAGCATAAAAGGAAACTAACCACTTAAAAATAAATAAATAAATAAATAAAAATAAAAAGATTGCTACACGGAGAAAGGAGAGACATCAAGAGAAAAGAGAGAGAAATAGAGAGACAGAGATAGAGAGAAGGGTGCCACCCAGATCTTCTGCCATCACCATAAGCCTCCATTCACTACTCGACTATCAGAATCGCTACTGGTAAAGTTCTGTTTTAATTTAAAATTTTAAGGTTTTTGGTTTTTATTTGGAGAATCAATTGGGTGTTAATTATGATTTATATTGGTATTTTGGGTCAAATTTGGTTTTGATTAATAGATTGGTATTTTGGGTCAGAAATAGAGAGGAGCAATGAAACAGAGAGAGGCCGAGAAAGAGAGAGGCGATGAAATAGAGAGAGGATGAGGCTTGGGACATGGAGAAAGAAACAGAAAAAGAGGCAAAACGGTAAACACTACATCGATTGGGCACCATATGTTGTTTTTTTTTTTTTTTTAAGATTTGGGTATGAAATGTTACTTTTGATTGAGTTTTTTTGTTGGCTAGTTTTAGATTTGATTCTTTTTTTTTTTTTTTTTTTTTTTTTTTTTTGGGTTTTTGGATTCTATGTCAAAACGTTTTTTTTTTTTTTTTTTTTTTTTTTTTTTTTTTTTTTTTTTTTTTTTCTCATTTTCAAATATGATTTAGTCTTTTAAAAGACTTGATTTTGGTTAGGGTTACATTCTTGGTCCAGCACCACCCATCTCTGGCTCCATTCAATCACAACCTCAACGTATGCGCAACAATTTGCCTCTCCCTCTTTTATTTTCTTCTCACAAAACCTAAACCCAATGCATCAAACTTCTAATCCACTTCTTCCTCCAACAATGTCTCTATTTGCTCCTCCTTCTCCTTACCTCTTTGGATGGCGTCGGCTCACCAAGTTGAGTTTTTCATTAGTTTTGAGTGAACTTCTGGCTTTATGGGTTTAGTATATAATTGGGTTTTATGAGTTTTGTGTGTTAGTAGTGGAAATTTGAGATTTTTAATTCATAGATTTACTGAGATTTATAATGAATTATTTAATAGTTTGATTAGCTTAATTTTTACTTTAAATAACTGAAAAATTATGCTTATCACCTTATATAACCCCTAAATCCTAGATCTCTACAGATGGAGAAAGAAGGTTCAGTGAGGACTTGGGGATTTTTACACACTAATATTGCCAATGACCAAATTTTCTCGAATTTGTCCTTCAAATATTGTTCAAATGCATGCTTTACAAGGTTCTTGTGGGTGTGAAAGCCCAGTGCTACGTATTGGGCTTGGGGCCCAATTTGAATATCACTGTTTGTCTGAAGAGGTGAAAGGGATCAGGCCTGAGTCCGTTTGGTAGAAATGCACTTGAAAAGGAATGCTGGGATACGTTCGAGGACAATTATGTTGGTCTGAAGAGGTCCCCTCATCGGATCACTAGAGAACTTGATCAAGCTACTGAAGACTCGAGCAACCTTCCTAGCTGATTCCACGGCAAAGAGTGAACTCTGGGCATGCCTAGGGATGAGAAGAACATAAAATATCTTAAAGGAAAAGTTGCTACCACCGCATTTAATGCACTGCAGCAACTTTCCTGGCCACATTTATGTGGAGAAGACACCTGAACAGTTCAACCTCAGCTACTACCACTCACAGCAGACTAAAGCAAACGCCTGATGTGACATGTACTCAAATGAATGCTTGGATGAAGAACAAGTGTACGGTAAAGATGAGGAAAGAGGAGGGTGTATAAAGGAAGTAGGTCTCTGAAATAAGGGGAGGAAAAAAATTGTATTCATTGGGTCTATAAATATTAAGCCTCTTCGGATTCAAGAGAGTTTTCACTGGATACTAGTCTGAACATCGTTTTTACTTGCATGTATGAACCGTTGCTAAGTCCATAACCAGCCCAGCTATTTAACCCATTCTCTACTAATTTATTGTTCGAGGTTCATTGGGCTCATAGTCTGCAAAGTTTGTGCTTAGCCCATCAAATTTGGACCCTACAGTTCTCATAGCATAAAAGTATTTAGTATATATTCTATCTCTCTGTACATTGATCTATTGGTATGGTTGTCACTCATGCACAACCCGTGGTTGAAGTTATAAGCATGGAGAATGGTGCTGTGTGCTATAGTGTTGAGTTTTATTGTGATGATGATGTGAAATATTGATCTCCAATCTCACCCTTTATAGTCTTAATGTCCTCTATTTTATTTTTCTCCACTTTACAGTGGACCTCTGAGGGCTTACATTGAAGGTATGTGTTTATTTTCATCTTTTCTCATCAGGCCCTTTTTTGTTTTTGTGCGTGTGTGGGTCGTGCTTGCATGCAAATTTGAGTAATAAAATTGCTCAACAGAATTTCATCGTGTGGTTATCTTAGTTTTAAGATATAGTCAAAAAGTTGCAAGTTACAGGAAATTAGAAATATTTCTAATTGCTCCAATATTTCTACAAAGTGAAAATTTGTATCTTATTCTAAGTTGCATGTTTAAGAGTGATTATTTGGGAGGTCAAAGAGTATTTGATCTCAATTAGTTCTGATTGTGTTTTTTTTTTTTTTGTTTGTGACATTCAATTACAAACTTTTAAATTGATTTGCACTTACAGTTGATTTGCATTTGACTTTTTAAATTGATTTGCATTGGATTTACGTGGTTTGAATTAGAATTCAACTAACATTTTATATATAAAGCTGTATTTATATGAAAACCATTTTACTAAATTTAGGTTGTATTCTAATTTAGGATTCAGATAGTTCAAATATACATTTAAAAAAAAAAAATTGTTCTTCTTAAATGTTGTTATACAATATACTTATATATTGGTTGTTGCATCATTATGTCATAGAAGTCTTTCCAATTGAATTTTTGGCAGCCACATCTATTTCCCTAATTTTGAATATCACATGATAACATTTATAAGCTGCAATATCTATAATGTGTGAATGGTGAGTGAAGTTTGCAAGGTTTTTTATAGTTATTACAAAGTTAACAAAAAAACTTAGAAAAATTGTTGACATTTGCTTAGAAGTTGTGCAAACATGATTTTTTTGCAAAACTATAATATGGAAATTGGTTCAATTTGGTTTCTATTTAGAGGCTATGTAGATTTATTAGATTTTTTTCAATACTAGGTTGTTGCCTGCTATAAAAATTTGATGTTAAGCAAGACTTTGTTGATGGTGGTTATGTAAGAAGGATTTGGTTCTAGGAAGACTGAAGCCAAAAATGTGTAAAAGTGTGGTAGAAGTGACATCTTATAGTATAATCAATGGTGTGGATTGTGGAGTAATTGCAAATTTATTTGGAGGTTGTTTGCTTTTGTGGCTAAATGTCAATTGGACAAGAGGTTATGCAAGAGGCAACATAGTAAGGCTTCTATTGGATTATTTTCTCAATTAGTAATAAAGGTGGAGGGATATATTTACAAGTATAAGGCTTTTTGCCTTGGTAGAGTCAAAGACAATCAATGTTACATGTAATACAAATCATAGAGAATTTTTTTTGCACTATTAATCCCAATGGTCTTCTTAGTATCGTCTTTACCACAATGAAAAAATAAAAATGCATGTTGCCTATAATATTAATGTGAGATATCTTCTTCTCAAAGTTTGTACTCTTCCTCTCTCCCTGAACAAAGTTTGTAAATATCAAATGTAAAGATACATGAATAGGTGATGGTTTTTGTGTTGACACACTTTTGAATTGAATAAAATATTCTCTTCCTTATCTATTAGAAAGTGACAAGATTTGGCATTAGTAGTTGATTGGTTTTTATTTGGAGGATCAATTGGGGGGTTAATTATGATTTAGATTAGTATTTTAGGCAAGATTTGTGTTAGGTTCTAAGACTTTAGGAACTAATGTATTAGAACTTCAATTTGAAATATGTTGGCAAACCATGATCAAAACATAAAGTCTAGATTTAGGCTTGCTCAAAGTGTGTTTAATTGTAAAATTAGAACAGAGTAATTGCAGAAATTATTGGACAAAATCTGCAAGGCTCGATTGATCAAATCACGTGTAGATTTATTTTTCTGCAAAAATTCCAATTTAGCCCAAGCCCGTTTGACATGTAGGGTTTTGTGTTTTACTCTAAGCATGAAAGGACAAACCCTAGCTATGTTTTAGAATTCTTTTGAAGTGCTGTGTGTTGAATTTTCTGTGAGATCTAGAGGTGTTTACCTTCATACACACACTTAGGGTTCTTAAGATTAAGATTCATGTCAAGAACTTAATGATCTCTTCAGTTGCTGCACAAAGAACTTTAAAGAATATCTGAAACCTTTGAGTGGAGTCTCAAAGTCACAAGTAGGAGAACTTGTGGTTGCCATGGATTAAGGAAAGAAATAGTTCGTGGACTGAGAGCTATCACGTGGTCGTGGTAGTAAGTTTTCTACTCAGGGTAGTAATATGATGTTTGCGGTCTAAGTTCTATTGTAAAAACTTCAATTTTTTCATAGTGGATCTGTTTTACCTTGAGAATAACTAGGTTAAATCCTCTCCAGGTTTTTTACTTGTTTGGTTTTCTTAGGTTATCATATCGTTGTGTTTTTTATATTTTCACATTATTTACATGATATGATTTTATTGTGTTAACCTAGAACTGAATAATTTATCTAAATAATCACTTGGCTAAATAACTAGGTTAAACATCTTGTGTTAAGGGGTCTAAAAACGTATAAGTGGTATCAGAGCAGGTTAGCTCTTGTGTCTTTAGATCTTTTGATCTAAGAGTTGATCCTTGACCCCTGTTGTCATGGAACACGGTCACTCTCTTGTGATCCCACCTCACTTTGATGGAAACAACTATGCCTATTGGAAAGTAAGGATGAAAGCATTCCTAAAATCTATTGATAAGAGAGTTTGGAACTTCGTTGAATACAGATGGGAGAAACCGACTACTCTTGTAAGTGAGTGGTCAACTTCTCAAAAAGAGGCAGCCGCTTTTAATAGTAAAGCCATGAATGCTATTTTTAATGTTGTTTCTATGGAGGAATTCAAGAGAATCTCAAATGTTAAGGTTACTCATACTGCATGGAATATTCTCCAAACTGTGCATGGAGGAATAAAGGTAATTAAGATTAATAAGTTGTAGCACTTAACTACTAGATTTGAAAGCATTAGAATGTCTGATGATGAATGTTTTGATGAATTCTATGATAAACTAAAGGATATTGTTAATTCTGATTATAATTTTGGTGAGGAAGATTCTTAGATCCTTAATTAAGGACTTTAGACCCAAAGTGACTGTCATTACTGAAAGCAAGAATGTGGACTGCATCCTTGTTGATGAGCTTATAGGATCTCTCTAGTCCTATGAGTTAGACCTATCCAAAACTAACAAATTCAAATCAATGGCTCTTAAGTCAACTAATGATGTTGATGGGAATGGATTTGATGATGAACTCTCTTCTACAGAGATTGCTTATCTTGCTAAGAACTTTAGAAACTTTCTTAGGAACAACAACAGAAGGGAAAGAGATAAAAACAATGTTGAACCTAGAAATTTTAAGAGGAATGAACCCATTAAAGTGAACAATACTGGTAAACCTAGAGAGTAAGTTGGTCAAACCTCTAGTAATTCACTAGGTCAACAATGTTTTAGTTGTCAAGGGTATGGTCATGTGAAATCTGAATGTCCTACATTCTTGAAGTCAAGGGGTAAAGCTATGGTTATAACCCTTAGTGATGATGAAGTTTCTGATCATAAGTTTGGTAGTGATGAAGATGGAAACTTCATTGTTTTCACAGCTATTGCTGTAGTTGATGAAAATGTTGTGGTTGAAGAGAACCCTTTTGATGGGGAACTCTCTGAGTGTGTTGATTTGCAAGAAACTTTTAATAAGCTATGCAAGATTGCTGCAAAGGATGTAATGAGTGTAGACTTATGTTTAAAGAAGATTGCCTCCCTTGAACTTGATAAGAAAAACCTGTTGCTAAAATTGCTTGATGCTAATGAATTGATTAATAAGGTGAAGGCTGAAAACATGATGTTGCTTGATAAGATAAAGAACTTAGAACTAGAATTATTTGTTGCTAGAGAACAAACAAATAGGCCTGCTAGTTCTGAACTTGATCACATGTTGAGTGTTTAGAAGTCTCCCTTAGACAAAACTGGTCTAGGTTTTGTAGATAGCATCTCTGTGTCTGAAACTCATTCCACAAACTTTGTTTCTTCTTCTGAGCTCCCCAAGAATGAGATTGTCAAACCAGTAGAAGTTACACCACCTCCTAGGAAGATTAAGGTTGATCTTAAAAAGTCTAAAACTTAAGAATCCTAACCTCCCTAAGGATAAGATGCATGATAGACCTCTGTGGGTTTGTCATTTTTGTGGAAAGGCTGGGCATACTTGCCTAAACTATTTCAAGTTGCAAGCTGCAAAGCGAGCAAATAAGCCAAGAGTACCTGTGCCTCAAGCACAAGATCCTATGGTACTTATTGGTGAATTGGTAAAGGTTTTAAACCTTTCTACCAATCCTGGAGTTGCACATCATTCTAATATGAATAATAACTCCAATGCCAAAGTTGCATCTAAGAAGTTTTGGACGCAAAAGGCTCAATCTAATTGAGTCTTTCTGACATGGTCTTTATGCTTCATCTCAATACTCTTTGTGACCATTCTTATTTGAGGTTTTGTATCTTTTTGCTTTTAGGATTTGCATTGCATTACATTCATGCATTTTATAATAGGTTGTTTTTGTTATTCCTTTTAAAATATAAAAAAAATTAAAATTAAAAAAAGGAGGAAGGAGGAATGTGTTTTGTATTATAAATCTTGGATTTGTAATCAAGGTTAGCCTATTATCTTTACATAACATGCTTGTGTACCTTGTCTAGCTTGGATGGGCTTATTGTTTTTGCACTTTGCTAGTTTTAGCTATGTAGTGCATGTTGTGTGGGAGTTGTTTATAGTTTTTTATCACATGATCTTGATTTTGAAATCACATGCTTTTGATTGTTCGGACTAGAACCTAAAGAGAAAGGCATAAATAACCATCTCATCACTGTTTAATAGCCAATCATGAACACCTTAGTGCATATCATAAGATTTTGTGCTTGAGAAAGTGTAGCACATGCACAAAAAGAACATAAGGTGCGGCCTCAGATTAATAATAAAATTGGTGTGTACATTATTGGGCTATAATAAAGATGACACAAAGAAATAAAATTGGTGTGTACATTATTTGGCTAAAATAACAATTTCACAATGAAATAAAATTGGTGTGTACATTATAAGGCAAAATAAAAAAAAATTTACATGATTGCAAGCTTGTTTCTAGGAGATGTGAGAGTTATATGATGTAACTTTTTAAGTGATAGTCTCTTTCAAACTTATGTGATAAATAATGTAGAAAATGTGATTAATTACTACCTTTATATCACCTCCCATGTATCTCACGCTACTACTAGTTGCACACACTACACAAGTTATTCTTTGCTAAATCTAGTACATGATATTGTGTGTGAATTTGTTTTGGCCATCCAAGATTATATGTTCCTTGATTTTGATGCAAAATATGTTTAATGTTTGAGTTTTGGGGACAAAAAGGTTGAAAATCTTGTTTTTGGAAGATCTGGGTTGAATTCAAGTGTTTTTGAAAAATTTTTAAACTCATACTCATGTATTTCATTCATGAAATATGTTGGTTTGAGTGTTTTATGCATAAAACTTGCTCTGTTTTTCAAAATTTTCAAAATTCCAGATTTTCGATCAAATGAAGCTATTGCTTGACCAATCGAAATTGCATTTAAAAATTAGGTTTGAATCTACCTAGCTCAATCGATGCTCAATTGATGCTCGATCGATTGAATCTATTTTTCGATTGATCAAAGCTCAATTTCGATCGATCGAAATTCGAAAGCTAAGTGTTTTAAGAAGGTCTTTCTCACGTGTTCTTCATTATTTCCAAACCTTTTCAAACATGTTTCTCACTTTCTCTTTTCGACCGATCCAATCTAAGATTTTTTGTCGTTTTCTTCCATAAATTTCTCCTAGGTTTTTGTCCTCAAGCATTGGTAAGTCTTTTATACCCTTTCTTTTTCAATTAAATCACATGTTTCATGCATTTTGTTTGAAAATTTTGAACAAAGGATTTTGGGGATTTTTGATTATTTCAATTGTTTTTAATCATTTTTAATCAATGGGTTTTTGTTTTTAGTACATTTACATGTGATCCTCATGCATTAATTTTATCAATTTTGTGATTTGTGGAGAATTGAAAATTCTTGGGTTTTGAATTTTTGCAAAATTGGGGATTTTGTTCAATTGGGTTTAATTTGATGAAATTGAACCCTTAGCATCATGGTTAGGAAGACTAGAGCCAAGAAAACTACCACCCTTTCTACTCCTGAGTTCCAGAGTGATAGGTTTAGAACCTTGAAAAACCAAGAAACCTATGAGAAGCTGAATATCTTTGGGTCAGTTTAGGCTAAGCGTAAGGTCATTTTAAATGAGCTTGATCCAGAGATACATATGTCTCATCTTCATACTATTCCCATTGAGAGATGTGCTTTCTTGTACGCTCTCGTCATCGATGCTCCTATGAGTTTTCCCACTCTTTTCATTCGCTCACTTGTTGAGGTTCATAGGAGTAACGCCAAATCCCATGGTTTATTCTTTCTGGTTTTTATACATAGGATTCTTTTGGACTTAGGTTTAGAGGACTTTCCTACATCTGATCCCGTACATATCATAGCTCCTATAGTTGCCACCTTTCTTAGGCAAAGAGCAACTCAGTTGAAAGTTGGCTTTAAGTGCCCTAGAGTTGAGTCTTCTACAGGTGATGCATCTAGGCCTCTTCCATCTAGTGACCCTTCTATTGAGGCATATGTAGACCCTACAGTTGTTGTGGATCCTCCACCATCTACATCAAGCAATTCTTCCTTGCAGAGTATGCTGGATATCGTTATGACCGTTAAGGCGGCGCATGGACAGCTTCTATTGGATGTGCTCAGTAAGCTTCAGACTTTGCGAGCTAATTTAGCGACTGCTAGGGGTTCTACTCCACAGGCTCCACCTCTTGATGATGATTCTTGATTGCCCTTTGGCAATTCGTCACAGAAAGGGGGAATACATACACAAGGAGATAGGGGGAGATTGGAGATTATAGATTGTATCTAGGAACTTTATGATGTATTCTTGTTGGCTTTGATGTATTTCTTTTTTATGGGCTGTATATGTTAGGGGGAGACATTATGCTTTATGTTTATGTGTTTTTATTGTTTCTTGTTTCACGTATGGTACATTTGATTATTGATTTATATTTATAAGGTTATTCATGATATATGTCTTTTATTTTATGTTTTGTGAAATCAAGAAGTTTAATTTTGGTTTACTTGTATTTTCCACACATGCATTTATGTGTTTGTTGAGTGTTTCAAGAATTTACACGATAATTCAGTCGTGGCTGCTGTCTACTTTAGCAACTGATAGATAGTGGTTAGGTTGAATTGTATTTAGGGCTTTTTAAATTTTGAATGGGTTGTTTTTACTTTGAGCATTTTATATTTGTAATGTGTTTTGTCACGGATTGCCAAAGGGGGAGTTTGTTAGGTTCTAAGACTTTAGGAACTAATGTATTAGAACTTCAATTTGTAATATGTTGAAAAACCATGATCAAAATATAAAGTCTAGATTTAGGCTTGCTCAAAGTGTGTTTAATTGTAAAATTGCAATCAAGTGATTGTAGAAATTATTGGACAAAATTTGCAAGGCTCGGTTGATCGAAAATTAGATTCAATCAATCGAACTATGTGCAGAATTATTTTTCTACAGAAATTCCAATTTAGCCCAAGCTCATTTGACATGTCGGGTTTTGTGTTTTACTCTAAGTATAAAAGGAAAAATTCTAGTTACGTTTAGAAGTCTTTTGAAGTGTTGTGTGTTGAATCTTTTGTAAGATCTAGAGATGTTTACCTTCATACACACACTTAGGGTTATCTAGATCAAGATTCATGTTAAGAACTTGATCATCTCTTCAGTTGCTGCACAAAGAACTTTAAAGAAGATCTGAAACCTTTGAGTGGAGTCTCAAAGCCACAAGTAGGTGAACTTATGGTTGCCATGGATCAAGGAAAGAAGTAGTCCGTGGACTCGGAGCTGTCACGTGGTCATGGTAGTAAGTTTTCTAGTCGAGGTAGCAATAGGATTTAGTGGTCTAAGTTCTATTGTAAAAACTTCAATTCTTTCATAGTGGATCTGTTTTACCTTAAGGATAGCTAGGTCAAATCCTTCCCAGGTTTTTTACTGGTTTGGTTTTCCTAGGTTATCATATCATTGTGTTCTTTATATTTTCGCATTATTTACATGATATGATTTTATTGTGTTAATCTAGAATTGAATAATTTATCTAAGTAATCACTTGGCTAAATAACTAGGTTAAACATCTTGTGTTAAAAGGTCTAAAAACATACAATTTGGTTTTGATTAAAGGATTTTGGTTAGAAGAAGTATTGTTTTTAGGGTATTTGGCTTGGGTCAATGTTTTGGTTATTTGGAATCAATTTTGAATATTTAGGTTGCTTTGATTTTGAGTTCATGTAGAATGCAGATTTGCTTTGTTACTTAAAGCACAAACCTTTGAGTAATCAAAACTACTCTAAAGTTTTATTTTAAATTTTAAAGTTTTTGTGTTTGTTGTTTCTGAATGGTCACTTTTTCAAAGCCATTGGAACCATGCAGATTAGTCTTGAACCACGATGAGTATTGTTAAGAATGTACCTTCATTTGAAATTGAAACTGAAATTGAAAAGAGAGAAATAAATTAGAGAAGAAGACAACTATTTGAAGTGGTAATTCTGGATCTAACTCTATCCAAGTTGCATTGGCAAGTATATCTATTGTATAGAAGCTTAGGGTCCGTTTGTTTTGGGTGTAAATGGTTTCAGGAAATCATTTTCTGTAAAATAGGCTATTTGGTTGGCTTTGAAAATAGGCTTTTTCGGAAATGCTTTTTAGTTGACCTTAAAAAATAAGCTTTGACCACGAAAATTCATTTCCATTTCTATTTTCACTTCAAATGGTTTCCGGACTGAGAGAGAGAGAGAGAGAGAGAAGGACCAGGCTGGACTCACATGCAAACACAGAGAGAGAGAGATCGCAAACCCAGACCCAACATTGTCGCACCACCGGTGAGATTGTCAAACCCGAGATAGCGAACCCAGGCCCACGAACTGCGAGTCGCACCGCGCCGATCGCACCTGCGAGTTGCACCCCGCCGCGAGTCACACCGGGAACCCACGAACTGCGAGTTGCGTTGCTCCGATCGCACCGGTGAGTCGCACCGCGCCAATCGAACCCAGTCGCCTCACACGCCTTCGCCTTCAAACCCAGTCGCCTCACCACAACGATCTGACTGGATTTGATGATTTTTTTTTTCTTTGGTTTTGTTTCTTTTGTGGCTTTTGATTGCCAGAGTTTGCCGTCGTGGGTTGAATTGGAGTTTCAGTGGTGTTTGGTGTTGTTTCGGTGGTGGGTATAAATTTTGGTTGTTGTGGGTTGAAATTTTCTGTAATAAAATGTGTTTGGATGCTAAGAAAATGACTAAGAAAATGTGAAAATTTTGTAGGAAAATAGCATTTTTAGAATGTTACCAAACACCGAAAATTATTTTCCGAACTATTTTTCATTGCACAACCAAACAGCTTGAATACATTTTCCTTTCCCGAAAATAGCATTTCCGAAAAATATTTATTTTCTGAAAAATATTTTACATGAACCAAATGCAGCCTTAGTATGAATTATATTTACCATGATTGATTGCACCAGTTTCATTTAATAGCTTTTCATGGTGATTGTTAGGAAACATTATCTAGGACATTAGGTGAACTGCCCTATTCCTAAAATTCTTCTCCAACCACTTTCTTTTTCTGCCACATATCTTTGCTTTGTTCATTATATGCATGTATATTTTAAAAGCGAAAGGCTACACTAGTTTTGGGAATCTTAATACAACATTAAGACCAATGTAAAATAAAGCAAAAGGGCTACCTTGACCGTTAGTTTTCATGCTAACACCAGCCTTAGACAGCCAGAACCGTAGGCAAACACACCATTAGATCATTGAAACCTCCACTAGGAAAGGTTTTTATTTAACCTTTTTAGATTTAGGTTAAAATATGACTTAGTTTTGGACATTTTAATGGATTTGTATAGGTTTAGGTATTTGTGTTAGATTTAGTTTTGTTCTGGATTTTGGTCTTCTTGGTTGGTACTGTTATGGCTCCATGGTGAGATTTGATAATTTGGGCAAATCTTTATTCTCAAATGATGGCTTTATTGGAATTTTTGTATTGTAATCTAATACTATGATGTGGGAATTTTGTTGGAACTATGGCATCTTTCTATGATGTTAGATCTTACAATATGGCAACCTTGAATTCTTTTTTTTCTTTTTTCCTAATTTTTTGGGGTGGTGTTGTTCTTTTATCTTCTCCTTTCTTTCTTTTTTTCTTTTATCTACCTATGGGATTTGATGATCTGGGTATGTAACTACATTTTTTGAACTTTATTGGCCTTGATGTTTGAATGAAAATGAGCTTAATAATCTCATATTGAATTCATTATATCATGTTTTATTTTATTTTATAGGTTGAGTGGGCAGCTATTCTTTGATGATATAAACAAAAATACATTTTCGAAATAAATTACTATCTTACTCTTTTTTCAAACCACACAATAAATTCTTGTCTATGCATCCTGTCAATATCAAGAACACCTGCATTTGTAAGGATGTTCTTATGTTCTCTATACACAGTTATATATCCTAATCAGTTTTAATATCATATCATGTGCATATCAAAGAAGTAATTTTTGTGAAGATCATCTTACTCAACAAATCGGTCAGCATCGACACAATTTTGAAGTACATAAAATGTTGTTGCATTGTGAAGATCATCATTCAACTCACACCTTATTGCTTTCCCTAAATGTCGTCCAGGTGTTGAGAATATGGACAATTGAGAGGTATTTGCACATGCAGAAGTACCTCCATCATAATTTTGCTCTACCCGATTAAATTTGGTTTCTATTCCATGTAAATAGCGAGAACAAAATTTTAGACATTCATTTGCTAAATACTTTTCTGCAATAGAACCTTCTGCATGTACCTTATTACAGACATAACTCTTAAGCTTGTGCAAATACCTATATTTGAAGGCATAATATGAAATTTTATCAAAGGCTATTTAACTTCTTCCAACAATCTATAAAATTTCTTTGCATCTCCATTTGGCTCTTGTGGTTCATTTCCACTTGATTCCCTACCACGCATCACTTGTGGATAAGCATCCTTGATCATATCAAACATATCGCCATATAGCATACCATCATCATCATCACCTTCCACTTCACTATCACCTTCCCCATGAAAGTACCAAGAAGTATAATCTCTCCTTATACCCCTAAATAAAAGATGATACTGGACCTCATCCTGAATCTTACGATACCTGTTGCTACAATCAATACACGGACAGTTGATTGTCATATCTTCATCTATTGAATGTTTAAATGCATAGTCAAGAAAGTTTTCAACTCCTTTAATATACTCAGTGCACGATCTAGTAGAAAGATGCATCCGAGATTTATCAACCATCATTTTATCTACACCATTTAAATCATTGTATTAATCATAACTAATATTGATGGTGCAGACAATAAATCTTCATAAGTCAATTATAAATAAATATGAGCTAAGTTTCATACCTGATTGGAACAAAAACCACCCACAATCTTTACCCCTTCTTCAGCAGAGCTTCTGCAAACAATATCAAGGCCTGCAAATTGCAAAGAAAATCAACGCCTATGCTTCAACCATCTTGTAGGAAGCAACTCCAAACCTTATACATTTAAAAAAAAAAAAAAAAAAAAAAAAAAAAAAAAAAAAAAAAAAAAAAGGTACAAGTGTGAAGATTGGAACATAGTTCAAGTTTGAAGTTAGCCTTAATGAGGAAAAAACTATGATCCCAAATTCAGATGGATTTTTAAAGGGGTACTTAACTATAAATTCATCATTTTATAATGAACCTTATATCCCTTGTACTAGGATGGCTTGCATGCCATGTATAAAATAAAACTTGATTAAAAACACAAATAATTGAATTGAGATTGTCACATTCTTCAAAGAAGGCAAACACCTTTACTAATCAAGTACCAACTTTCTCATATCCAAAACATAGACATGCCTTTTTCATTTCCTGGTCATGCTACAATACCCTAGTATCATGCCGTTACTGTATATCCATAAATTACTGTAAGACGCTAGAGCCAGGTCTTGACAAAATAATATATTCTCTCAGTGATAAACAATCATTTTGATATCTCAAATTAATAATGGTGTCAGCAACAGCAACAAGCACATATACAGGGAACAATAGAAGGAAGTCATTTCGTAAAATATTCAAAAAAGGGTAAGAGTCACAAATTCAAATTGTGGGGTGGGGTAAGGAAACAAGAAAACAGATCAGTAGAGCACCTTCTAGGCTTTTATTGCTTGGCTCACTGCTATCTCTCCCAAATTGTAAACACAGAATATAACCACATAGGTTAAGGACCATATTGCAAACCAAAACTACTCCCCAATTGCAACAAAAGGTAATGCCCTTATGACAAAGAACAGCAAGGGCAAAATCAGTACTAATTACAACTCTCTCTATCAATATTGATGACCAACTGGGGACTAAAAAAATTAACGTTTCTAGCACTGAGAAAACTTCCAACATAAAGTGATTAAATTCATGAGTTCACCCACCGCCCCATAGTTACCAACCGCCGTGTCTTGAGAAAGAGTCATTATCCAGAGATATAGCAAGAGCAACAGCTACCGCTCTCTCTGACAGAGTCAACGGACGGGCAACTTCCAACTCTTATATCTGCCACCAAAGACTGCACATATAAGATTAGAGAAATGAATAAAATCATTGAATGAAAATAATTCCTTTTTTGTTTCCTGATGTGGGACTCTACCATTGTAGCAGGGCCAGTCTTGGAGCCAGGATTAGAACTCCTAAATCGGATCACATACTGACCAGCATCAATAGAGATCTGCATTTCATCAAATTATATTTCAAAATTTGGGGCAAATTAGAATCGTAATCTTCCTTATCTACCAAATTGTAATCAAGATCACTTACAATACACGGCTCTACGAAGGAAGAGGCTGGTTGGTTAGGAACGTTTTCAATATGATTGCAGATTAAAACTTTTTAAGAAAATATCAACAACATAGGTTAGGTGATGAACAATTAACGCATGCATTGCTTTGCGCATGGGTTCTTGTAAAATTCTAGAACATTGATTTTATTGATTAAAAGAGAATACAAGTAATTGAGTTTCATACATATCACTACTCCTACATATATACAAATTGAAAGAAGAAGAAAACAGAGTAACAAATTCCCTGAATTTTAGGGAATTTGGAGGGAAAACAATTACAACCAATTTCGATGTACATGTGTGCTTGGAGTGCCTAATCACTTAATTGATTACTTAAGCTATCTGATATCATCACCATGAGTGTATGAACTGCTCATGAAATGGCACAACTTCAATTAAGTCCATCAATTCTCTGCTTGCCCAAGCCATCTGTGAGGCTTGAGTTATGCATCCACTCTCTACATCAAGTCTAGGTCTACTCTGTTGTGCAAGTGTTTCAACATGAAGCACATCTTGAACCTTAGTTTGATGAGCAAGACCTCTTTCATTATTCTCAACACTCCCCCTCAAGAGCAAAGCTCTTGACTCTTCTTTCTCTGTTACATATTCTGGATATTTAATAGCCTGAGCAAAAATGTTGATGATACCTAATCTTCTTAGTAACTTTAGGAAAGTTCCCACTCCAAGTACCTTAGTGAAGATATCAACTAGCTGATTCTTTTTTGTCACATGGAATTGCTTAATTGTACCATCTAGAATTCTATTTCTAACTATGTGACAATTAGCTTCAATATGTTTAGATCTTTCATGAAACACAGGATTAGCAGCTATGTGTAAAGCTGCCTGGTTGTCACAATACATTAATACAGGTTTAGAGTGTAAGACATGAAGGTCCTTCAACAAATACAGCAACCAAGTCACTTCACAAGTGGTGGTTGCCATGCACCTATACTCAGCTTCGGCAGAGGAACTAGAGACCACACTTTGCTTCTTTGACCTCCAAGAAATCAAAGCATCCCCTAAAAATACACAATACCCAGTAAGTGACTTCCTAGTGTCAGGGCACCCTACCCAATCTACATCACAATAAGCTTTAAGTTGCAAATCTGACTGAGCAGGAAAGAATACACCTTGTCCTGGAGTCCTTTTGATGTACTACAATATTATGGTAGTAGCTTGCATATGTGGCAGTCTAGGTGTTGAAAGAAACTGACTAAGCCTGTGGACTGCATAAATAATGTCAGGCCTACTCAATGTTAAGTACATTAACTTTCCTATAAGCCTTCTAAACTGCCTAGCATCTTTAAGTAAGTCTCCACTTCCTTTAAACAATTTTAATTGTTGTTCCATAGGAGATTTAGCAGGCTTATAACCAATCATACCAGTTTCCTTAAGAACTTCAAGGGCATACTTTCTTTGATTAACACTAATCCCTTTCTCACTTCTAGCTATTTCCAAGCCTAAGAAAAATCTAAGTGAACCAAGATCCTCAATCCCAAATTTCTGATCTAAAAGGGACTTTAAAGCTGCCACACAAGCTAGATCATTCCCTGTAATGACCATGTCATCTACATAAACAAGTAAAGCAGTGAACAATGTTCCTTTGGTATAAACAAAGAGAGAATGGTCTGAGTGAGATTGTGTAAACCCAAGTTGCAAGATTGTAGCTGAGAGCTTAGCATACCATTGCCTAGATGCCTGCCTTAAGCCATATAATGACTTAAGCAATCTACAGACCAAAGGAACAGAAGATAAGGAAGAAGGAAGCTCCCCCTTACTATGAAAACCAGGTGGCAAACACATATACATCTCTTCTTCAAGATCTCTATGAAGGAAGTCGTTATTAATGTCTAGCTGATGCAGTGGCCAACCTTTAGCAGCAGCAAGAGCAAGTATCACCCTAACTGAAACAGTTTTAGCTACTGGAGAGAAGGTTTCTAAGAAATCAAGCCCCTCTCTCTGTGTGTACCCTTTAGCTACTAACCTAGCTTTATATCTCTCAACTGAGCCATCAGGATTGAGCTTTATTTTATACACCCATTTACAACCAATAGGGGTTTTGCCAAGAGGTAAAGGAGTGATAACCCAAGTATTGCTCCTTTCAAGTGCAGAAATCTCCTTATCCATTGCCTCTCTCCAAGCAAGATCCTTCACAGCTTGAAAGAAATGCTCAGGTTCTTTAGCATTAGTACTAATAGACATGAGATAAGAATGATAAGTAGGCTCCAAATGGGAATAAGTGAGAGATGCTGCAATATCATAAGGTGTGCTAGAACTAGCAGTAGCAGCTACATCATTACAAGAATAATCTTGTAAGTAAACAAGTGGTTTATGGACCCTGGTAGATCTTCTAGTAGGAACAAGTGGTGGCTCAACAATAGGCAAGTGTGGATCAGGTAAAGATTGATCAGTAGGAACGCTAGACAAAGATTGAGAAGAGGGTTTAGCAGCTACAGTCTGATCAAAGGAAGTTAATGGAGGTGAAGTAGTAGGGGTTGTGAAAGGATTGTTGAAATTATCATCTGAATGGGAAGCTAAGACATCAAAAACACTCAAAGATGGATTAGAATCATTAGAAACATTAATAGGAGTAACAAATGTGTCCTTTATAACCTGTGGAGTAGAGTCAGAACCAGCTTCAAGCATAAAAGGATCAAATTTAGCAATAGAAATAGAAGCAAACAGAAAGAGTTCCTCATCAAAAACAACATCCATAGAAACAAAAATGGTGTTTGTGGACAAATCCAATACTTTGTAACCCTTGACACCAAAAGGATAGCCCAAGAAAACACACTTCTTACCTCTAGGTGCAAACTTGGATCTATTGTGTGAGAGAGTAGAGGCATAACATAAATAGCCAAAAACTCTCAAGTGTGAATAACTAGGAGCATGACTAAACAAGATTTCAAAAGGTGTTGTATGAGACAAAGCTGAATTAGGAATTCTATTTATCAAATACACTGTAGTAAGTATACAATGACCCCAGAAATGCAATAGTAAGTTGGATTGAAATCTGAGGGCTCTTGCAACATTCAGTATGTGTTGATGCTTCCTTTCCACAATAGCATTTTGCTGAGGAGTTTCAACACAACTGAGTTGATGCAAGATGCCTCTTTTAACAAATAAATCCTTCATGATAAATTCAGTATCATTATCACTTCTTATGCATTTCACTTTAGTATTAAATTGTGTCTCAATCATTGTACAAAACTGTTCCAACGTACATTGTGTATCTGATTTGTGCTTCAACAAATACACCTAAGTGCACCTAGAACAATCATCTACAATAGTCAAGAAGTATTTGAAACCATCAATTGTAGAAACAGAGAAAGGACCCCATATATCACAATGAATCAAATCAAAACATGCTTTGGATACATGAGAACTTGAAGGAAAAGGTAGTTTCTTTTGCTTAGCCAAAGGACATATTTCACAATGAAATTGTTTATTAGAATTGAGAAGAGGCATATTATTTTCATACATCAAAGCTAACTTGGCATTTGACAGATTCCCTAAACGAGAATGCCATACATGTGGATGCACATTATGAACAGAAAACACTGTTGAAAAGGAAAATGAAGCTGATTTGCTCTCTTTTAGCAGGTAAAGACCATTGAACTCCTTACCCTGACCAATTGTGCTCCAAAGAGCAAGGTCCTGGATAAAACACATGTTACCAAAGAAAATAAGGCAGCAAAATATGGATTTAGACAATTGACTAATTGATATAAGGTTGAAGCTAAAAGAAGGAACACAAAGAACATCTTATAGAACAAGTTTTTCTGTGATTTTGACAATTCCTATGTGGGTTACAAAAGAAATCTCACCATTAGGCAAATTAACATGAGTGTTTAAGTTAGAAGTAATGGAAGTAAAGTATGTAATTGAATGTACCATACGGTCAGTTGCTCCTGTATCTATGACCCAATCAGTGGAATTCAAAGCTTCCCTATTTACTGTTTTGGCAGAAAAAATTGAATGTTCTAAATTGGGTTTAAAAGGCAAAGTAGATAGAGTACCTGACATGGTATTGATGAGATTGGACTATGAGATAAGATTGGCTTAAGATTGTGAGGAAGTAGAAGCCACCTCAGCAGCCACACCAGAAGCTGTACCAAAAAATCCATCAACACCAACACTGCTTACATTTGCTGCATGATGAATTTCACCACCACCAGCGCTCAAGTATGCCAGCAACTGTTCACATTGAGATTTAGAAATAGGGCATTGATTGGATGAAATGGAAGCACACTCTGATACTGTGCTTTGATCAGAAGAAACTTGATTCACAGTGGCATTGGCCTTGCCTTTATGCTTGTATCTAGGAAAATACCCATGCAATTTGTAGCATTTTTCCACTGTATGCCCAAGCATATTGCAATGAGTGCACAAAGGCCTCTCTCTTTTGCTGTTATTGCCCTTATTCCAATTAGAATTACCAGAATTTCCCTTGGAATTGACAAACATTGCCACTGTGTCTGATTGTGAAGAGAAAGAACCTCTATGACCAATGCTTTTGTGTGACTCTTCTTGAAGAACCAAGGCATAAATCTTGCTAATCGAAGGAAAAGGCTCCTGCATCAGAATTTGAGTCCTTATAGTCTCAAAATTCTCATTCAAACCCATTAGAAACCTCATAGCATAAGCCTTGTCATAAGAAGCACTTAGGGTTTTGATTGCTCCGCAAGTACGCTCTGGTAATGGTTCCAAATTGAGTAGTTAATCCCGTAGTTTCTTGAATCTTGTGAAATACTCTATGACTGTCATCTAGTTCTGAGAAATATTAGAATTTTCCTTCTAAAGATTGTAGATTTTGGGACCACTACCCTGTGAATAGAGTTTTTGTAATTCAAACCACATCTCTTTGGCAGTTTGACAGTACATTATGCTACTAGATACATCAACGTGCATGGAGTTGATCATCCATGAGATCACCATTGTGTTGCAACTTAACCAATCTTCATAGAGAGGAGATTCTGGATCTGGCTTAGTAATTTTTCCATTAATGAAACCTATCTTCTTCTTGGCAGTGAGAGCTAAGATCATAGCCCTTGACCAAGAGTGATAATTCTTCATTCCAAGCAGTGGTTGTGTGACCAAGATGTTGCCTGGATTTTTATTCGGATTGAGAAAATATGGATTTGGAATATTTGAAGGATTCATTTCAATATTTGATTGAGAAGTACGATTGGTTTGAACACTTGATTCAGGGGACGCCATGGATGGTGCTCAAGAACTCAATTGAGAAAGACGAAGATCAGAGAAAAAGAGATTATTTTTCAAAAAAATTCTGTAGAAATTAAAAGAATGAATTTTTTCGGGAAAAAAAAATATCTGATCAAAGAAAGAAAATTGAAGAGGAATTGGCTAGGAAATCAGTGAATCTGTGCTAGCCAAGGCTCTGATACCATGTAAAATTCTAGAACAATGATTTTATTGATTAAAAGAGAATACAAGTAATTGAGTTTCATACATATCACTACTCCTATATATATACAAATTGAAAGAAGAAGAAAACAGAGTAACAAATTCCCTAAATTTTAGGGAATTTGGAGGGAAAACAATTACAACCAATTTCTATGCACACGTGTGCTTGGAGTGCCTAATCACTTAAATGATTACTTAAGCTATCTGATATCATCACCAGGAGTGTATGAACTGCTCATGAAATGGCACAGCTTCAATTAAGTCCATCAGTTCTCTACTTGCCCAAGCTATCTGTGAGGCTTGACTTATGCATCCACTCTCTACATCAAGTCTAGGTCTGCTCTGTTGTGCAAGTGTTTCAGCATGAAGCACATCTTGAACCTTAGTCTGATGAGCAAGACCTCTTTCATTATTCTCAATAGTTCTCAATCAATGTGTAGATAATTTGATCCAAAATTTTAAATAAAAATTCTAAATCCAATGCAAAAGGCTCCAATAATATGTCAAATAAATTCATATTTATCAAGATAGTTGTTTTAAAAAAAAAATTTTTTGAGAGACCTGTGGGGTTCCAATTTCAGGTCTATATTTCTGCTTCTACTATTACTCTGCTGCCACTGTGCTGCCTAGCCTCTCACACTCCCAGATCTCACTTAAAAAGTTAGGCATTCTTTTTTTCAATTATCTTGATCTTTAGTCGCTTTTCTCTTCTTCTTTTTTTGGGGTCTCTTGTCGCGCAGTTGCATGTTATCAGTTGGCATGAGTTGGGAGTGTTAGAGGGAAAAGTGAAAAAATTTAGAGGGAAAGGAGAATTGTGTTCTGAGGGAGTTGGGAGTAGGGAGTTAGGGATGGCAATTTTGCCCTGCCCCGCTTTGACCCGCCCCTCCCCACTTCACCCCATGCGGGTTTTCCCCACCCCGCAAAGGTGGTGGGGCTAGGATGGGGCAAGATTTTAGTCCTGCACCCCGGGGCGGGGCGGGAATGGGTTTACACTTTTTAGACCCACCCTGCCCCGCCTCGCCCCATCCCCACCCCGCCCCGCATTAACAAGGGTTAAATTGTAATTTTTTCATGCCCTAAAATCCTACTATTTAAACAAAAATATCATTAGCTTATTTTATTCTACTTAACGTAGCTCTGTACCTCTTTTTTCTCTCTAGCAAAGTTAGAAATAAGGTACCAATTTTAACGTTTTCTTTTGTCTTTATTAGAAACAAATTTATATACTATTGAATTACTGAATTCATTCATGATTCATACGTCTTTCTCAACTTACTTTTCATCATGAACATAATTTTTTTTTTAATGCGGTAACGGTTTGGGCCTGAGTTTGAGACTCTAAATATTTGTGTCTGTGTCATTGTGTGTGTGTGGGTATTTGGCTGTTATAACTTATAAGGTACAGGTTTGAGACTTTGTCTCATTCTCTATGAAATAGTCACAAAATGGGAGTACTTGAGTGTGCTAGTTTTTAAACATACGTAGGAACAAAGGACAACCAATACTTCTTATAGTTTTTCTTTGTTTGGACACGATCTGTTATTTTATTTTATTTTATTTTATTTTTTGGCGGGCTGCTGTCTGCTAGTATCCTTGCTTTTTGTAAGTTTTTGGGCTTCAATCCCTTTTTTCAATATAATTCTATCTTCGAAGTAAAAAAAAAGTTATAATAATAATAATGCACACTACTTAGTAATTTATAACATTTACTGAGTTCAAGTATATTTTTATTATTGAAACATGTCATTTTATTTGAAAAAATTGTAATAGTTGTAGGGAAAATTAACAAGAAATAAAGTTTTACGGGGTGGGGCGGGGCTTCGTGAGGCCTTAAATGGCGGGGATGGGGCAAGGAATTTTCCTTGTCATGCAAGGTAGGGCGGGAATGGGGCAAGAAAAATCCATGCGGTCGGGGGCGAAAACCCCATCCTTCGGCCCCGCCCCGCCCCATTGCCATCCCTATAGGGAGTGTTAAAGGGAAAAGTGAAAGAATTATGAGGGAAAGGGGAATGGTGTTCCAAGGGTTATAAGACTTTTTTTTTTTTTTTTTAATTTTAAATTTTAGAATACATGTAGCGGCATGTGGTTTGAAATTTATAAGGTTTAAGTTTAAACAATTATAAATGTTTATAATAAACAATAATAAATAGGAGTATGTATATGAAATACATAGGTTAATTAATGAAATAAATTAGATACAATTCATAACTTGAATAGCTCCCCAAAATTAGATAATAAAAAAGATTATATGTCACATGTTAAAAGAACAATATGAAATCTCCACAAGTGAGCTATATCAAATACTATAAAATAACAATATAGTTTAGCCATTAAATATTAAAACAAATGATGGGTTTGCTTATATGTAAAAAATGGTTTAATTTGAGCTCGATTTGGCTGTTCAATTGAGTTTAAATTTCATCAACACCAATATGTTACCATGCTATGCAAATCCAATGGTTAGAATTGGAATCTAAATTGCCGCATGATGGTTGCATGTTATGTACCCGTATTTTGATCAATCCACTCTCACAATCAAACCATCCAATCACACCCTAATTTCACCAATACCCATACTTTGCCATGCTCTTCCCATCCAATGGTTGGACTTTGAATTTGGTGCCATTTTCAAAACTGCCAAATTCTAGACTTATGCCTTTGCAGGGATGGCCTAAGGCCTACACTTAATGCCCCCACTACAAAAGGCTCAAAATTTTATAAAATTATATGTGTGTGTGTATGTGTATATGTATGTATGTATGTATATATGTCTATGTGTGTGTGTCTATATATATATATATATGCATATAATGGTTGTTTACCTTTTTTATTATCATTAGTGATACTAAGGATAACACAATTTACTATAGGATTACAAATTGACATGTTACCTATCACAAAAAAGAAATTTAAACATTCATAATTAGGTTGTTGAAGTTTATCAATCATAATCATTTTATATTATATTGTGAACATTTTGTAGTACCATTAATGCATTTTTCCTTTTCATTTCTATCAAGACTTCCAAAATATGAGACCAATAGCAACCTAACCTAATTGAAACCCTAAAATGTTTCAAAAAAATGTTACAAATGTGTTAAATCACTAATTATAGATTAATCTCTCTCTCTCGCTCTCTCTCTTAAAAACAATTAATAAAATTAAAAATTAGATTACAATTTTACTTAACTATACATTGTCATATATCCAAAATAAAGTATCTTTTTTAATTGACATATATTTTTATTTCTTTTTATTAAAATTTATTGTTCAACTATGATATTAAATTCTCTATATGAAATTAAGATTAGTTAAGTTGGTATTATTCTTTAAATTAAGTATTTGATATTGTATCAAATTAACCTTGATTTGATTAGTATTAAATGATTTTATTTAATTAATATTTACACATAAAATGCTTCGCATGAATTTTTTGTCTTATGCTCCAAATTATGTTGGTTCACCTCTACACCCCTATTCCTATCCCCTAAGGAAAAACTTTGAATACCTTGAGCACAAAATCCAATATACATCCTTTAAAATTTTGTTTAAAATCCATTTTTTTCACCTTGATTTTTGAAAAATCTCTTTTAAGGACAAAATACTAGTAGGCATCCCATGGATCACACATAAGAGTGATCGAGGTAGCCCAAAGTACTTCCTTTAAAATTTTGTTTTAAACCTAGTTTTTCACCAACTACAATATACTTGTAGGTGTTCTCGTGGATCACATATGGGATTGATAGGGGAGTTAACCCAAAGTACTTCCTTCAAAATTTTGTCTTAAATTCAATTCAAAGGTTTTCCATTTTTTTTAAAACCCCATTGCAATGATTAGGACTCCCCCACCTTAAAACGTGATTGGGATATGGAAAACATTGAGATTTTTATTTTATCTCAACAATAACCCTGGCTAGTCATGGGTTCTTTTTAAAAGAATTTAAAGTTAGGACATTTTTCCCCCTCTAAAATCAAAACCACTTATATCTAAGCACATGTATTATTCTAAATGTGTGTATGATATCGTGGGACATATGTCCTCCACATTGGGCAAGTGTCTTGTTTAATCTATGTTGCACACATTTTGAAGGGACAATCAAAATTAGGTCTTGAATATGGTCAGGTCCCTAGTGATGAAAAAAATGAGGGTGAGTGAATTGAGATGCTTTGGTCATGTTCATACGTGGGTAGCTTATGCATTAGTAAAAAAGAGCGAGTTGATTCAAGTTGAGCAATCAAAAAAAGGTTGAGGAAGACAAAAAATAACATTAGAAGAAATAATAAAATATGACATGTCAATTAAAGTTTTAAAATTTTTTTTTTAGAAAAATAAACAAACTAAAGTTAATTTCACCAATCATGATATGCCATATATTTGATTTTTTTTTTTTTCAATTAAAGACTTTAGTTATTTTATAAAGAAAGTTAAATAAATACATAGCAAGTTTTGATTATAGGAACATAAAAAATAGTAGTACAAGGACTTATATTGGAAGTCCAAAACTTGTCACATAGTGTGTGCAACTACTAATAATTTCATCACCATAATGCACCCTTGTTGTGATAGTTACTTCACAAGTATAAGTACTTATAAGGTGTAATGGGTAAGGGCCGGGATAAGTCTCTAGGAGGGAGCTTTACATACATATACACTTAGATCAGGCTAAAGTAGAATTTCTATCTTGTATAAAAAAAATAAAAATAAAAATTTCATCAATAAATTTTGGACTTTACGTTCTTTTGTGATTAAAATCTTGGATTAATGAGTTTGCCAGGTATTTATATCTTTTTATTTAAGTCAAGTATAAATAAGATGGAAACTCTCTCATAAAAAAAAGTATAAATAATATTTCTGCTTAAAAAAAAGTATAAATAAGACTGACTTTAAATACTTCAAACGATAAATTATTTTGAAAGATAGTCCCCTTCTAAATAAACAGGTTTTATATTTATTTCTTTGGCAAAATTTAACTCGTGTACATCTACAATTGCCTATGTATATATCATGGGGCAAATGATATCTTTACCTTAATATAATAAAAATATATATGCATCTATTCCCAAAACTGGGCATATCTATAAGTTAAAAATATTATAATAATAAATAAGGATCCTTAGCATAACGGAACTTGTGACGATGGACCATCTACGGCGTTTTTTTTTTTTTTTTTTTCATATAAAAGAGAGAAGAAAAAGAAAAAAATATGTCATATTAATTCCAAAGTAAAGTCAACGTGAAAGTGTCTACCACACATTAGACCATTTGTTTTTCTTATTATTTATTAAATCATAATTAATTTCCTTAAAAAACACTTAACATACTTTTATTATCATAAAAAAAAGAAAGTCCACACAGGCACACACCACACCACACGTGATTTTTCCCTGTTCTAATTAAATTTAACTCGGTTTTAGATTTGTTGTTCTAATTAAATTTGTCTTTTTCCCTGTTGTTGATCTGTTGTTGTTGTTTTGATTTAGATTTGTTGTTGTAATTAAAATTTTCTAATTTTAGATTGTGGTACCGTTACACTTGAGAGAGAGAAATGAGTTCGGTTGAGAAGGGAGAGAGTGAACAAAGAGGAAAGGAGCTGATTTTTTGGGTTTGCTCAGCCAAAAATGAATTTGCCTAGTCCAGTGGAGATGCTCTTACTGATTAATAAAAAAACTTTTGAGATTTTTTAGCAATTATTCTTACCATTTGTCTTTTAGTTAAAACTTTTATCGCTTAATCTTTATCGCTTTGAGATTGTTCCTCTTAACCATGGTAGTCCCTCACAAATGCTATGTCCATCATCTAAGCTTCAAATTGATGAAGGAGCACATCATGCCTCTAATTCCATTATAATAGGTAGTATTTACATTAAATTTAGATACTTTTTTTTTTATCGTATTTACTTATTCATAATTAATGCTGTGATATGGTTGCACCTTCATTATTGCACTTCCACCAAGGATCTGCATCATGCATAAAAGTTCCAAATCCATTATATTACTATAGCATCATTGCAAGTGGCTGGTTGAGAATATTGTGATGATCTTACATGTTTCTTTGTTGGAAGTTTGAATTTCATAATAGTGATCCAATTGATGATAAAAACTGTTGATTTATTCAAAGAATTAAGATGACCAAGATAAATGATGTATCAAAGAGGATGAAATGAAAAAATTCGTGGGAAATTGATGTACATAGAAGGATAACATTAGTATGTAGGGAGTTTTAGACCCATGAAGGGGAGGGAGTAAAATTTCATTCATAAAATGGACAACCTTGATACTATCTTCAGTTGCCCCTTCTGCAAACATGGAACTAGTGTCGAATGTTGTATGTTAGTATTTTTATTAAAATTCATTTCCCTATGGTACATGATGTTTAGAAGACAATTTCCATCTTATTGACTTTTTATCTTTTCTTGTTATGCACCTTTTGTTGAGATTGTTCACAACATGTGCAAATTTTAAGAAGTCGTATTTCTTGTGTACTTGGGTTGTGCTTTGCGCTTATTCAATGGTTCAATTACCTATCAAAAAAAATTGAGAAGTTATGAAAATGGGGCAGCTCAAATTCTGGTTAAAATCTATCAACTGGATGTCCATATTTTTCATCTACTGAATTGTTGTATCATACCCAACTAAAATTGATGAAATCATTTTGTTATTTTTGGAGGGAAAAATAATTTTTCTAGCTTTTTTTTCATGGCATAATTTTCATTAATTAGATAACGTGAGTGGGAATTTTATTATTAACATGAGGTAAAATATCCTTAATAGCATTGAAATTCTTGTGCTGCCTAATAATTCTTCAATTTGGTAGCAGGGTATGCAACTATGCACTCAAATTAAATGTTAGCTGGAAACAAAATGTTTTAAGCATGAATTTTTTTTCTTTTTTGGTTAATTTCTTTTGCTGTTAAAATAATATTCTTGTGCTTGAATATGTGAGAGATCAAAAACAGATGTTAAATGTGATATATGTTATGTTATTAACTTATTTCACAATATTATTATATGATTCTTTCCCTTATTGGGAGAGCTTCTTTTTCTTTTCTTTTTTTTCTTCAAAGTGACTAGAAGAATCAATTTCTTGTGGCACTAGCATTATTTATTAAACAACTGACATAATTCTAGATAATTATGTCAATAGGTACACGTTCTTTATCAAATTATTATTATTATTTGTTTTATCAATAGGTACTAATGTTGGAAAAAAGAGGGGTTGAGGAAAGGCTAAAGGCATCAATGCAGGAGATGGTGAAATAGAGGTTGAGATTTATGATGGCAAGTGAGTGACTTATTGCTATGTTGGCTTGTTGAAACTAATTATGGTATCATAGCTATATGACATTGTTAACATGTTTGATTTCAATTTTTGGAATTGTTACACCAAAAACCACTTGAAAGATTACTATTCTTTTTCACCAAAAACTTAATGGAGCTTGGACAACTTTTAGAGAATACCCAAATTCTGAGCTAGAGACTTGCTCGATATAGAGCTTAACACTTTAAGCATAAGCAGCCAGATGAGGAAGTGGAGAAGGCATTTAGAGAATCAGTGAAACACTGCTATTCTGATTGGATGTTTTGCATTAGAAATCATATTTTTCAGAAGTACAAAGAGAAAGAAGATCGTTACAAGAATAATTCTTCCTTCATTCCTACACCTTTTTGGAAAGAGATGGTGGATAAATGGATGAAGGGAGATTGGGGGGTGAGTATAAATGAAATACATGTCATAAATTCTCTCACTCTCTCTCTAACCATTATTTGTTAATATTTTCATAGAAACTAATGTTCTAATGTATGAATTATGTGTGCAGGAGATAAGTTTGACAAATAAGGATAACAGAAATAAATCTAAAATTTTCTCCACTACAAGTTTTGTACCAATGGCCAAGTATAGTTATGAAATGGTATCTTATATTATCATCAAATAGTTTTAAATTTTATCGTGTATTTACATAGTTTAATAACTTTACCAATATATATATATATATATTAAATATTGCAGTATCTTGAGACGGGCTCTAAGCCTAGCCCCATTGATTGCTTTAAGAAATTTCACACAAAGAAGGATGGCAAAGAATGGGCAATTGATCAAGCTAAGACATTATATGTATGCAACTTATACCAAATTTTTAATTTTGTTATCAACTTTAATTTTTTTGTTGTTTTGATTTTGCATGTGGTTTTTATTTATGTGTAGGAAAAAATGGACGCCATAAAGGTCAAAACTGTTTCTGAAGGTACTAAGACAAATGATTATCAGATCTTTCATGAAGTGGTTGGTGAACCAAGTCATGGTTGTATTCTTGGCATGAGAATAGGTATTAAAGCTAAGGATGTGTACAGCTTAACTTCATATGGTAAAGGTTGTAGCAAATACTGTAGAGAAGATTTTACAAAAGAAAAAGAAGATTTGGAGGCATGTTTTAGAGAAGAAATGGATTCCAAACTTGCAAAACTTGTGGAGAAGTTTGCACAAAAGTTGCAGTTGATGGGCATACCACAACAATCTAACATATATCCAGCTACCACGTTATAATCTCAAACTTATGCTTTTGCTTCTTGGATCTTCTACAACTTTCTATTGGTTTGTTGTGGTTTACAGCTTGCATCTATTATAATATTATATTATGTTATATTTAGTTTTGATAAATGATAATAGGCCTATGATATTATCTACTGTATTGACAGATGTGTATAGGTTTTGTATTTAATTTTGTATATCATATGTGTTTTGTAATTTACGTTTTTTACAATTGTAATATTTTTTTAATTTATATTTTAATTTTTTTTTTATAACCAAATAAACTTCCCATTCATTAAACTAGAAAATCATTCAAGAGGGATACATCATACAAAATTTGTTGCTTAATAACAGGTGGGGTGTCTTCCACCCAAACAATAACATCAGATACAAACCTGGCATTTTGTGCCATAATGTGTGCTGCAGAATTCTTATTTCTGCAGATGTGGTTGACTGCCCATGAATCAAAACCACATGGGCTTAACTTTGCTCCTTCAATCACCATAATGATAGAGCTTGGTGCCACGCTTTTCTCTGTCAGGGACTTAACAACAACCTGGGCATCACTTTCCAGAATTACCTTCTTTAGGCTTAGCTCCCTTGCAAAAATAATACCTTCCTTAATTTCTTTGGCCTCCATTTCCAATGCTTTCAGGGGAAGATCACACTTTTTGCTCATTGCTCCCATATGCTGTCCGTATTCGTTTCTTATGACCACTCTCACTCCACGACATCCCAATTCCTTAAACACCACTCCATCGACATTTATCTTGTAGAAACCTTTTTTTAGAGGGGTCCATGACTGTCCGTGTGAAGTTGCAGGTCTGTTCTTTACAGTTTTAAGCTATCTGACTTCCCTCGTATAAGCAGCCACCTCACGTGCTATCAGCTCCGGGCTTTGACACTTACCCCCATGGCTTACCGTGTTTCCGTTGTTCCACAGACCCCATGCCGTGGCTGCAAACAACTCCCAATCAATCCCAAGCCGCCTCCCTAAAAAGTCCCACACTATATCAACAAAGTCCCTTGGTATGACCTCCAACAAGGGCAGCTTCAATCTTGTGTTACTCCACACCTCCTCTGCCACTTTGCACCCCCACAAAATATGCCCAGAAGTTTCACAGCCCCCACACAGGTCACAAACGTCATTTCTCCCAATACCCCTAGCTCACAATTGATACTTGGTTGGAAGTATATTTGAGCATGCTCTCCACATAAACATTCTAACCTTATTTGGTCAATTCAAACTCCAAATTTGTTTCCATAAGCTTTTCATACTAGCTGTTTCTAAGCATTCCCCTCCTTCTAACTTGGGATGTGCTTCTCGCAAAAGAGTTTGGGTCACCTTACATGCACCATTGACCATAAACATACCCTTTGGTGTCCATGCCCAAATTAGGGAGCCCCTAGTCAGCCGAGGGCTTAAGGGAATGCCAAGGATAACATTGGCTTCATGGGGAAGGAACATTCTCCTTATTTTTGCAACATCCCAGCTTCGCCTATCCATGTCTATAAGCTCTGCCACTACTTCAGCCTTGGGCTGAAGGGGTTTTGGACTTACTATTTTAAAAGCTTCCAGGGTTGGAAGCCACCGGTCATCCCAAATGCTCACTTTCTCCCCGTTGCCAATAGCCCACCTCGAACCCCTTCCAACTATTTCCCGTGCTTCCATGATGCTCCTCCAAGCATAGGAAGGCCGTCTACCCAACTCGGCTTCCAAGAAGGTATTCTTCACAAAATATTTTGCCTTAAAGATTCTATGGACCAAAGATTTCTAATTTGACAAGATTCTCCATCCTTGCTTAGCGAGGAGTGCTAAATTAAAAGCTTTCAAGTCCCTAAAGCCCATTCCGCCTTTTTCCTTCGTTGTGCACATCTTCTTCCATGACATCCACGCCATTTTCCTCTCCTTATCTTTTTATCCCCACCAAAAGTTTCTCATCATTGAGTTTAGCTCATTACAAAGTGAGTCTGGGAGCTTGAAACAACTCATTGTATACGTGGGCATGGCTTGGGCCACGGCCTTAATGAGCACCTCCCAACCAACATTAGACAACAAGTCATGGTCATATTCTTGGCGTGGGAATAGGTATTAAGGCTAAGGATGTGTACGGCTTAACTTCATCTAGTAAAGGTTGTAGCAAATGCTGCAAAAAAGATTTTACAAAAGAAAAATAAGATTTAGAGGCACATCTTAGAGAAGAAATGGATTCCAAACTTGCAAAACTTGTGGAGAAGCTTGTGGAGAAGTTTGCACAAAAGTTGCAGTTGATGGGCATACCACAACAATCTAACAAAGATCCAGCTACCACGGTATAATCTCAAACTTATGCTTTTGCCTCTCGGATCTTCTACAACTTTCTATTGGTTTGTTATGGTCCACAGCTTGCATCTATTATAATATTATTTTATTTTATATTTAGTTTTGATAAATGATAATAGGCCTATGATACTATCTACCGTTTTGACAGCCGTGTATAGGTTTTGTTTTTAATTTTGTATATCATATATGTTTTGTGGTTTACGTTTTTCACAATTGTTATATTATTTTAATTTATATTTAATTTTGATAGTGGTTTAAGTAATCAATTAAGTTATTATTATTGTTAAACTAGTCCATACATGTTTATTGGCTTTATTGCTTTAAGTACTTGTTTATTTTGGGTGCAATATGTGTACTTATTTATTGAATCATTGATACAAATACAAATTCACTTTAATTGTTTCATTTTAACTCATGTTTAACGACTATACATCCTTGGTGTAGTGGTCACTCCACAAGAATAAATACTTATGGGGTGTGGGGGGCTAAGGCCGAGGTTCAAGTCTCTAGGAGGGAGTTTTATACACATATACACTTAGATTAAACTAGAGTAGAAACTCTATTTTGTATCCCCAAAAAAAAAAAAATCATGTTTAATGCTTTTTTTTTTTTTTTTTAAAGGATGGTACTAGCAGAAATAAAGAGGACAACTCAAACAATAACATGGAGGTCGAAAACAGCTTGGAGGGTGACTCAAAGGAAGACTAATACAGATCTTGTCATAATTTTGGTTGTTTAAGTTTAAAACAAGGTTTAACTTCAGGATTTCTTTGTATATTCTATATTTTAAAATTTGAACTTATATGAATTTTTATCTTTCGATGGCTAAATTTTTAGTAATTATTGGACTATTGCATCAATTTTTAGTAATTATTGTACTATTGTAACATGATAGTTAAAAAACATAATATAAAATAAATTAAAAATAAATAAATAATAAAATATTTCAAAAATTATATAAAATATTATCATTGATGACATAAAAAATTTGGTCATAAATAACTTTATAGTGATGACAAAATCTCTCGCAATTTATAGAATAGCGACACCCCTTAACTCCTTGCAAAATGTTTTAAGTGACAATTTAATGCCGTCACTGTTATTCCTAACTAATTGCGAGGGGTTAAAATCCCTTACAAATAAATTTTAGTAACGTCATTATTTGTCTCGTCGTTAATTTGAAATTCGCAAATAACTAATTATGAGGGTATAAAGATCTTTACAAATAGTTATTAACAACAACTGCTTCTCCCTCGCTAAAAATAAGTTGCGAGGGGTTAAAAGCCCTCACAAATAAATTTTAGCGACATCATTATTTGTCGCTAAAAATTATGTTGTTAATTTGAATTTCGCAAATAACTAATTGCGAGGGTGAAAAAGTCCTCACAAATAGTTGTTAACGACGATGACTTCCCCTCACAAAAAATAAGTCGTCAACTTTTCTCGTCGTTTGGTAATATATTTGTGAAGGCAGATTTGTTTAGTAACGACAGTGGATTTTCCTCATAAATTATCTATTTGCAAAGGTATTGTCACAAAACCTCTTTTAGCAACAAGAGTGAATACGACGGCCTTCAAGAGCTATATGCCCTTGCTAATAACCTTTTGCGACAATATTTGAATTTTTCCAAGGGTATTTTACCCTCGCTAGTAGACTCTTTTCTTGTAGTGTATATGTAGTCCTTTCCTCATTTTGATTATTTTTTTTAAAATGTTGTGCAATGCAATATAAACAAAATATTTGTCAAATTTTGGTGGCATATGTCCCATGATATTATGCATACATTAAGAATGATACACGAAGCTTAATATCAATGGTTTTGATGTAGTGGAAAACACAATAATAGTTTTTGTTTGAAAATTGTTTTGAAAAAATCATGACTAATAAAGGGCTAGTGCAAAATAGATTTTAGAATTTCAACAGTGCCCGTTGCTATTACATTTTGGGTGTCCTAACCTTATCAGCATCTCATCATTCAATGGTGAATAATATAATCCATCTATTAATGATTAGGAATTAGGAATTCTAAGTCCACAAAAGGGCAAATAAGAAAACATGACTGTATGCAATACCTAGCTCTTATGACTTACCAAATGCCCATATCACTTATCCCTTATTTGAAAGTAGAGGAACCGAGAGTCTAAAGTTGAAGGGGCTCCTACTTAAGAGCTTATAATACCTAAACCAAATATCAAAACTTAATACTATCAATTCTAGCTTAGCACCCAAAAATTTTGTTATCAGATGTAAACCCTTTTGTCTTCAATTTCTCTATCCTAAATTTCTATTCCCATAAACTTGAACCATAAACCCTGGCAGGAAGTTCAAGTAATTTCACATTCAACTATACCCAAATAATCCTCAATAGTGAGAGCCATGATATGTGTTCACATAAGGAAGACACTTTTCCTCTCACAAGATTTGTGGGCTCTAATCGAAGAATATAATTAAATTGGACTTACCTAAAGTAGCTAATCAAAATGGATCTAAGCCCAATTCCAGAAATCCTAATCTATGTCTATATATATCTAAAAACTAAAATGTAGCATTTAATATTGTTGCTACGCTCATATTGAGTCATATCAGTAACCACATCATCCACCTATTCCAACATTTTCTCTCTCCTTTTGAATTATTTGCTTTTCTCCCTTCTACTCAATCCATATTTTGTCCACACAACAAGATGAATACTCTCTCTCTCTCTCTCTCTCTCTCTCTCTCTCTCTCTCTCTATATATATATATATGTGTGTGTGTGTATATATATATATATATATTTTTTTTTTTTTTCCTTTCATTTTGGTGGATTTTTAATTCTTTATTGCAACTCTAATTTAGGTTGATGAATTTTTTTGTTGAACTTTACTTTGGGTTGATGCATTGGTTGTATTTTAATTTATCCTTTTCATTTCATTTTCTTCGATTGTTGAATATTATCCAATGATATTATATATTGATATAATGTTATTTTATTATGTAGCATAGCTTAGATAATTTGTTGTTTACAATTATACATTGTCTTTTGAGTATTCTTCTACTCATCTGTTTTCATATAATTTTGCTATTTCTCTCACATTATCTCCCAAAAATGTGATTACTCTCTCTCTCTCTCTCTCTCTCTCTCTCTCTCTCTCTCTCTCTCTCTCTTATATTTATTCTCTCTTGCAGCTCTACTTTAGATACATTGAGTTAATGCATTTTGATGGTGTGTTTTGTGAGCCCCTCATCACATGTACTCTCTCTCCCTCTTATAGTTTTTGTTTAAGTTAATTCTTAGATAATTGGAAAGTGAGAATTTGAGTTTATATCAAAATACAATTTACATTACTATGTATTTGAATGTGTCTATCAATTATTTGAGTAATATCTATTGTAAATTTGTGATGATATTTGATTAACATGACAATTTCCTTAAGAGAATAAGAATTTTAAAGAATTAGTTTGGAACTTAAAAAAGTTTAGTTATAGAAAAAAAAAAAAAAAAAAAAAGGGAAAACATAACACACTATAACAAAAGTTTGAAAAATACAGATCTCTTGAAAAAAGAATAATATCAATCAAACACACCTAATTTTTTCCCAAAAAAAAAAAAAAAACCCAAAATAATAAAATGATATATTTGTAGAGATAGAGAGATGAAAAATACTTTTAGAAATAGTTCAATTTTTAAGGAGAAAAAATTTTCTTCAATAAATTTTAGAGAATTAGTAATACATTATATCACATTAGAAAGAAATTATATATTCCAATGCATAGTGTGAGTCTGCGATTAGTAAAAGTAATAACTCATAGAGATCAAAACCATAGAGAGCATAATTCAAGGAGGTTCATATCCTTTCACTTATTAAACAATTATAAGGTGATTGTAATCGTACTTAGGAAAGTAGTAACAACAACGAACCCATGATTGTGGTATAAGTATAGTTACGAATTATTTTGGTGGTCAAAGAGAGCACACCTGTTGGGTGTGTAAGATATTAAAATGGGAGGCTTTAAAAGATTTGTGCTTTGAAAGACTCACGGCTACGCCGCTACAGGGGAGTTTACTATAATTTTTTTTTCTTCATGCATTGCCAGTATGGCACTATTTATAGACATGCTTGAGTCGGTTTTCATTGCATTGCTTTCTTGCGATGCATTGATAGATCAATTTGATAAAATTTTCTCAAAAACCAGAACAATTAAGAACTTTCAACAAGAAATTTCATTCACTCTATCATAAGCATTACTGTAATTTACCTCTTCTAAAACAATCCATACATATTAAAAAAAGGAAAAAAAATGAGAGATTTTTTTTTTTTTTTTGATTTTATAAGGGTATTATTTTTGTAATAATACTACGTGTCAAATTATAATTGGCTGTCTGCCATTATCACGTGGAGCCACATGTGTATAAATTTATATGCATTTTTGTTACTTTTGGCTTATGTGTATAGGGCAGCCGTTCTTAAATTTTGGGTTATTAGGTTATAGGCTTCGAAAAAGAAAATGTCATTTTTAACTGGCCCAAAGGAAGAAACTTAAAAACTCAAGTTGAGCCCATAAAGTTTTTTTTTTTTTTTTTATTTAATTTTAATTTAGGGTCAAAACCGATCCACTCAAACTAGTTCTCAACCCACTTAAAACCAATGGGCAATTCCTAGTTGCCGCGGCCCATGTAAACTTGTCGTGTATTTTAAGGGCCATGCGAGAGGTGGGTCCATTTTGGGAAACCAAACTATGTGGAAGCCCATATTGAAACAGATAGGATCTGATCATGGGGCTCACAAAATTACCCAAATAAAAAAAAATTAAAAAGAAAAAAGAAAAAAGAAAAGAGAACAATGAGAAGAAGCTGGTGGGGTTGTACTTGTTCCTAACTCATCATGGGAGCCATAGAGCAATATATATGACAAAATAGAATTTAGTTCTAGAAGAGATATTAACCAATTTTATCCTTGAAAATATGTATAATGATGATGTCGAAAATCTCACCAGTGAGTTACATAATGCTTGTACGCTTGAAACGACACCTGCACAACAAAAAGGAGAAGACCTAACAGAGAGCACCGATGTGGTGTCGGCCAAATACCCTCCGAAGGTCAAGTTAGAGCTTCTTTCCACTCTAGAGTGCTAGAGAGGGGTTAATTATGCGTACCTTGATTTGTGAGGGTATTAGGGTCTTTATAGTAGTAGAGGGTTGACCTCTCTTTCTTGGAGTAGAAGTCTTTTCTATATAAGAATCCTTATGAGCGTAGATTGCGGAATCCTTTTCTTATAGGACTCTTCTTTGTAGAATCCTAGACTTGATGGACAAGGTTTTTCCTTGTGAAGAGGACTCATTAATGAGCATATCTTCTAGAACTTTATTTGTGCTAGAATTCCATTTATGGGCTTTATGGCTTAACTGGCCCACCCAAACTCAGCCCACAAGAGATGGCTCGTCAGGATGCTGGCCTGTCAGGATTATGGACCGTCAGGAGAACAGTCCGTCATATACACACGTGCAGATTTTTCCCTCTTCAGTTGCCCCCTCACACTGTGAGTCCGTCAGTATTTATAGGGTTCACGGGGTGACAATAGATGGCTAAGGCATGACGGGCAAGAATCATGACGGGCAAGAATCATGACGAGCAAGAGATATGACAAGATATTTGTGGGTCGACGGTTTCTACAAACAGGCATAATTTCAACCTAATATTATGACACGCGACGCGTCACTGTGCTATTGGGCGTTGTCTTGGATTGAGGCATCGCTTCGTCTTCCGTGCACTTCCTCTATAAATATCAAACCTTCGCCCCTCATTTTCCCATTTAGCAGCAATACATACTTGTCAGAACGAGGTCCGTCAATCCTGTCAGGCCAACTAGTTTCACTACTTGTATCCGTCATCATCATCTTTCCTCTGTTCACATAAAGTTTGGTAAGCTCTAACTCGCCTCGTTTTTCAACCGTCAGATTACTTTATAAAACTTTTATTACCTATCCATAGACCTGTCGGAGTCTTAGGTCTCATCATCATATGTAGGAAATGTCTAGTGCGTCGAGTAATCAGTCAGTCGTCCGTGACGAGGCGGATTACGAGGAGGTATACCCGTCAGGTCACAACGACCCACAGAGTTAAAGTGAAAATAGGAGTCCGTCTGCCTCTTCTCAGTCCTCAACAAATGAGGATATGGAATTGGTTGAAATAGTGAACGGTTTCGAGGATGACGAGGAACACGTAGGACCCGTCGTAGGAGCTGATGGACTAAGGGAGTTCATCATGCTGCTAGAGTGGACGGTGAACGACTTCACGTCTACTATTAAGGAGACCCACTTCAAAACACTGAGGGCTAATTACCAGATTCCAGACAATATTCCCATGCGTCTGCCCTACAAATCAGAAAAATGCTACTACGAAGGGGTGGAGGGCGTTGGGGTGTACGAGCAGATGTTGAAGGCAGGACTTAGGTTTCCATTGAGCACCCTTCACCGTGAACTGCTCAAATACCTAGGTTTATCTGTCAACCAAATATCTCCCAACGCTTGGAGGGTCTTCATAGCCATGGAGATACTCTACGGGGCTTGGTCCAACGGAGCAAGGAGGTTGACGGTGAGAGAGTTCCTGCATTGCTACCGTCCGGATGAGATAGATAAATCTAGGGGAATATATAGTTTTGTAGCTAGAAGTCCTTTGTTAAAGGTTATATACGAGACCCCAGACTCTAATAGAGACTGGAAGAGTCGCTATTTTTTCTTAGAGGATGACGGGTGGATGGGTCGTCCAAGCGATACAGAATATATGCCCGTTGACACTACCTGGGGCATTTTGTCAGAGGCTGGTATGGATCCGTCCTAATGCATAGAGACCCTCCCATTCATCATTCAGTTAACACAATTCATGCCATTTTCACACCATCCTTCCTCTTTCTTGCAGTTCGACGACGGCCACAAGTCAGCATTGAGGAGTTTGGTTTCTTAGAAAACATTTTCAACAAAACTACGCTGGAGGAGAGAACCTGGGCTAAACTGGTGAACCTCGAGACCATCCATTGGTACTGTGACGGTCCAGAACCAACTACAACCGCAATTAAATACGAGACCAGGACTCGTTAACATAAGCCTGTCGACCCATTTTGTTTGATTAATAGATACTTCTGTTTTATTTCTTCATCTTTCGCCCGTTTACCTTTACAGAAATGGACGATGCTAAAAGAAGAGCGTTGATCAAGGCTAGTGCTGCCAAAAACAAAGAGGCCGTCGCTAAAAATAAAGAGGCCAGCCTTACAGAACCCAAGTAGACGGTCTCTTCTAAGAGAAAACTACCGCCCAAAGTTGACCGTCCACCTAAGAAGCCCAAGGTTCCTTTGGAACCCGTCGTAGGACTCATGGCAGAAGGTGCCAAGACGGTCACTCCAATAAAACACGGGGCTGGTAAGGGCCTGATGACGGGTCCATCCACTGGACTCAAGAAACTGCCGTCACTACTCCGTGACGACCCTAAATATGCCTTGGAACAGCTCTCCTCCATCATCACTACCGAGGACTACGAAGATCTGGGTAACCATTCGACGGAGGCCATGGGCGAGACGGCCTTGTTTAGCATTGCTCAGGTAACTTTATCCGTCCACTATTTATCCGTCTACTTTTTATCAGTTCGTACTCTTCTCTGAAGTTGAATTATTTTTAATCTTTCAGACTATGATAATGGCGAATGGTCTAATGGGACGGTGCTTGAACCAGGAGACGGCCTTGGGCCGTCTATGGGAGAAGGCGAAGGTGACGGAGGATCAGCTATCCGAGCTTCAGGTCTGGATGGTAGCTCAAGAGAAAAAACTCGAGATGGCTGAAGATGCAAGTAAGCAGCTTCTAGATCTGACGGAGGAACTAAAAAAAGTAATTTCAGCGAAAGATGAAGCGATCCGTCTGGCCAAGTATACAGCAGTCCGGGAGTGCCATGATTCTGACGCCCTCCTAAACGAGTTAGGGGACTCGTATGGTGAAGGTTTCGACGAGGCTATTCGTCAGGTGAAGGTGCTTTATCTACCCTTGATCTATCCTCTGTCAATATCAATGCTCCTGAACTCACTTCCGTCCGTCCTGCGCAATCTGAGGATACCAATGAGCTCTTCGGTGAGAACCCACCCGTCACTGCTCAGGCGGATCAGCAAGTTGTTGAAAGTGATCCGAAGGATGGCGAGGCCCGTCGCAGTGAAGAAAAGGAAAACCCCGTCGTGGATGTAGCTTAATTATATCAACATTATTATTAATTACTTTTTGTAATAGTATGTTGAGAACAATTTGTCGTGCTTTCCATGTAAACATTACCTTTTACTTTGGTATTTTAATCTGTTCAATTCTTTTTCTATAATTTGCTTTGTGTTTTTTTCATGGAACATATCCGTTCACTCTGTGGATTTTGTTTGACCTTCAAGGGTTTTTATCCGTCTTTTTTGTGGATTGCATTTAAGTCTTTTGGGTGATCCGTTCGCCTTGAGGACCTGGGACATGACCCTCTTGTGGTTATCCGTCCACCTTATGGATTTTTAGATTTGAAACCTGATAGGTTATCCGTCCACTTTGTGGACTTGAATAAATTTTAACACTCTTGGGGTGGTCTATCCATCATGTGTACTAAGTTTTCATCTGTCCACCCAAGAGCTTAAGATTTTCATCCTCATTGGATGATTCGTCCATCAAGTGGACTATGTTTTTATCCGTCCTCCCTAGGACTCAAGATTTTCATCCTCATTGGATGATCCGTCCATTATGTGGACTAAGTTTTTATCCGTCAACCAAAGGACTTTAAGATTTTCATTTTCTTAGGATGATCCGTCCATCATGTGGACTAGGTTTTATCCGTCCACCATAGGACTTAGGATTTTCATCCTCTTGGGATGATCCGTCCATCTTTATGGACTCCGTCCACTTTGTGGATTTGAGCGATTCTCGACCCTCTTTTGTTGTCCGTCTACATTGCGGACTTAGGATCTTATCCCTCCTAGGGAGATCCGTCCACTTTGTGGACTTTGTCCGTCCACTTTATGGACTTGATAAGATTTTTAACCCTCTTGGGGTTATCCGTCTAGTTTGCTGACTTAGGATCTTATCCCTCTTGAGGAGATCCATCCACTTTATGGACTTGATAAGATTTTTAACCCTCTTGGGGTTGTCCGTCTACATTGCGGACTTAGGATCTTATCCCTCCTAGGGAGATCCGTCCACTTTATGGACTTGATAAAATTTTTAACCCTCTTGGGGTTGTCCGTCTACATTGCGGACTTAAGACTTTTAGCATATAGGGAAACATAGTTGAATCTGAATAAAAATCATGCATTCGTAGAAAGGTACGTGCCCCCTTGGGCTTAAAAACATATTGTAGAAAAACCAAAGTAAAAAACATGCCCGTTGGGCTTATTGTAGTGGATATTTAAAAGTAAACAGTAAATATAAGAATAAAAAGATAGGTGTTGTTCTTCAAGTCATCGCCTCTACTGGTAGTACTTTCGCAAGTGCTCAGCATTCCAAGGATGCGGTAGCTTCCGTCCGTCCAGTGTTTCCAGATGATAGGTGCCCTTCCTCTGCCACGCCGTGACTCGATAAGGTCCTTCCTAATTCGGGCTGAGTTTTCCTTGGGTTGGGTCTCTTGCTGTTCCCATGACTTTCCTTAGAACGAGGTCTCCAACTTGGAAATCTCTGTGCCTGACCCGGGAGTTGTAGTGCTTGGCCATGCGGTCCTGGTATCGTGCGAGCCTTTGCTCTGCCGCTGTCCTAACTTCGTCCACTAGATCAAGCTGTAGACGTATGGCTTCGTCATTTTTCCCTTCGTCATGGTTGTGCACCCTGTAGCTTGTAAAGCCGACTTCGGCTGGGATGACAGCCTCGCTCCCGTATGTTAGTCGGAATGGAGTCTCCCATGTTGGTGTCCTTGCCGTTGTCCTGTAGGCCCAAAGTATGCTCGGCAACTCTTCAACCCATATACCCTTTGCCCCCTCGAGTCGAGTTTTAATAATCTTCAGCAAGGATCAGTTCGTGACTTTGACCTGTCCATTGGCTTGAGGGTGGGCGGGGGAGGAGTAGTGGTTCTGTATCCCTAATTGCGAGTAGAAGTCCCGGAAGGCATCGTTGTCAAATTGCTTCCCGTTGTCCGAGACTAAGACTCTAGGGATGCCAAATCTGCATATGATGCATCTCCAAACGAAATTGCGTATGTTCTTCTCCGTAATGGTGGCCAAGGCTTCAACTTCTACCCATTTCGTAAAGTAGTCGATGCCAACTACTAAAAACTTCAGTTGTCGTATTGCCGTAGGAAACGGTCCTATGATGTCCAGTCCCCATTGAGCGAACGGCCATGGCGCCGTCATCGGGGTAAGTTCTTCAGGTGGTTGTCTGACGACATTGCTGAACCTTTGGCACTTGTCGCATCTCTTTACATAGGCCTTGGCATCCTTCTGCATAGTTGGCCAAAAGTACCCCGTTCGTACTAGCTTGTGTATTAATGACCTCGACCCTGAGTGGTTTCCACAGATTCTTTCGTGCACTTCCCTCATGACATAATCTGCTTCTTCAGGACCTAAGCATCGTAGGTAGGGGCGGGAGAAGCCTCTTTTGTACAAGACGTCTCTTATCAAGACGAGCCTCGCTGCTTGGACCTTCAGCTTTCATGCAGCCTCTTTTCCGTCCGGTAATACGCCATTCTTCAAGTAGGAAACTAGTGGCGTAGTCCAATTACTTTCTAAACCAAGCTCCTGTACATCGACAGAATTTATAAGTGGAGAGAGCTGAACGAAGGAGAGTACGTTATCAAGGGTGGCCATATGTTCAGCTGAAGCGGCTTTGGCTAGGCCATCAGCTTGCTCGTTTTCACCTCGGGAGATTTGTGTAATTTCGGCCTTCAGCTCGTTTACCCTCCACCTTGCTTAGTCCAGATATTTTTTCATCCTTTTACCTTTACACTCATAATCCCCATTTATCTGATTGACCACGACTTGAGAGTTGCAGTGAATGATTACTCTTTCGACTCCTGCAGCTTTGGCGAGGTCAAGCCTTGCTATCAAAGCTTCGTACTCCGCCTCGTTATTGGTGGTAGGGAACTCAAGGCGAACCATACATTTGACCATGTCTCCTTCGGGTGAGTGTAGCACGACGCCAGTCCCCCCAGCCTGCCTATTGGAGAATCCATCAACATGTATGCTCCATTGGGGAGATTCTTCTGCCCCACTGTCCTCGCCATTTGTGAACTCAGCTATGAAATCTGCAATGACCTGTCCTTTAATGGCGGGTCGCGGGCGGTATTGGATGTCAAACTCGCTTAATTCTATAGCCCATAGTGCCAATCGCCCAGCAGCTTCAGGGTTGCTCATTGCCCATCGCAAAGGCTTGTCAGTTAGGACGATCATCGTGTGGGCTTGAAAGTATGGCTTTAGTTTGTGTGCTGCTGTAACTAGCGCAAATGCAAGTTTTTCCATGGGCGGATATCTTTCTTCGGCTCTGCGTAGCGCCCGACTGGTGTAGTACACAGGTTTCTGCACTCTCTCTTCTTCTTTGATCAAGGCGGCGCTGACGGTGGCTGGGGATACAGCAAGATAGAGAAAAAGTTCTTCACCCGGTTGCGAGGGACTCAGCAATGGGGAGGAAGAGAGATAAGTTTTCAATTCTTCGAACGCTTGTTGGCACTCGGTAGTCTATTCGAAAGATCTCTTCAGTGTGCGAAAGAAAGGTAAGCACTTGTTCGTTGCCCTCGAGACGAACCTATTTAGTGCTGCTATCTTGCCATTAAGGCTTTGTACTTCCTTCACATTTTTTGTTGGTGCCATCTCTATTATAGCTCGAATCTTGTCCAGATTGGCTTCAATGCCCCTTTGGGAAACCATGAACCCTAGGAATTTTCCTGCTGTCACCCCGAAGGCGCACTTTCCTGGATTCAGCTTCACGTTGTAAGAGTGAAGAGTGTCGAATGTTTCCCTGAGGTCTTCCAAGTGATCTTCCTTCCTTCGGCTTTTCACCAGCATATCATCTACGTAGACTTGGACATTTCTCCCGATTTGTGATGCGAACATTTTATTCATAAGCCTTTGGTATGTTGCGCCCGCATTTTTTAGACCAAACGGCATTACCTTGTAACAGAAGAGGCTTTGGCTTGTCACGAACGACGTTTTCTCTTGATCGTATTCATGCATCTTGATTTGGTTGTAACCGGAGAAAGCGTCCATAAAACTTAATAGTTGGTATTGAGCTATAGAGTCTACTAAAGTGTCGATCCTCGGGAGGGGATAGCTGTCTTTGAGGCACGCTCTGTTTAGATCGGTGAAGTCTACACACATCGTCCACTTCCTACTAGCTTTCTTGACCATCACTACGTTGGCTAGCCAGTCGGGGTAATAAACTTCTCTAATAAAGTTTGCCTCCTGTAGCTTGCGGACTTCTTCAGCTATGGCTCGATCCCGTTCGGGGGCAAATACCCGCTTCTTTTGCCTAACGGGTAGAAAGGAGGGTGATACATTCAGCTTATGCACCATGACTGAAGGGTCTATCCCCGGCATGTCCTCGTGACTCCAGGCGAATACGTCCCGATTTTCTCTGAGGAAGGCTGCAAGTGTTTGTCGGATCATGGGACTTGCAAGGGTCCCAATCTTTGTTGTTTGGTCAGGTCTGGAGTCGTCAAGGGATATTTCTTCAAGCTTTTCGACGGGTTCCGTCGTACTTCGATGTTCTTCTATGCTCATGGCTTGGAGTTGATCATCCATTTCCATCATAGCCACGTAGCATTCGCTTGCGGCCACCTGATTTTCACGTAGTTCACCTATCCCGTATTCGGTAAGGAACTTGACCATCAAGTGATAAGTTAAGGTTGCCGCCTTCCATGAATTGAGGGTGGGTCGCCCTAAGATAGCATTGTAGGCGGACGAATAGTCGACCACGAGGAACGTCACGTCCTTTGTGATCTGCTGAGGATAGTCGCCAGCCGTTACAGACAATGTGACCGCGCCGAGGGGAAACACCCTCGTTCCTCCAAAACCGACAAGTGGGGCATTCGTCGGAATCAATTGTTCTCTGCTGATTCCCATCTGCTGGAATGCCGGGTAGTACAAGATGTCCGCCGAGCTCCCATTGTCGATCAACACCCGGTGCAAGTTGTAGTCCCTCACTTGCAAACTGATAACAAACGCATCGTCATGCGGGTGGTGAAGACGTCGCGCATCTTCTTCGGAGAACCTGATGACGGGGCTTTCTCTCCGTGCTATTTTTGGTACTGAGCCCGTCAGCTGGACATTTTGGACCATCCTGAGGTACATTTTTCGAGCATTTTTAGATGACCTGGTAGTCGTCCCTCATACAATCATCCTTATGTCGCCAATGGGTGGTCTAGGGCGGTCATTGTCCCGTCGGGGGGGCTGTTCCTGAGGTGGTGGATCCGTTCTTTCCTTGCTTACAAACTTCTGCAATTTCCCTTGTCTTATGAGGGCCTCAATCTGCTGCTTCAAGTTGTAACAATTGGCTGTGTCATGGCCGTGATCTCGGTGGAAGCGGCAGTATTTGTCTCTAGAACGTCTGCTAGAATCTCCCTTCAGCTTTCTAGGGAAGGTCAGAGCCCCTTCGTCCTTGATTTACATTAGGACTTAATCTATCGGGGTGGTTAGCGGGGTGAAGCTTATGAGCCTTCCTCCCGGAGGTTTAGAACGCCTCTCGTCCCTTCGATCTCCTGTTCTCGGCCTCTTCCGCCCTTGATCTTGTCATGCATCTTCCTGCCTCTCCCTTTTTCTTGGTTTCTCTTCTCGGGCCTGCAGCGCGTCCTCAGCATTCATATACTTAGTAGCCCTGTAGAGTACTTCCGACATGGTCTTTGGGTCGTTTTTGTATAGGGAGAACAAAAACTTACCCTTTCGCAACCCATTCATAAAGGTTGCTACAAGTATTTTGTCGTCGGCCTCGTCAATCGATAGCGCTTCCTTATTGAAGCGTGTTATGTAGGATCTCAGCGTCTCGTCCTCTTATTGCTTGATACTCATCAAGCATGCTGTGGACTTCTTATACCTGTGGCCCCCAATAAAGTGTGTGGTGAACTGAGCGCTTAGTTCCTTGAAGGTGTTGATGGAGTTGGGCGTCAGTCGGCTGAACCATACCCTTACGGGGCCTTTGAGTGTTATGGGGAAGGCCCTGCACATGATCTCGTCTGCTACCCCCTGAAGATGCATTAAGGTCTTGAAAGTTTCTAGATGGTCCAGAGGATCCTTCACTCCGTCATAGCTGTCGATATGCGGCATGCAAAATTTGTGGGGTAGGGGGAAAGAGTTCACGGCCACAGTGAAGGGCGAGTCGGTGCGGTTGACTAAATCATCAAGATCACTTGAAACTAGTCCCTTGAGCGCGTTCATCATAACCTCCATCTGTTCCCTCATCGCTTGCATCTCTGTAATAATATGTGGTAGAGTCGCATTCGTGAGGGATGGCATGTTCAAGTTCTGCCTCTCCAGTTTGTTTAGGGCGTGGCTGCCTTCAGGTTTCTCCTGATTTTTCTTTGGAGCGCTGGTCCCTTCCTGATCCTCTTGTTGGTCGTTCAGTGCTGCATTCTTCTGGCGCAGCTGTTCTTCCAAGTCGTGGTTTTGTTTGGTGAGACACTCCACAGCGGCACCAAGAGTCCGAACTTGTCTCTCGAGGGCAGTCGTGGGTGGCTCCTCTCCTTGAACGTCGTTAGTGGTTGCTATCGAGCGAGTGAGTACCATGCAACCCTTCAGTCCGAAAAACGATAGTATGGCTTAATCTGATTATTTCCCACAGACGGTGCCAACTGATGATGCCGAAAATCTCACCAGTGAGTTGCACAATGCTTGTACGCTCGAAACGACACCTGCACAACAAAAAGGAGAAGACCTAACAGAGAGCACCGGTGTGGTGCCGGCCAAATACCCTCCGAAGGTCAAGTTAGAGCTTCTTTCCACTCTAGAGTGCTAGAGAGGGATTAATTATGCGTACCTTGATTTGTGAGGGTATTGGGGCATTTATAGTAGTAGAGGGTTGACCTCTCTTTCTTGGAGTAAAAGTCTTTTCCATATAGGAATCCTTATGAGCGTAGATTGCGGAATCCTTTCCTTATAGGACTCTTCCTTGTAGAATCCTAGACTTGATGGACAAGGTTTTTCCTTGTGGAGAGGACTCATTAATGAGCGTATCTTCTAGAACTTTATTTGTGCTAGAATTCCACTTATGGGCTTTATGGCTTAACTGGCCTACCCAAACTCGGCCCACAAGAGATGGCCCGTCAGGACGCTGGCCCGTCAGGATTATGGACTGTCAGGAGAATAGTCCGTCATATACATACGTGCAGATTTTTCCCTCTTCATATAAAATGAAAGTTAGATCAAAAGAATGAAATTAAGCAAATTATGAATCCACAACCAAAAATATATTCTTAATTCGGGATTATGAATGAGAATATAATTTTATGTAAAATTTAATTTAGGACAACCATGAGCATTCGTAGTAGACTATTTAAATTGTCATATTATTTTCGGATAACAACCTACTTTTTTTTATTTAATTAACCACTTTTTATTTTCACTTACATCAAATTTTTTATTTTAAAACCTATTAGAGTTTTTTTTTTTCATTTATTTTTATATTATTCCTCCCACTTTTCAAAACTCCAATTTTACTTTATCACCATTAATAAAACACAAAAACAATAACCAAATATTCATCTTGACTCTAGAGAGTGAAATAGATAAGCTAAGGAAGGTGGTTTTTTTTAAAAAAAATTATAATTATTATTTTAGGTAATCTATTACCAATGCTTATTATAAAGTTCTTATAGTCACATAATAAAGTTGACAATGATAATGGATTCCCTTGATGATGCGTTGGCATTCTATTAAGTATTATCAAGCTGGTCGGCTTATGTAATATTTTAAATGCGGATGCTAATGGTTTGTATACTCTAAGGCTCTCAGCCAGAACATCGCCATTTATGGCTCTTAACCAAAAAAAAAAAAAAAAGTATTATCAAGCTGGTCGGCATGACTCCATGATTTTAGTTTCTTTGACATATAAGAAGTATTGATGGACGTTAAAGTCAAGGAGTAGGAGGGGGGAAGAATGGCAAGAAGGTGCCTTAATCAGGTTTTATTCACAAAACATTGGCTGGCTAAGTTAGTCAACATCATTAGCAAACTGTAATTCTAACTGGCATGACCCTCGAATGGCTTCCCTCTTTCTTGATGATGCTGATGTTGTGGGTATTGACTCTTTTAGAGATGAATAAATTGGCTGGTTCGTAGATGGATCATCTCATCGCACTGTACTTTCGATGGTGGGAATGGGGGGACTAGGCAAGACCACTCTTGCCAAGAAAGTTTACAATCACCAAATGGTTAGAGGACACTTCGATTGCTATGCTTGGATTCCAGTGTCTCAATCATATAACATGGTGGATCTACTAAGGAGTGTGATAAAGAAATTTTGCGATGCAAGAAAGGAGTTTCCTCCTAAAGGGGATCGACACAATGGACAAGTTGTCACTAATTAGCAAAGCAAGAGAATATATACAAGAAAAGAGGTATGTAATTATGTTTGATGATGTTCGGGAAATCAATTTTTGGGGGGAAATAGAACATGCTTTTCCTGATAATGAAAATGGTTCTAGGATATTGATCACAACACGGAAGTGGAAGGTTGCTAATTTTTGAAAAAAAATCTTCACTTATTCATGTTCATGTGTTGCAACCACTACCACCCAATATGGCATGGGAACTCTTTTGCAAAAGGACGTTTCAGTTTGAATTTGGAGGAAACTGTCCCGCAGAGTTAGAAAAATTGTCTCATAACATTGTTGAGAAGTGCAAAGGATTACCACTTGCAATTGTCGAAATAGGTGGTCTTTTATCAACCAAACATAAGACTATCTTTCAATGGCAAAACTTGCACGACAGCCTTGGGTATGAATTGAGAAAAAATTGCCATCTAGCAAGTGTTAGCAAAATTCTATCCCTAATTTATGAAGACTTGTCCTACCATCTTAAATCTTGTCTCTTGTACTTTGGCCAATATCTGGAGGACTATTCTATCAGTTGTGGAAGATTGATTTGATAATGGATAGCTGAAGGCTTCATAAAGGAAATGAATGGAAAAACATTGGAAGAGATCGGACGAGAATACATGACTGAACTAATTGACTGAAACCTAGTTCAAGAATCAAAGGTTTGCAAAGATAGAGAAGTGGCTAAAAAAATGCCAACTTCATGATCTTTTGCATGAAATCATCCTCCAAAAGATGGAGAATTTATGTTTTTGTCATGTTTTGTCAAAAGAAGAGTCAAGTTTGGAAGGACAAACTCGATGGATGTTAGTGGACAGAGTTTCATATAAATTAGAGCAGCAATTTGATAACTCCTAGCTACATTCACTCTTATTATTCAATCTTGATGAATTACCATCATCATTTTGTTGTAAATTTCTTGCAAAGTTCAAGCTTTTGAAAGTAATAGATTTGGAAGATGCTTTAGTGGATAAACTTCCTGGAGATTTGGGGCATTTATTTCATCTAAGGTATTTAAGCTTGAAAAATACAAATGTGATGATGCTACCAAAATCCATAGGAAAGCTGCGAAACCTAGAGACCTTGGATATGCAACAATCCCTAGTACATGAGATACTAGTTGTGATTGACAAGCTTGATAAATTGCGACATTTGTTAGCCTATTATCATGATTGCAATGTGGATTTTAGTCTAGCTAATTCAATAGGAGTGAAAATACAAGGCAGGGTTGGATGCTTAAAGTCATTGCAAATGCTACTTTAAGTGGACACAAATCATGGAGGGGTTGATTTAATTAAAGAGTTGGGAAAATTGAGGCAATTGAGGCATTTGGGCTTGACAAACCTTGCAAGGGGAACTGGTTTTATATGGCTCTATTGAGAAGATGAACAATCTAGAATTTCTAGATGTAAGCTTGATCTATGAAGAGGAAATCATTGATTTAAACCACATTTCATCTCCACCTCAAGGCCTTCAAGAACTTTACATAAAGGGACATCTAGACAAGTTGCCGAATTGGATTCCAAAACTTCAACACCTAGTATGTGTAAATATTTTATGGTCAAGGTTGAGTGAAGATCCATCGAAAATTTTTGAAAATCTACCTAATTTGTTGGAGCTTAGAATAGCGTATGAGGCATATAATGGGAAGAAATTGCATTTTAAGGAAGAAGGATTTGCAAAACTTAAGGAGTTGGAACTCAGATACTTGAATCAATTAAATGTTTTGATTATAGATAAAGGAGCATTGCCTCTTCTAGAAGAGCTTTCAATAGGGCCTAATTCGTAACTAAAGGAGGTGCCCTCTAGAATTAGATTTCTGGGAAACCTCAAAGAACTCTCATTTGTAGGTATAACCAGAGAATTTGAAGAAAGCTTGGATCCAGACCAAGGGACACATTATTGGATAATTGCGCATGCACCTATCATCTATCTCCTCCACAAGATCGGCAAAGGATATTACAATTATGACAACCGTATTCTTCGCCCCAAACATTTAGAGAGATCAAGAGGGTACACAATTAAGCAGGACAAGGATGATAAAAGTGAAGATGTTGATTATTAGATTGCAGCTATTGAGAAAGGTTAGTGAAATTTAGCTAAACTTTGCTTTATATTTGGTGATTTTTTTTGTATCTTTGTTAGATTATGACATTTGGTTGTTTGGAATTACAAAATGGAATTGTTGAGTCGTGTTGTTACTTAAGCTAAATATGATTGTTTTCTTTTTCTTTTTATCATTTTGAGATATAATTGTTTTATTTTCAATTAAGAATAAAAACAAAAGGATTTGCAAAGGCTTGTGGCATTTGAACGAGCCTCTAAGAAAAATTTGAAGGCAAAAGCTACTTCGTTAGGGAATAGGTGCATATCGGAAATAGTACTATACAACAATTGTGTTTAACAAACAAACTGGCCTTGTAGGGGAGACCGTTAGAACACAATAATGATCTTTATGAAAATTCATGCTTACCCTTGTAAGAAGTGTGTTAGATGTTGTGGTTTACAGTTAGCTCAACTGGTAAAGTCTTTGATAATTGTATAAGAGATTTGGGGTTCAATCCCCATTTATACCAAAAACTGTTTAGTGTCTTGGTCTGATAATAAAGAGATATTATCAAGAGCATTTTTTTTATTTATTAAAAAGACCTTGTGATAGTGTAAAATCTTCTTCCATTTACTAATCAAAGGTTTTCCATTTTGATAGGTAAATTATAAATAATCAAGTTCAATAGAGTGATGCTAGTCCAAACCTGTAAGCATGCTTTTTCCCACCAAAATGATTGATGCTATCATAGCTAGAGCATTCATATTGTGTGTGTTAAATCACCCAAAATGCATGTATCTCTCAATATCCTTCTTACCAGATAATTTTTATGTGCACCTTCGTTTGGAATTGTTGAGCTTTATCTACAAACTTGGGTGTAGAGTGGAAATATAATTGTTATCTATTGCTATTGGAACACATTAGAGTTATGGCTTTATTTGTTTCAGCTGTAAATAGAATTGAGAAAATATTTTACACCTTAATGCATGTTTGGGTGCACATGTAAAATAAATTCAAACTGAAAATAATAAAATTTGACCGTAAAATAAGCCCCTTGCCCTGTAAAATGTTTTACACATCTCATTTACCTTCAAATCATTTTCCAGACTCACACACCCTGAGAGAGAGAGAGAGAGAGAGAGAGAGAGAGAGCTTAAACCTAGGACAAGATCATCGCCGCCATTGCCCTCTAGATTGAAGCATTGTCATCCAGTTCTTGTCATCGCCGCCCTATAGATCATCTCCTCCTCCTTTCGATCTTGTCACTGCCGCCATTTAGATTGACCCATCTATGACCGATCTCATCATCTTTGCTTAAAGATCGTTGCTATTGCCTCTAGATTGACCTACCCATGATTGACCTCTCTATCTCTTTCTCAATCTACCTCTCTCTTTCCCTCAATCTCCCACTCTTTCTTCATCCTTCTCTCAATTTGACCGAATTTGAGAGTTTAATGAATGGATTTGTTTTGATTTTTGTTTCTTTTAAGTTTATATATTGAAGTTTTTTATTATAAAATTTGTTTGGAAGTTGAGAAAATGTGAGAAACTAGTAGAAAAATAACATTTTCAGAATGCAATAAAACACCTGAAAATATTTTCCAAAGCAATTTTTAGAATGCAATCAAGCATTTGAAAATATTTTCCTTTCCTTTTACACTCGGAAAATATTTGGCATGTTGCCAAACACATCCTATATTCTTCAAGATTCCAACAATCATCCACATGAAAATTGCATGTTGAGCTTTTCTTCTTACATCCATGCATCTCTAAGTTGAAACAATATCTTATTGCCAAAGAATCATTTGAAGCAATACATTACTGCAATAAAATTTGGTACTGAAATTTCCATCACAAAATTGTTTTCATATTTATTCAATGAAAATAAATAAATAAATTTTAAAACTAAAAGCTCAATATGCTATAGAATTCTTATATTTAAAAAAGAAATATTTTGTATTGAAAGTGGTGTCACGTTTAATATAAAAACAACAAAATTCTCAATTGTTGCAATGAATGATATGTACCTGCACCAAAATTTAGAAATTGATTTGACACATAGTACAAAATTTAACTTCAATTTGTGGATCTCTTTAGATTTTTTCTCAATTTTGATTTTATATATATATATATATATATGCATGCATGCTTTCTACTTGATAAATTACTAAACAATTTTTTTATTAGTGCTTGTTTAGGTGTTTATTATTTTCCATTGACCTTACACAAAAATTTAAATTCATTTTAAAACTATTTTAATTTATTCATATATTTTTTTAGTCAACTCTCCATGCAATAGGTGATATTTGGTCAGTTCGCAAAGCAATATATCCTACGGGATAAACACAATAGAAGTCAAGGACTGAAACAGTGAAATAAAATCTGCATGGAGTCACAGTGTTGCAACGAGTTAGAAAGGACCAAATTCTTTATATATATGATTTCTTTAATTGACATTTGCCTTTTCACTGCATACAATATTTAATTTATAAAATCACCAACAAAAGGAACTCCCACTCCCACACTTGGCAGCCACTGGGTACCATTAATAAAATTTTCATTAGTAAAGTGTTTAATCTCTTCAGAATTTTTGGCAATATGATACCCAGGCCATTTAACTCTTCCTGTTGTATTGGCTTTTGGGCCGCGATTAGCATACTCCACATGATGCAAAGGGGATAAGCTTTTCTTGTCATTGTTCGGAAGCCATCCTTCAGGATCAATCAATTTGTCAAGGAAACATTCCATGACAATGGTTTGTGAATAACTATACCACAGCCTGCCAAGAAATTAGTTTTATTTGTGGGTAAGGTTGAAGATCTTTGTCAGCCTTAATGGAGCAATTGTGTAGCGCTATTCCCGTATCTTCCACTTGTCTACGACCTTGAGCTGTAATCATATTCACAGTGCCTTTCGTACGCTTTCTCACATAAATGTCACAGTTTTGTAAGACAACTCGTGACTTCCCAAATATGAAATCTACTGTGCCATAAACTTCACATTCTCGGAAGAAATGGATACCATATGCTATCAGTAATGTATCTCGGTATCCTTGTATGGTGAATTGGTAAATTGCAATTCAGTCGTCGGCTACTCTCAAAGCCACGGCTTGGCCACCATCAGGTTCAGCATTGTTCACAAATCTAATACCTCCAACAAACACATCATTGGCGCTAATATCTAAATGAAGAAACATAAACGAAATAATCAGTATGTGTTTAAAAAACAATCGCTTAATAGATATTTACAACGTTGCATGCAAAGATCAATAAATCAAATTAAAAAAAAATAAAAAAAATTTGAGACTAATATGAGAGTAGAACCTTACCAACAGTAGCCGATACTGAAGTTCCATAACCTTGTTCCGCAGTTTTGTTAAATTGAACAATAGTCTTCTCCATGCCTTCTCCAATTAAAACTAATTTGAGCTATGTAGACTGCTTCATTATATGTACCTTGTTTGATTAAAATAACATATGGATTGTTACCACTTCTAATAATCCACTAATCAGCAATCAAGCAGTTACAAGTATAAGGAATCTTACCAACTACCTTGGTCTATCTTGAAATACCAACCTATAGTTGAACCTGCACTCCAATACCCGATTAGACTTGATCTTGTAGTAGCTTTCTTTCATTTGATGCACAAATCTCTAATCTGTGACTAATCCTTTGCACGGATCCCAATACGTGACTAACTCCAACAACTTGAATGATATTATTGGCTGCAAAGTTCTTCACTTCATCCACAATGAAGATTAGGAAGCACTTGGTTACAAAACCTTATGGTGTACAAATGTAGTAGCTTCTCACAGAGAAAATAAATCTCTTGGTTTCTATATTTGTGTATTGATGGCTTTTAAAATAAGCTTTATATATGTCTAGGGTTGTGAGAAAAGAACCCTAAACAAATACATAAGCCTAGGCCAAATTTTAGATCTGGAAAACTGAAAATCATAGCTCTCGATAAATCAAGCTGCTGTCAAGCAATTTATCGAGCTTTACATTAAGTCTCGATAGCAGGCATTTATCGAGCTATTGGTCGAGACTTAATGAACAACTATTTTTTACTTGTTTCTTGGACCAATCTTCATGACTTTTAATATGAACACTTAATATGCTTTGAACAATATTTTTCTTGATGTATCAAACCCATTTTAGATCTACCCAATTATAAGTAAAGTGCATTCTGTCAAAAGATTAGCCAATTACATAAAATATGACCCTAACATAAGCAACTAAATTGGTTCCAACATAAAAACACCCTCCAGTAGTGTTTTTTTCTATCATCGGCATTCCCAGCCCAATCAACATCAGAATATCTAGCAAGGGATACATTCGACTCTTTGCTGCAGAACAAACCATAATCACAAGTCCCATTCACATATTTGATTATTCTTTTAACAGCAATTAAATGTGACATTTTAGGAATAGCTTGAAATCTAGCACACACACCAACAGTAAGATATAACAAACAACCAATCATACTTCTGTATAAAGTAATGTCAACAGACTGACTTGATGGATCAATCCCCAATTTTGTGCTGGTGGCCATTGGTGTTCTAGCATGGGTTGCATTTTCCAGTCCAAATCTCTTTATAAGATTTTTGCCATATTTTGCTTGTTTGATGTAGATTCCTTTGTCAGTTTACTTCACTTGTAGTCCTAAGAAGTAGGTAAGTTTGCCTACAATGCTCATCTCAAACATTGTCTTCATTTCATCAGCAAAATACTTGACAAGATTATCATCAGTAGAGCCAAAAACAATGTCATCCGCATAGACTTGTGCTACAACAAAATGTTTCTTATCCTTCAGAATAAAAAGAGTACTGTAACGTTGAATTTAATCAACCATTTTGTTGACTTTATTCTGTGCCAATTTCCTTGTAATTCAGCAATTAGTAACTCTGTATTTAGCTGGGATTATTGTAAGGGTAGTGTGTGAGAAGATGTGAAGAAATGTTCCTCAATGTGCAAAGATGTAGGGACTCGTGACTGGAACTCGCGGGTGGCTCGCGAGTGCAAGTCACCAGATGAGAGTCACATGCCAAGCATGCGAGAAGTTGAAGCGTTTTGCTAGCTGGTGCACTACAGGACAAAATACCCAGCTGGTCAAGTCGTTACCTCGTTGCTAGAACTCGTGACTTAGACCAGTTGCGAGGCCAAGCCGCTAACCAGCCCTGTTTGGAAAAAACTGACTCTTCGCATTCCTTTCTCACTCCACTATATATTAACCCTTATACCCACCAAATAGAGAGAACTTCCAGAGAGAATTTTGTGAGAGAAACCCTAGAGAAAAATAAGATTGATTCATCCACAATCTTTATCTTAGAGACTCTTTACATTCCTCTACTCTCTTCCTCTCCATTGTTACATTCTTGAGAGGTCTTTAGCCAAATTTTTTTCTCACCATACCCACATCCGTGGGAAGGTTTATTTGGTGCTGTTGGGAAGCAGTTAAGAAGGAACTAATTCATATTGGTTGATAGTATGGTCTAGTAGCGGAATCCAGGAAGCTAAAGAAAAAATAAGTTCGGCGTAACCTTGTTGGAGCAAGAAGCTTTGAGGGCTTAGGTACATTGGGTAGATTAGGCTTGGAGGGTATCCTGCTGTTCATGTATCCCAACTACATTCTTTAGTGGATTATTTACTGCTTGGAGGGCGGCGGAGAGGTTTTACGCCGAAGGCTTCGGTTTCTTCTACGATAACACATCGTGTGTTGTCCTTGTGTTTTCATTTTCCTTCCTTTATCTCTACCTTATATTTACTACTGTGGATGTGTTTATATTTGGCTTAGATTGTTTATCAATTCTGTATTTGGCTTATGTTCATGTTCCGCATATTAATTGTTTAATAATAAGCTTGAATTGATAACTTGTTAATTGGGGTCTAAACGTTTAAGGGTGTTTCATACCCTTATTGAACATTCAAGTACTATGTACATTTCCTCTTTTAAATTAATTCTCCACAAGATAAGAAGTCAGTCATCAACCACTACTAGTATGTACTTCATTCCACTTAGACTTTGAACTCTGGCTGGACCCATTAGATCAATGTGCAGTAATTCTAATGGTCTAGATGTCTGAACCTCACTTATTGATGGATGTTGAGATTTCACTTGTTTACTAATCTGACATGGTCCACAGTTATTTTTCTCTATCTTCTTAAATTTTGGTAAACCTACAACAGCCTCACACTCAGAGATCTTTTCAATTTGCTTGTGACTAGCATGTCCTAATCATTGACGCTATAAGTCCACCTAATTTATCTTCACACTATGGCATTTGTGACTAATCCTCAATGTTATGCCATAGTAGTTATCAACAATTCTTATTCCAACGCAAATAAAGTCACCACAATCATCAAGTATCTCACATTCATACTTGGTGAATAACACATTTAGTCCATTGTCACAGATTTGACTAATACTCAGTAGATTTGCCTTTAATTCATCCACTTACCAAATATCTTCAAAGACGGGCAACCCTGGTATGTCTATTGTGCCAATACCATGAATGACTAATTTGCTTCCATCTCCAAATGTGACAATTCCTATCTTTCCTTCAAAAATAGTCTTGAACAAAGCTTTGTTACCTGTCATGTGCCTGGAACAACCACTATCCAAATACCACAAACAAGTATCACGTACTTTTAAGGCAGTTAGTGCAGTATAACAAACATAATTATTGTAACTTGTAGTTATACCAAGGAATTTAAGAATAGGATTTGCACAGTTTATAAGCCATATAGTCCAAGATGAAAAAAATTCAGTTTAAATCTAATTGAATTTAGAGAAAAGACAAGAAAATCCATGACAGTAGGGGTCAATGATCAACTCAAGGTAAAACTACATAGAAAAAAGCTAACTTGTTCTGATACCACTTGTTTATTTGTTTAGACCTCTTAAAACCAGATTAGTTTAACCTAATGAATTAGCCAAATAGTTACTTACTTTAATTATGAGATTTAGGTTAAACACATGCAAACTTATTACTTGGTGCGGAAAAGTAAAGAAGACAGTAATATGATGACCTAAGAAAACCAACGAAACAAACTATTTCAAGATAAAAACCTAGAGAGGATTTAACTTAGCTATCATTTAAAGTAAACAAATCGACTATGATAGAATGGAAGATTACAATAGATTTAAATCCTAAATCTAAAGCTACTTCTTGTAGAACTTACTAACACGACCACGTGCAGCTCTGATTCCACGGACTTTTTTATCTTGAATTTGCTGAACACAAACTCCCACATTCGTGACTTTGAGATCCCTCTCAAAGATTTCAGATCACTGTCAGTAGTTGATGTTTTATAGCAACTTAGTTCCATTAGTTCTTGATTGTAGATCTCTTGATCCGGCAGATGCTTGTTGAGTTATAAGGTACAGAACCTCTTAGATCTCACAGGAGTAACTCACAAGATTTCCTAGAACCCCAAAAACATAGTTAGGGTTTTTCTTTTATATCCAGAAGTGTTTCACTTGAAACCTTAAACGTTTTTGTAGTGTTTGGACTAAAATAGAATTCTATAGAAAAATCATGTCTGCGATTTTTGATCGGTCAAGGCTTAATTTTGGTCAGTTGAACCTCACTAAAATTAAATTCTCCTTTCTGTAGCTTGAATGTTTTTAAATCCTGACTTGTACTATCATGAGCAATGTCTAATACATAATTTGGATACATTTTGATCTCGGTTTGCCAACATACATAAAAATAGAAATCTAAATATTTAAACCTAAACATTTAGAACCTAACAAAATTCATTGATTATAGAAAAAGAAGCATTGTGCCCTCTTGAAAAATTAAATATTGAGCATTGTCCATAACTAAAGAAGTTAAACTCTAGAGTTAAACACCTAAGAAATAATAGAGGCTTCCCATACACGATATCGGTGAATTGATCGGTGGTGTAAATAACATTGATTTGTGTATATTATATCGAATCCAAATAATTGATGTGTGTTTTGGTGGCTGTTAGGTTCTAAATATTTAGCATTAAATGTTTAGGAACTAAATTTGTGTATGTTGGCAAACCGAGTACAAAAACTAGTATAGCATATGATCTTAGAGTCCTTGAAAAGGTTTTAGACATTGCTCAAGATGAGACAAGTCAAATTTCAAGAACATATTAGTTGCAAAAGGAAGAATTCAAAAACTAAAGCTTTCAACCAATCGAAACACAAATTCTACAGATTTTGAAGAAGGCCTAAAACCCACGAAACATTTAGGGTTTGAGTGCTAGATATAAAAGCAAAATCCTAATACACGTTTTTCAAGTCTTGTGAATTATTTGTGTGAGATTTGTGAGGTTCTGTAACCTTTTAACTCAACAAGCATCTATCGAATATTAGAGTGATGTTGCATGAACCAGTGGAGATAAGTTGCTGCAACAAGATCAATTATTGCTAATGATCTAAATCTTTGAGTGGAGATCTCAAAGTCACAAACTGGAGTGTTTGTGTGCAGCAGATTCATAATAGAAGAATCCGTGGATTTGGAGCTGCGTGTGGTCGCGTGAGTAACTACTATAAGAGATAGCATTAGATTTAGGGTTGAATCTATCATAAAATTTCCATTTTGTTATTGAATTGTTGACTTGTAGATTGTTTAAGTTAAATCCTCCCTAGATTTTTTACCTTGAAACTGAACGGTTTCATTGGTTTCTCTGAGTCATCATATCGCTTGTGTTCTTTACTTTTCCGCTATTAGTGATATGATTGATACTTGTTTAACCTAGATCTGTTTAATAGAACTAAGTAACAACTTGGCTTTAAACTAGGTTAAACAATCTGAGTTTTTAGGGGTCTAAATATATTACAATGGCCAAAAAACCCAAAGTTACATATTTAGTTTCTATTTTTAATTTCATTTTTTAATTTGACTTTAAAATTAAGGATTTTTCATGAGGATTTTTTTATTTATTCAAATGTTGATATGAATTTTTTAAAATAGTAATTAAATATTTTTATTTTATTTTATTAGTTACATGTGTGTTTTAACTGTCAAGTAAGCATTTTGTGAGGGATTTCACAATTCACTCCAATACCAATGGGCTTGGTCTGCGATCGAATGCTATAAAAGATTTGTACCCCTTCATCCTTTACCAATTGGTCATTGGATGGATCGGTATGGCACACGATTCAACAAGTGGTATCAGAGCCCGGTCATAGGTTCGAGTCATTGGAGCTGCATTGTGAGGGAGGGATTGTGAGGGATTTCACAATTCGCTTCAATACCAATTGGCTTGGTTTGCGATCGAATGCTATAAAAGATTTGTGCCCCCTCGTCCTTCACCAATTGGTCGATGGATGGATCGGTAAGGCACACGATCTGACACATTCCATTAGCCACATCAGCAAGTTCTGTCATTCAGATGATGGCAAGGACTAAAATGAAATTTTTTAATAAAATCCAAGCACCAAATTGAAAGTTTTCAAAGCATAAGATCTAAAGTAAAAAATATCTTACATATAAAAAAAAGAAGAAGGTATTTTAACCAAAATCTAAAGCTCCTTACACATGAGTTAGGGCATATATAGGGGTTACATAAGCAATGAATCCAAGAGACGTGAACAACTAGAGGATAGATGAATACAAATTTTTTGTCCCCTTTTTTGTGTTTCACTTTATACTCCATCAATCATAGTATGTCAAGTTGGTTGATTTTATAAATTTATTCTAATCTTTTATTATTTTATAATATAAAAAAATCAAATAAATACATGACAAATTGCTATTGGAGCATAAAGAGAGAAGACAATTTCACATTTAAAATTGATCAAACTGCCTCATCAGCTACCTGCATTCATCCCGAATTGGACTAACATGTTATGAGTTACTAACATGTTATGAATTGGACATAAAATGCATTGTAGTGGACTCGTTTGAAAGGAAGCATCAAGTTACAAGGTGTGGGGTTGCAATGGCCAGAAAAGTCAAAAAGTCTAACATGTTTTGAGTTACTTTACAGCTGTGGACCGGTTGAAACATGGTTGATTTCTCCGACAAAATGTGACTAAAGTAATCTGACTCAAAAGCTAGAAAGAAGAAAACAAAAAACTTTAGGGAAAGTTGGTGGAAGCCCCCTTTTTCTTTTAATTTCAATTTCCGTTATCCTAGTGATATCAAGCCCAACGTTGAGGGCCTGTTTGGTTTAGTCATGAATCAGCTTTCATAACTCAATACTCATAACTCATGACTCTAACTCAAATCTCATCACTCATAACCCAAACTCCATTATCACTCAAAAACTCCAAAATTATTGTTTGGTTACAAAACTCAGTCACATATCTCAACTTCTAAATCCACTTTTTGCTAAAATGGTGGAACCCACCCCACTGACACTACATAGGGGTTATGGTTGCTACCCACGTCAATTTTCTTTTTCCCTCTTTCATATTCTCCCAAGTCCATCCCCACCATCAATGGAAAACTCAGAACCGACCACTGTTAACACCACCAACAGCCACAAAATGAAAATGAAAAAAAAAAAAAAAAATCTCAACCAAAAGAAAATCCAACCATCAACTACAACCACAAAAGGAAAAAATTTCCAATCATCAATACCACCACCAACCACACAAACCCACCTCCATCACAGCCCAAGCTTCAAACCACAACTACAAACACAGAAAACCCAAACACACCAACACAAAATCTTTAGATCGGTGATCCAAAATTGCCAACTCAAACCCACAAACACTAATTCCCATGCAATCCCACTTATACCCAGAATCCTTAAAAACAATCATGTCTTCTAAAGATTCTCTTGAAATTTGTTTCGGATGCCAAATAGTGTTCGGCAGCGAACTCTCCAAAGGCATTATTAGTACTCGGAGACTGATATGAATTTAACCATTTCATCATCGATCTCCCATTATTAGTTGGTAGTGGGCCTAGCCTGGCCTAAACACTTTGGGATTCCCCAAACGATACTTTCTAGATGTTGGTATACTTGTCTTTGGGCTTGGCCTATTCTTACTGGGTTTGGGCCAACCTCAATCTTTTGGGGTAAACTTGGCTACTTAGGCCAGTCCTAGGCCTAAGCTCAATGGGTCGTTGCTGCTTACCTGGGCCCGAGCCACCCATAATATATATAAATATATATATGGGATTTACTAACGTATACTCTTAGAGCATACATTAGTAAACCATTTTAAGAAACTTTTTATGGAAAAATGAAAAAGTAATTAACTGTTTTGACAGCTTTTTCAATTTAAAAAAAAAAAAAAAATTTCCCAAAATGAGTGGTTAATGTGTGCCCTAACCAGGCCTTATAGATATATAAGGGTTTTACTATCATGTAAAATAAACTTCTTGTTTGACAAATTTGAGGGAGGTAAATAATCAATTGTTGCTGCAGGAATAGGTTGGGCTTATTTTATTTTATTTTATTCCGAAAATCAATAAGGGAATTCAATTCCATGGTTTTACTTCTATATGTTTGCAGTTGTCTCTTCTACTGTGATGGTCATTATTGTAACCCAAATATGTGGTTGTTTTGCCACAATCATGGGTTCATTGGTGTTGTTATTTTCCTAAGTATGATTGAAATCACCCGTAATTGTTTATTTTGTGCAATGATTTGAAAATCTTTGAATTATTCTCTATGTGGTTTTGATCTCTTTCTTTCATGTGCTATTACATGTTTTAGGAAATAGTCACAAACTCGTGAGATGCATGAAAAAGTTTGTTGATTTATTTATTTTCTTTTGTTAAATGAACAATAAAATAGTAGATAACACTTATAAGTTAGGTTTTTTTGTTAAATGATTTATTTATTTTCTTTTGTTATGACCTAGACCTTTAGCCAACTTAGCTCTTAATACATAATCATTCAAGTTAGGTTTTTTTGTTATTGGGATAGGTGAATTATTATAGATCCATCCCTCGAGGGATGGAGCTTCAATAGAAGCTAAGTCTAGAGGGAAATTATGAGTATTACGTTCATGTATAACTTCCATACCAAGGTTAGTGCAATTAATAATATAAAAGTATTATATTTCTTAATTCTCATAGGGCCCCCTTGGAATTCCTTCTATTAACAATCCAATTACAAATAAGAACAAATTTATAACTAAATAATCATGAGCGTAACACCAAACAAACACATACTATATAAAAAGAATTTAGGGTTTGGGTTTTATTTAGGAAGGACAAAAAAGCAAAAAACAGAATTATATAATATATTTTTTAAAATTTAAAAACTTATTAAATATAGATGGGCTAGATAGGGTCAAGTTAGGCGGGTTTATAAATCTTATGACATGAACTCAACTCAATTCATTGTACAAAAAATAAAAATAAAAATTCATGACTCAATCCAACTCATTAACCTTTGAAAACCGACCCAACCCGGTGAGTTGGATTTGATCAAATCAATTTAAACAGGTTGGCGATTCGCCATAATTTTGAAATAGATTTGTATATTTGAGTTTAATGCAAGTGTACAATGACAATTTTCCCGACAAGGGTTAGTATCTACCACGTGACATCTTTGGTACCAACTTGTCTAGTCAACCTCATCGACTAAATCTTTGGTACCCACGTGACATCTTTGGTTATAAACTTATAATTTTCTAAGGAAATCTTTTCATTTTGCTAGTTATAAGAGCATTTCCAGCAGACTCTCCAAATTTTTGTACTGTTTGGAGAGTGAACAGTTATATTTACATTTTACTTACTTACTTTTTCAAATACACTTTCCAACAGACTCTCTATCTTTTTTCTATCTTATTTAAATATTATTTCTCCATTCATTCTTTATTCATTCTTTAATATTTCTTTATTCTTTTTTTAATCTTTCTTTATTTATTCCCAACTATATTTTCTAACTCTCAATGGGTAAAAATTTTAAAATTGTGGTTGGTCTTTTTTTGTTCAATGGATCTCTTGAAGCACTTGAGATAACAAATAATAAAGACATGAGTTGTTAGTTTTTATTTATTCATTTTTAATTTTCAACAATCATATTTTCCAATGGTTTTTTTTAATGATCATATTTTTCATGCTTGCATTATTTTTCATTTATCAAATCTATATTAGTCTTGAAATTTATCAAATCTATGTAATTTAGAATGAATTTATGCATTAAATTTGTTACAACTTACTTTTTTTAGATTATTATTATTATTGTTATTTAATAATTAAATAACTTATAATTAATTAATTAATTAACTCTTTTTATTTTTTCTCAAAAAAAAGAAATCTATCTAATATTAAATACCATATCACACGATTACATACCAAAAAAAAAAAAAACCAAGGGATTAACTCAATTTTATTTCAACCTACTAATTTTAAAGACCACACATTTTCACACACAATTGATTACTCAACTCCAACCGTTCTTTTTATCCAAAAAAAAAAAAAAATTGAGACACGTTATTCTATTTACTTCACAGTTTCACATTTATCACATCAGAGAAACAGAAGAGAGAGAGAGAGGGAGAAAGAACGCAGCAGAGAGAGAAAAGGGGAGAAGGCCGGAGGAGATCAAGTGTCGCCGGAGGGACAAAGCCGGCGGAGATCGGCGTTCACCAAGCAGCAGCGCCTCGTCCGCCAGACTAGGTCAGATCAGCTTGACTTTTTACTTTTTTTTTTTTTTTCCTTATTTTCTTGTTCTGATTCAACTTTGCTATTATAATAAGAAATAGATTTTGTTTTGTGTTTTGTGTTTTGATTATGTGAGACGTTTGAGTCTGTCAGGGAGAAAGAATTGTTTTTTATTGAGTTGTTTGATTTTTTAAAGGAGAAAAATTCATTTGGAGTTGCTGCTCTCCAAGTCAAGAGAGCTACTGTAGCAACTCCAAAAAAAAAATTTGGAAAATTTTTCCTTTTAGAGAGTCTGTTGGAACCTTTTTTTTTTTGGGTTTGCTCTCTAAAAAATGGCTTAAATTAGTCTATTGGACATGCTCTAATTTTCTTATCTTTTTCAACTCTGTATTTATGCTTCGTTCACAGTGTTAGTAATCTCATCTATTCAGGTTTGAGAGAGAGAAAGAAAGAGTGAAAGACAAAAGTTTTAGGAAAGTGGATTTGATCTATACGAGCTCAATCTCAGGCAATATCTGATCACAGAGAAGAGCCAAATTCAAACGAAATAACACTGGAGTAAGAAGATAGGCTACATATATGGCAGAGGCTGCGATATCCGCTCTTACTGAGAAGCTCATTTCCTTGTTGAGCGAAGAAGCAACACTATTACAAGACATCCATGAAGAAGTAGCTGACATCAAAGATGAACTGGAGAGCATTCAGTCCTTCCTTAAGGATGCAGATGCAAGGGCCGCAGCAGAGGAGGACATGAGCGAGGGTGTCAAAACTTGGGTGAAACAAGTCAAAGAAGTAGCTTTCCACATGGATGTTTTCATGGACGAGTACTTGCTTGAGATGGCACAACATCATCCCTATCGGCTTCAGGGATTCAGTTGGTTCCTCCATAAATCTGCTCACTTATTTTCAATGTTAAAACCTCACCACGAAACAGCCACTATGATTCAGAAGATCAAAGCATCAGTGCAGAAAATCAAGGCAAGAAGTGAAAGATATGGCTTCCAATCCACTGGTCAAGGATCAAGCAGTGGTACTCGAAATGTTAGGTGGCAAGACCCTCGAAAGGACTCCCTTTATCTTGAGGATACTGACGTTGTTGGAATTGAATCTTCTAGAAATGAATTGATAGGCTGGTTGGTAGAAGGACAACCTCATCGTATTGTAATTTCGGTAGTAGGAATGGGGGGACTAGGCAAGACCACACTTGCCAAAAAAATCTATGATCATCAAATTGTTAGAGGACACTTTGAATGCTATGCGTGGATCTCAGTGTCTCAATCTTACAACATACAAGATCTATTAAGGAGCATCATGAAGCAATTTCGTGAGGCCAGAATGGAGCTTCCTATGCCGGAAATTGACACAATGGATGAACAATCATTGGTAAGTAAATTAAGAGATTACTTACGGCTAAAAACGTATGTGGTCATATTTGATGATGTATGGAAAATTGACTTTTGGGAGGATATAAAACATGCTTTACTTGATAATAATAAGGGTGGTAGAATTATGATCACAACACGTAATAGGGAGGTGGCTAGTTTTTGTAAAAAATCTTCACATGTTCGTGTTTTCGAATTGCAACCACTAACTCCTGATGAGGCATGGGAGCTATTCTGCAAAAGGGCATTCCAATTTGAATTTGGAGGACATTGTCCCCCAATATTGGAGAAATTGTCTCAGGACATTGTTGAGAAGTGCAAAGGCTTACCACTTGCAATTGTTGCTATGGGTGGTCTTTTGTCAACCAAAGACAAAACTGTCTTTGAATGGCAAAACTTGCTTGATAGTGTTGGGTTTGAGTTAGGAAGAAATCCCCATCTTACAAGTGTTGATAAAATCTTGTCCTTAAGTTATGAAGACTTGCCATGCCACCTCAAATCTTGCTTATTATACCTTGGTATGTATCCAGAAGACTACTCCATTAGTTGCATCAAATTGATTAGACAATGGATAGCTGAAGGATTTGTGAAGGAATTGGAGGGTAAAACATTTGAGGAAGTTGCACAAGAATACTTGACTGAATTAATCCACAGAAGTTTGGTTCAAGTATCATATGTTGACATATCTGGGAAAGTTAGAAAATGTCGACTCCATGATATCTTACGTGAGATCATACTCCGAAAGATGAAGGATTTGAGTTTTTGTCATGTTCTCTCAAAACAAGAGTCTCGCTTTGAAGGATTAACTAGACGCATGTCAATTGATGGAGTTTCATATGTTGTATTGAAGGAATTTGGGAACACTCATATTCATTCTCTTTTATTTTTCGATCTTGATGAATTTCCAAAGTCCTTTATGAGTACTTTTGTTGCTAATTTCAAGCTTTTGAAAGTCATGGATTTTGAAGATGCTTTGTTGGAATGCATTCCTGAAGATATTGGAAGTTTATTTCATTTAAGGTATTTAAGTTTAAGAAATACCAAAGTTAAAATTCTTCCAAAATCCATAGGAAAGTTGCAAAATCTGGAGACTCTAGATCTAAAGCAGTCCCTAGTTTTTGATATACCAATTGAGATCAACAACCTTCGTAAGCTACGACATTTTATAGCTTACAATCTTGATTTCGAAAAAGACAACAGTTTGACTTTGGGAAAAGGGGTAAAGATACAAAAGGGAGTTGGGTGTTTAAAGAACTTGCAAAAGTTGTATCATGTGGAGTTGAATCATGGAGGGGTTGATCTTACTAAAGAGTTGGGAAAGTTAAGACAATTGAGGAAGCTAGGTGTGAAAAACCTGTCAAAGGAAACCATGACGGCTTTGTGTGCCTCTGTTGAAAATATGAACCACCTTCGATCTCTTGATGTAACTTTAATTAGCGAAGATGAGATAGTTGATTTAAATTTCATTTCATCTCCACCTCAATTTCTTCAAAGCCTACAAATAAAGGGGCGATTAGAGAAGTTACCAGAATGGATTTCAGAACTTCAACATCTGGTCAAACTAAAGATTTTATGGTCGAAGTTAAATGATGACCCATTGAAAGTCCTTCAAAATCTACCAAACTTACGGGAGCTCATGATCTCACGCCAAGCATACAACGGAGAACATTTGCATTTTAAGCTAGAAGGGTTTCCAAAACTCAAGTGGCTATGGATTAGACACTTAAATGCATTGCATTCGCTATTGATAGATAAAGGAGCATTGCCTGTTCTTGAATTTCTTTCCATTGGGCATTGTCCGGAACTTAAAGAGGTGCCTTTTGGAATCCAACATCTGAAAAACCTCAAAGAACTGGGATTTTGGGGGATGCCTAAAGAATTTGAAGAAAGTTTGGATCCTGAGCAAGGGCTACATTATTGGATCGTTGAGCATGTACCAGTCATTATTCTCTTCCGCAAGGTTCGTGTAGGATATTTTGGCTATGACAACCACAATCTCCGTTCCAAGCATTTGGCGGAATTAAGAGGGCAAAGGCAAACATTCAACCAAAATGAGTTAAGATGCTAAAATATCAATGCTTCAGTTGAGATAGGTTAGTGCAATTTAGTGGCTTTAGATTTCTTGATAATATATATATTTTCTTTTCTAGTGAATAATGTCATGGGATTTTTGTTGTAGATTTGTATAGCAAAAAGCAATTGTTGTCCTTTTTATCTTGCATTTCTTGAAATATGTAATTCACCATCTACCGTTTTAATGGTCTGCTTGTTTGGGTTTTGATATTTTTCATATAATGCTTAAATTGCACTTCTGTGACAAATTTAGAGGCATGAGCTACTTTGCTAGATTTGGGTGTGTGCTTTTCATATTAATGTACAATACTTGTATCAAAACAATACAATACATGTATCAAAAGTCAAAACAAAACAAGTTACAGGCTACAGAGAGATTTGAAAATTGTCAAAACATTTCTCTTAGGAATTTACAGGATTGCGCTTTTACTCCTTTTTTTTTTTTTTTTTTGGTCGAGAAGACAATTTTACCCCTACTTAAAGTGTGTTAATTGAAGTTTTATTTAGGAAAAATGTTAGAAATACAAACTTTTTTACAAAAAATTTTACAAACTACTGATGTGGCGAGTGGTTTTTAGTAAATAAAAAAGTGATGGTGGTGGATCTAGATAAGAAACAATAAGAAATTGGCCACAATAACAGTTTTTAAAAATGTTATAAAATAGTTTGTACCTATAGCAAGAGTTAAAAAAAAAAAAAAAGTTTTGTTGAAGCATTTAATTTGAGGTTTCAAATTTGAGATTTTTAGTGGTACTTTTTTTTTTTTGGTGCAAATTTCTTCATTACTAATCAAAGTTTGTCCATTTGTGATTTGTGGTAGGTAAACAATCAAGTTCTACTCAATAATGTTAATACAAATTTGTAAGTACGCTTTTTCCCATAATATGACGCTTTAATAGTTTGAATCTTCAATATCCCTATTAGATCATTTTTATGCGAAGCTTAGCTCAGCTCAGAATTGTTGGGCTTTGTTTGTAGACTTGGATGGAGAACGAATATAATTATTGCTGCTGGCACTGGTTGGGCCTGCTTATATTTTTTTCAGAGACAATCAAGTAGGAAATTGTGGTTTGAATTTCACATGTTTACAGTTGTCTCCTCTAGTTTGTTGCTCAATGCGCTCATTGTGTCAGCCCAGATAAGTGGTTTTCAGAACAATCATGGATTGGTTGGTGTTACTATTTTCCTATGTACAACTGGAATCACCCTGTAATTGTTTATTTTGTAAAATGATTTGAACCTCTTTGAATAGTTCTCTCTCTGTGGTTTCGATATCTCTCTTTTATGAGTTATTGCTTTTATTAGGAATTCTGTAATTGGCCATAGATGCATTTGATCAGGTACTTTAGGTTAGACCATTACCAAAATGATCTCTATACTGAACTTTTGGTACTAATAGTATAGAATGTTCTTCGATTTTGGTACCAACTTTTGTTTTTGTTTTTTTAAATTTCCTTTGAATAAACTGAATTGATCGACCAAGTTATCATTGATATTTGATATACAACCTACATCTCTCTATGAATGTCTTCATGTCATCCACACCTTCACCTAGTCAAATTATATATATTTATTAGACTGGGTTGACACTACAACAAACACAAGCTTTTTCAACATATTTTTATCTACAGTCACTAAAAAATGTTGATAAAAGCCTTTAGTTTCTACATTTGCACTCAATTGTTGAAAAATTCACACATGGATTTCTGCGGTTGACATAACTATTGAAATAAGTGGTGATAAATTCACATATATATTTCCACAAATTGGCATAACTATTGAAGTAAGTGGTAAATAAGTGGTGAGAAATTCATATGCCAAGTGATTAAACAGTGCTAATTTATATCAACAGTTGGATGAATGTTGAAATAAGAAATTAACTATTTTTTATCAACAGGTTATAAATGTCGAAAATAAAAACATGGAGCTTTTATAGCTTTTATATATTTACCCTACAATCACTCCGTCTCTCACTCTATATCTCGTTCTCACTCTCTTTCATAGGTCAATTTTCTATTTTCTAGGCAACCAAACAGAATTCAATCACTCCCTCTCTCTTGCTCTCGCTTTCGCTTCTCATAGGTCTGGGCGGTTGATTTTCCTATTATTTTCTAGGCAACCAAACAGATTCTTGACTCAAATTTTCTATTATTCTCCCTCTGATCAGGTATCTATTCTATTTCTCGACTTCGCTATTCTAAAAACTTATTTATGATCAGTTTGTTTTTACTTAGATTCGAATTTTGCCCATTCTTTGTTATTCGCTTGAAAGATTTTGAACTTTTGTGTTTTTTGTTCTTGACTTTGACATGCTATGTCAAAATTGAATTTGTGGTTGTGTGTTGTGTATTGCGTGTTTTCAATGTGATTGCAGGTGCATTGGGAGTTCAGCTCAATGAATGGTCAAGGAGAGTTCAAATTTCACTATTTGTGGAATTGAAAGCTAGAACGCGTGTGAGTTCAAATGACAAGTGCTTGGTAAGTTCATTTGCCTTTTAATTTGTGTTATGTCTCTTTGCCATATTCACATGAAGTGGGTTTTGATGTTGTGATTGCATTTAAGTGGGTATTAGCTTGTTTTAATTTTCATTTCTTGAATGTGCGTTGTAGCTGTCAATATATTTAAACACAATCAACAACTCTAGCATAGGTAGTTCTATCAATGGTCTTACCAGTACCAAAACCAAAGAATTTGGATAAGAAAAGAAGAACAAGGAGAAAAGCCTTAACAGTTCTCTGTCAGTTTGCCACTTAGCACCTTATTACTTTCTGTATGTAGAAATGACAAGAAAATTAAATCATTGGTTGATCACTGGATTAAATTTGTGTATCTAGAGTTCATATAGATAATATTTGAATTACTTTTTTGTACCTAGTTTCCTATAGTCTCATCAAGGTACTGTATAACTAACTGTCACAAAGGGCTGTCGCAAAGGGCGTGCACCTTTTTGGCATTTTCAATTAACAAAAGTAAAATTCGTGTTGTTCGTTCTGGTCACCGCATAGAGGTTCCATTTGTAAAAAATGATCTAGATTCAATATATGCACTAGTTCTTCAATAAAAGGGTCAATAATGTAAGCACTAGTCTCTAAAAATCAAGGAAGTTATTTCTTGAGAATGCAATGCATTTATAGAAGTGCATTGAAAAACGGAAAAGATTTATTATTAGTGGTATTTTTTTTTTAATCCATGGGATTTGAACCCCCGAACTTGTCCCCCACCCCATACTTAAAGGGGATGGAAGTATTAGTGTTGAATTGTTCAAAGTATAAGACATGACATCTGAAAGGATTCCATGATCATAGGAGAATTTTCGAAATGCCATCTTGAGAGCAATTTCAACTTTACAGGTCAATCTCATTAGTAGTTTCTGAGCTTCTTTTTTTCCCTATTGAATGTGAGTCCATAGGAATGAATTGGGCGATAGTTTTCTCTTATTAGGGGATCTAAACCATACAGTCAGTGTGCTAAAAATCATTTCCCCACCATTTTAGTATTGAATGTTTGCCCTGAGTATAGAGTTATTGCAATTGAAATTGCTCTCAAGATGGCATTTTGTAAATTCTCCTATGATCATGGAAAATAAAATATAAGAATTCTTATTATAAATAAAGAAGATTGTGTGTTTGGGTGAGTTTATTTTATCAGTCTATTTAGTTTATTGTGCAAAATGCACTTGCTTTGCTCAGGTCAATGTTGCACATTCAACAGAATATCTCAGGGGTCACACAGGCTAATATGGCAAGACCCTTTTTTCTTAATAGTTTGCTAAATGTTTTTCTTGTAATTCTGATCTTTGTTGCATATGCTGGCAGGCCTTTCCGTTTACCTGGTATTCTAGTTAGAGATGGGCGGCTGGGTGGTATTTCTGGAACCATTTCAGCTTATGAGATTTTGAAACTTTGAGGTTATGACAATGCTGCTGTTGTTTTTGAAGATCATGGCCCTGTAAATGAGATGCCATTGCTGTCTTATCTGTGAAATAGGTAAATTAGCTCTTATTAATCTTTTCCCTTTTTGTATATTATTATTTTAAGCAATTATATGCAGACTGCATAATGTTCATCACAGGTTATATAATTTGATTTCTCATGACCTGATATTGTACTTCCATCATCTAACTAATTGTTTTTTGATAAGTAAAAAGTTTATTGATATCAGAAAAAGGTGGAACACCCTAATACACAAGGAGTGTACAAGGGGTCAAACAATCAAGAACAAAAATTGCAAGAATCTAAGAAATCAAGAAAGGATGGAAAAGATTGGTTTCGCAAGGCAGCCAACCAATCCATGAAAGTTCTAAAGAAAATAGCTTCAAGTTTGATATGGATCTCTCCTTATTTTCAAAACACTGACTGTTTCTCTCCCTCCAAAGGCAATACAATAAGCAATGAGGAACCATAAGCTATATATACCCATTTCGATGACGGCCAAAACTGCCTTTCTAACATGCTAGAAGCCTCACTACAGATTGCGGCATAACCCAGTTCACTCCAAACAACCCGAACACCATAGCCCATATATCCATTGCAACTGGACAATGAAGAAAAAGATGATCAACCGATTCACCATTACACTTGCACATATAGCACCAGTCCAATATCCAAAACTTCATTCTTCGTAAATTGTCAATCGTTAAGCATTTCCCTAAAGCAGCAGTCCAAACAAAGAAAGCTGCTCGAGAAGGAATCTTTTGTTTCCAAATGCTTTTCCCAGGAAAGGAATAGTCATTAGAGCCCGCTAAGAGATTGTAATAATCCCTAACTGTGAAGCCCTTCCCTCTATCAGATTTCTTACACATCTTATCCTCACCAAGCCCTCTCACCGACGCACCATATATGATATCCATGAAACCAGCCAGTGCCTCTAGTTCCTGAGTATGCACATCCCTAAAGAAACTTACATCCCAAAATAAGATTCTGTTATCAAACTTCATAACCTCAGCCACACTAACCTCTTGATCTTGACAAAATCTAAACAATTCAGGATAGCTGACTGCAAGAGATGTTTCACCACACCAACAGTCTTGCCAAAATTTCACCCTAGACCCATCCCCAATATCATATAGAATGTGGCAAGAGAAAGAAGGCTATCCCCAATTAATATTTTTCCACAAGCCAACACCATATGGACCATTAGTAGGCCTAGTACATCAACTGCCCCCATCCATAGCCATATTTCATAGCTATCACTTGCCTCCAAAGGGCAGCCCTCTCCATCCCAAATCTCCAAAGCCACTTCCCAAGCAGAGCTTCATTAAAAAGTCTTCCCTTTCTTATCCCCAAACCACCAGAAGCAATAAGAGTGCAAACAGTTGCCCATTTAACCAAATGGAATTTTGGTTCATCACCAATGCCACCCCATCAGAAATCCCTCTAAAGTTTCTCAATTTGATTAACCACAGAAGCAGGAATAGGAAATAAAGATAGAAAATAAGTGGGAAAATTAGATAGAGTGTTTTTAATTAAAGTGACTCTACCTCCCTTGGATAAGTACAAACATTTCCATCCTGCTAATCTCCATTCTATCTTCTCTAGAATTGGGTTCTAAATTGTCTTATCCTTGCATTTAGCTCCCTAAGGAAGCCCTAAATATTGCATTGGAAGGGTACCTTGTTTACAACCAAGGACAGTCAACAAGAAGTCAAGATTATGCACCATACCATTAGGAACCAGCTCTGACTTGCCCAAATTTATCTTTAGACCAGAAACTGCCTCAAACCAAATGAGAATCATACAGAGAAACAAAACCTGATCCAAATCAGCATCACAAAAAATTAAAGTGTCGTTTGCAAAGAGCAGATGTGACACCTCCAAAGATCTTCTCTCTAAACGACCAACACCAAAACCTGACATGTGACCATCGTGGACAACCTTATCCAACATTCTCCCAAGGGCTTCCATCACCAAGACAAACAACAAATGGGACAATGGGTCACCTTGTCTTAACCCCCTGGAGCTCTCAAAAAACCCACAAGGAGTGCCTATTATCAAAATAGAGAAGCGAACTGTAGACATACAAAAGAAAAGCCACCGCCTCCATTTAGTAGGTACCCACTCCGTTCTAGTAACTGCATAAGAAAACCCTAGTTGACATGATCAAAAGCCTTCTTAACATCTAATTTGCAAAGTATCGTTGGTAAACCAGTTTTCACTCTACTGTCGAGGCATTCATTATCAATAAGCACAGGGTCAAGAATTTGCTTGTTCCTCACAAAAGCATTTTGAGAAGAAGAAATTATATCTTCCATGACTGTGTGAAGTCTGGCGGCTAAGACCTTAGCAATGATTTTATAAAACCCCCCAACAAGACTAATGGGGCGAAAATCCTTGACTTCAATTGCTGGATTTTTTTTTAGGGATGAGAGTGATGAACGTTGCATTCAAGCTTTTCTCTAACTGACCTTTAGCAAAAAAAAATGGTGAAATACAGCCATAAGATCAGTTTTAAGAATACCCCAACATGCTTGGAAGAAGGCCATTGGAAACCCATCTGGTTTAGGCGCTTTGTCACCATTAAAATTCTGAATGACATAAAAAATTTCTGCCTCCTCAAAGGGTTTATCTAGCCAATCAGCATTATCCCCAGATATCTTAAGAAATACCAAAACTTTTGGAAAAGGTTGAACAACTTGCTGCTTCGAGTATAAATTCATAAAGAATTGAGTAATACAATCAGCAATAAGGCTCTCAATACCGTTATTTTTTCTATTGGAATTAGCTATTCAATGAAAAAATTTGGTACTTGCGTCCCCTTCCCTGAAGTGTAGCACCATAGACTTCTGCCTCCAACTAATCTCTTCTAAAAGAGTAAGCTTTTCAATCTCGGTACGGAGATTAACTTGTTCTAACTTCTTCTCAGTTGTTAAAGGTTGAGTCTCCTCTGTAACATCCAAGTCATTCAATTTGTTCCATAACTGCTGTTTCTTTAAAGTGACATTGCCAAACTCCGCTTCGTTCCATTTTTTTAGATCCCACTTCAAAGCTGCCAACTTCTTAGCTAGTATAAAACTAGGGTTGCCTTGAAACGAATAAGATGCCCACCAAGCTTCCACTTTATCAACAAAATTCTTCGCCTTCAACCGCATTTTCAAAACGAAAAGGAGTTCTACCTCTCCGATGACTTCCCCCCTCCAATAGAATTGGGTAGTGGTCTGAAAGTACCTTAGACAACCTTCTCTGTACAAATAGAGTGAAGTAATCCGCCAAAAGCGGAGAGAAAAGAAACCGGTCTATTCTAGGGGCAGAGGAATTGTTGGACCAAGTATAAAGGCCTCCTTCCATAGGTATATCCATCAGCCTATGAAGAGAGATAAAATCTGAAAATTCATACATAGCCTGAGTATAAGTTGTAGCTCCTAATCTTTCCGATGAGAAGTGGATTGTATTAAAGTCACCTCCTAGGCACCATGGCACATCCCACCAACTAATCAGCCCTGTTAGTTCCTCCCATTTCTTCCCATGCCTCATGTTCGAATTTGGCCCATATAAACTTGTAAAAGCCCACTCAAATTGATCACCTACATTTTTAAATTTGCAAGAAACAGAAAAGCACCCTACTGCTTCTTCCAACTCTTCCACTGCCTTCCGATCCCACATCAATACAATACCTCCAGAAGTTCTTCTGAACCCAAGTACAACCAATCTATATGTGGACAACTCCATATACTTTTGACACCCAACACTTCCTGCCCTTCCATTGCCAAGGGTAGAGAAAAGACTAGTGGTTCCACAATTAGAGGTGACAAACCCCCTACATTCGGTAGCTCAGCAGACTCTAAACAAGTGTCTGAGATCCAATCCTCCACAAGTACTTCATTCTTATCAACTTGGGCTGATGACACCTCCATAACGTCTGAACACTTCAAAGGGACCAAGGCCAATTGGGTTTGCTCTTCCAAAACCTCTATGACTTCACCTGCAAGCAGAGAAATTTGAATCGGAACCGCCACTCTTCTTCCATCTCGAAGTTCAAGCACCCACTGTTTAGAATTCCCCCCACTTCTTGCTAACATTGCCAGAATTCTCCTGAAGTATCAAACAAATGTCTCACTGCAAGTTCTCTTTAACATTGGAGGTGTTTGCAGACTCATCGGGCTCATCAGAGCTGAGAAACGTTGTATCGGACTCATCGGAGCCGAGAATCTCATTACCGGGCTCATTGGCGCCGATAAGGCCAATATCGGCATCGTCGAGGGCTTTCATCGACTGGGCTGGCCTTAACAAGCTTTGGGAGTCAGCTTGAGGTAGTTCCGAATTAGAAAACCACATCGCCTTTGCGAGGATCACGGACTGTGCTTGTTTAAGCAGAAGGCAAGTTACTTGGGTGGGTCTTGCCATTTTGAAGTGGTTGCTTTGGTTTGGGCCGCCAGATTGTGATGGGCTTGGGATTAAATTTGGGCTTTGCATTGAAGGGAGCTGTGGGTTTAAAATGGCTTTTATCTTCGGGCTTAAAGTTTTTGTCTTTGGGTTTTTCTATGCGGCCCACTTCCTTGACTTTGGACCATTTTACCTCCCACTCACCATCTGGCCCAGGGTCCAATCTCAAGCCAACATCCAACATTAAGAGTGAATCATTAACACCGCTAAAGCTCTCTGTAATCTTAATCGACAATTTAGCCTTAGACATTGCTTGTTTCTTCCCAGCGTTCAAATCACGTATATCGTGGCTTTTATTGCTCAAATTTGTTTCGGTTGAAATTTGAAACTCTGGCATTAATTGCTTTCCTTTTCTGCTACCACTACCCTCTCTCCGATCACCCTCCACTGCTGCCTGCAGAAAAGTTTTGGGATTCTCCACTAACGGTTTCAGGACAAAGTTAAATGGCTGTTTGGTGGCAAGTGTCCCAAGTGCAATTGCTTTCCTAAGATGAAATCCAAAACCTCACCACCCATTACCAGATTTCCCTTTTGGCACCACGAGAAATCCTTTCCGAAGGCTGTGGATAAGTTCTGAGATCATTAAAAAACTGCTGTGTGAATTGGAACCCAATTGCAAAATAAAAACTTTCTCATCATCCCTAAAGGTTCGTGCAAAGTTACCAGGAGTTTTAGTAGACATTAGATCCTCCACAGTAGCTAGCAAACACTTAGCACTTTCTCTGCCCATGAAAACTGATTGTAGAGAATCCCAACTTCTCTCAAAAATGCGTAACATGAAATTCGTATCTCCCTCCTCAACTGAGAATTCGAAAGTCTTAGATTCTACTAAAAAGAAAATTGAACCTCCCATAACAACAAAGAACAACCATGAGTTTTGTGACTAATTAGAGGTAGCCAGGCCTCTTGGTTTCATTTTTTTAATGAGCTCAAAGAACTGATTGGTGCATGTTAATTTTTCATATACTTGTGTAGTAGGAGTGATCTATATGTGTATTTAATCCATTGTCATTTTTTTTTTCTAGGGTGTCTGTACTTGTCCTGCCACCAGTTCCAAAAGATCTATCAAATGACTTGATGGAATGGTTTGACAAATCTCATGGTGTAATTGATTCTTTGAAGGAAGAGATGTTATCAGCTTATTCACAAAGAATGATGAGATTGCAAGACATGCCAAAGAAAGCAGGAGAGATTTTCTGGTGGCCATTTACTCAGCACCAACTTGTACCTGAAGATGCTGTTACAGTGATTGATTCATGACATGGTAACTTTGTGGTCTTTAAGGTTCATGTGATAGCAATGGTCAATGGTTTTATATTTTCTCCATTCCCTTTCATATGTTTCCTTTTCTGTCTGTCTCCTCCAACTGACTGCTGCTGTAATATGCTAAATTAACTCCATTCTATTTCCATTGTAGGCTCAGAATAATGAATTCATAACTCAACAGTTTGATGCATGTGCTAGTTGGTGGACTCAGGGTCCTGACACTACTTTACAGGTCAATCTCATTAGTAGTTTCTGAGCTTCTTTTTTTCCCTATTGAATGAGTCCATAGGAATGAATTGGGCGATAGTTTTCTCCTATTAGGGGATCTAAACCACACAGTCAGTGTGCTAAACATCATTTCCCCACCATTTTATTATTGAATGTTTGCCCTGAGTATAGAGTTTTTGCAATTTATATTCTTCAGCGATAGCATTTCTGAAAATTTTAATGTGGTTTTTATTTAGGTGGTTTCAGACTGAGCTTGCAAGAGATATGGGTTGTGCTGCTGCAAGATTTGGACATGTAACGTTTCCTGAGAATGTTTATGAACCAGCCTTAGAATGTGCTGAGCTTTTGCTTTTTGGTGTGGGGAAAGGTTAGTATCTCTTTTCTTCTTTTTAGCCAAATAGGATTTTTTTTTTTTTTTTTTTGGTTGTTGTTGTTGAAATTATTATTTCACATTTGTTTTTGATAGAAACTTCCAGATACTTTAAGCTGTCTATAATGTTATCAGTTTAATCCATATTTTAGTAAATGACTGTCCTCAAATATACTGACCTCTTTAGTTCAAGGGCCAGAGATTGGTCAATGAAAGATAATGCTAATGGTAGGAGAGGGGTTTCATATTGAGAAGAGCCTGTTTTTCTCATTTATTTTCTGATCTTTTCTTATGTTATGTTCTACTGCTTATTTGTTTGCTGTATATAAATATTGCTTGGGCTGTTTCGCTATGCAGGTTGGGCTTCCTGAGCGTACTTTTCAGATAATGGATCTTCAGCAATTGAAATTGCTCTCAAGATGGCATTTTGTAAACTGTTAACTAAGGTTTTTTTTTTTTTTTTCTCCTCTTGAGAATTAGTGTTGAATTATTCAAAGTATAAGACATGACATATGTCAGTGGATCACCATGGGTCGAAAGCATGTCTGACAATTTATTTATTTGTTTTTTAAAATTAAGTACATAATTTTATTGAAGAAGGTAAAGGGAAGGACACATAGGGAGGATATGTGTACAATCCCTTTTCAAAGAATACAAATCGCAAAGAGAGAATCTATAAAATCAACAAATGACTGACAAAAGTGTCAGAAAAGTGTCGAGAGTCCAACATTATAAAAGTATTTGCAATTGTTTACCCTGATAAGAACAGTCAGGGGCATGTGTTAGATGATTATTATTGTTTTGCAACTTTCTGAACCATCACTGCTTCTCTTTAGAGTTGGTGCTATGAAAATTGTGGTGCTGTAACGGTGTCAAAAAAGTATGCGGACAAGAACTGATCAATACAATGATATACATATATATATATATATATATTTTTTTTTTTTCTCCTTATTCTTTACATTTGAGCCTGAATTTAACTTGGTAGTATTTCACTCTCTCTCTTGTGTCCCCTAGGAGTGAGTAGGGCTATTGATGTGCTAGATTGTTCTCTTTAATTGGGTGCAGTTTGACTTGCTAACCTACTTGTTCAAGCTTGTATACTTAGAAATATGGTATTCTACTCTTTGTAAGTTCTAGGCAAAAATACCATTTTGGTCTTTACATGTTGGGGTCATTGTCAATTTAGTTTTTACATTTTGGTAGCAGTCAATTTAGTCATGTTATTTTGAACTTGTAATCAATAAATTAACTGCTACTAAAATGTAGGGACCAAAATGATTTTTTCGCCCAAGTTCTAATTGGGAGGAGGGGGAAAGAAAGAAAAAAAGGTATAAGAAAGACCAATACCTTGATAAGTATAATGTTGTACATGTATGAATCATTGAATCTAGAGCCTTGATGTTTATATTGATAGCCATTGCAACAATGAGACAATTTTTTTGTTTTTTTGTTTTGTTTTGTTTTTAAGAACACTATTGATATCTGATGCTTTTGCTTTATTCTTCTTGCTAGACTTTGAATACACAAACTGAGAGTGCAAAGAAAAATCTCACGTTTGTACCTCTGGCACCAGCTTGTGTGGTAAGCATCAATTAATACTAATTTGCACATGGTCATTCATGATTTAGATTATGTCTTGACCTTGTGCTGATTCCTTCAAAGCAATCCCTAGGGATTTATCTTAGCAATTGCGTGGTATGCATGTTGCATATTCTTGAGGATATAAACTTTATGGGTAGAGGGTGAGGTTTTGGGTTCAAAATCCACTGGGTATGTAACTAAGAAACACAAACAACATGACACAGGATACAACAATTTATATATATCAATGTTTAAATGTTAGAACACATATTTAAAGTTAATTTAAAAGCAATTGTAGATAGCAAAGTAGTACAGTGATACCTACAGAATTAATATAATTATTACTAGTAATTTAACAATATATATATATATATATATGTAGGGGATATTTTAACCAAGTGCTCTACTGCACTGTTTAATAATGTTAAAAATAAGTAAATAGTTGTAAATTATATTTATAAGCAAATAATTGTTGTACATTATAACAATATTATGCTCTGGTTTTCTACTATTCTCTTTGTGGATGTCTCAAAATGTTTGTTCACTTTGAAAACCTGACCTGACCATGCATTTATAACTTCATAAATTATAAAGTATTCGAAAATATCTGTCAGGTCATACAAATTATAAATTATTCTGGTATATCGGTCTGGTCATATTATGATCGATATCAAAACTGTCTCCAAATAAATCAAAGGGTGAGTTGGGAAAGTATAAAATATATGAAAACCTGACTTGATTGAGATTTTATTCCTTTTTTTTATTTTTATTTTTTTAAAGCTTGCATTGCTTTTGGTTTTGTTGTGTATCAGGTTTTTTTTTGGTTTTGTATTGCTATTTTTGTTGATTTTCTTGTGTTTGGCATTAGGGCATCTTAGGGCTGAATTTCAAAACAAATAATTGTAGTTACTGTTGGGGATGGAGATGAGTTTAAGCATATGCACAGTTATTTGTTTTTGTTTATTGTGTTTCTTTTAGTTTTAGCTAGTTCGCTCTATTTTGATATGGTTTGTAGGACATAGGCAAGATCAAGGCAATCAATGAAAGTTTCTTTTATTGTATTTCAGCTTTAGATGGAACGGAATTGGGTAAAACTCGGGAACGAGCTCTTCCTAAGTATACAATGGGGGATAAAATTTTTTGTCCATGTAGGCAATGCAATAACTACTTTGCAAAGACTAGAGATGATGTTGAGGCTGATTTGCTTATTATTGGTGTTCTCCCAAATTGTACTCGATGGCTTAGACATGGTGAGGAGAGACATTTTGAAACTTGTGATAGTTTGGATAGTGATGATGAATCAGATGGGGATGGCTTGAGTGAGATGATAGAAGATTATTATGTATTTCCTCTTGACTATTAAACGAGCCAAGCTTAAGTCTCCCAAAGTATTTTTGACTTTTTTTGTAGGAATGATCCACAAGACACACACACTTTGTTCCAAATCAGTTATGAAATAAGGTACATTGTTTATGAAATAAGGTACCCAAACTTTGTAACAAATCAGTTATGTTCAGTTTCTATTTATAACACGTGCACAGTTATTTGTTTTTGTTTATTGTATTTCTTTTAGTTTTAGCTAGTTCTGATATGGTCAGTTTTAATTTTAAGAAATGAGTTTATACAATTATAAGTGTTTTCTTATTATTATTATTTTTTTTGATAGGTAAAAACAGCTTTATTGATAAAAAAAAGCACAATGAATTTACGATAGTAAACTCACTGCACTGAAAAGAATACAAACCAATCAAAAAGAAAGGCTAACAGAATTAAGGAAGTCAAACAAAGAATGACAATGCGTAAACCCCCAAATCCGGGACCACTCAAACAAAGTCCGGAGTAGCAAAGATTTCACAACGTCTACAAGTCTTTCAGTTTCCTCAAAAGTACGGGCATTGCGCTCTTTCCAAAGTAACCACATAATACACTCTGGAACCATATTCCACACTTTGGAAGTGTGACTCCCCAACCAATTCCACCATGTAGTAAGAAGAAAAACAACATTCTTCGGCATCACCCATTGAACCCCAAACAAACGAAGGACTTCACTCCGCAAAGTATAAGCATACTGACAATGGATCAATAAATGATCCACAGTTTCCTCATCACATTGACAAAGGCAACACCAATTCACAAGAGGTAACTCCTTCTTAACAAGATTATCTATAGTAAGAAGCCCACCCCTAGCAGCTGTCCATAAGAAGAAAGCCACCCTTTTAGTTACCTTAACACACCAAATGCTCTTCCAAGGAAAAGACACCAACGGGACTACTAGCAATGAAGTATAAAAAGAGCGCACATCAAAAACACCACTACGATTCAATTGCCATATCATGGTATCCTCACCCCCCCCCCTAGGTAACTTGGAGGAGATATACGCAAAAAACTCATAAAAAATCCCTGTCTCCCAGTCTTGAAATGCACGACGGAAACGTAAGTTCCAGCTTCTCCCACCTCCATCCGAAGCATAATCAACCATTTCAGAAATCATAGCTTCCTTGTTCACAGCTATAGCAAACAGTGCCGGATATAAGTCTTTCAAGGCAGTAGGGCTGCTCCAAGGGTCATGCTCGAATCTAATGCGATAACCTTCACCCACCGCATACAACACATGACCAAAGAAACTTTCAGCCCCCTTCCTAATGTTCTTCCACATCCCACATCCATGAGTCCCTCTAACAACTCTAGTACACCATCCCCCACTAGCCTCCCCATATTTGGAAGCTATAACTTGCCTCCATAAATGTGTGACCTCATTCCCAATTTGCCAGAGCCACTTCCCAAGCAAAGCTTGGTTAAACAGCCCAATTTTTCGGATCCCCAAGCCACCATCCTCCACTGGCCACACAACTTTCTCCCAAGCAACAAGTGAGAATTTAAAGACCTCACTAGTTCTCCCCTAAAGGAAATTCCTCTGAATTTTCTCTAATCTGTCTACCACATGTTGTGGAATAGTGAACAAAGATAAATAATAAGTAGGTAGACTTGATAAAGTGCTCTTCAATAAAGTAAGTCTATCTCCTTTTGACAGATATAACTGCTTCCAACCTGCAAGCTTTTTTTCCATCCTTTCAACAATAGGATTCTAGATTGAAGAATCCTTATAATGTGCCCCCAATGGCATTCCCAAATAAGACATGGGTAAACAGCCTACCTTACAACATAAAATACGAGATAAGGCATCCAAGTCCCCAACCTCACCAACTGGCACAATCTCACTCTTACCAACATTTACTTTCAATCCTGTGATAGCTTCAAAGAAAATTAAAACCATACGAATATGTAATAATTGTTCCTTGAAAGCATCACAAAAGAGAATAGTATCATCAACAAACAAAAGGTGAGAGATATGCAAACCTCCACGTGTATTGGGATTTGCTTGGAATCCATTGATAAAACCTCCATCTTCTGTCCTTTTCAACAACCTACTTAACACCTCCATTACCAATAAGAATAAGAGTGGAGATAAGGGGTCTCCTTGGCGAAGACCACGAGAGCTACCAAAGAAACCAACTGGAGATCCATTAATAAGGACTGAAAAACGAGCAGTAGAAATACACATCTTCATCCATCTCCCCCACTTCTCCCCAAAACCTATCCTCTCCATGAGATAAAATAAGGCACTCCAACTGACATGATCATAAGCCTTCTCAATATCCAATTTAATAATCACACCCGGAATATCACTCTTCAATCTACTATCCAAGCATTCATTTACAATAAGAACAGAGTCAAGTATCTGTCTTCCCCCAACAAAAGAATTTTGGGAGTTGGAAATAAGTTTATCCAACACACAACGAAGTCTATGTGCCAAAACCTTTGAAAGTAGCTTGTATAAACTGCCCACCAGGCTGATTGGGCGAAAATCTCTAATATTGACTGCACCAAGCTTCTTGGGAATCAAACACAGAAAGGTGGCATTGAGTGATTTTTCAAAGATACATTCTTTGTGGAAGTCTGCAAAAAAAGCCAAAATGTCATTCTCAAGAACACACCAGCATTTTTGAAAGAAAGCCATAGTAAAGCCATCTGTACCGGGAGCCTTATCCCCCTTAGCCTCCCTTAGGGCTGCAATGATCTCCTCCTTCTCAAACTCCCTTTCTAAAGCAATCCGATCAGTTTCATTTAGATCTGCAAACTCTAAACCATCAATAGTGAGCCTCCAAGATTCGGTCTCCTGATACAAGGCCTTATAAAAACCCACCACTTGTTCCTGAATTGCAGACTCATCCTCATACAAAATGCTCTCAACCTCCACACCTCTCATAGTATTTCTACGTCTATGAGAATTAGCAAGCCTATGAAAGAATTTAATATTATTATCCCCTTCTTTTAAGTACAAAGCCTTCGATTTCTGCCTCCAAGAAATCTCCTCCAAGGAAGCTAAATACTCAATATCAGCCTTTATCTCAGCCCTTTTTGCACTATCTGCTGGTGACAAGGTTTGCATCCCTTCTCTCAAATCTAAGACCAGTAGCTCAGACATCAAGTATTTTTTCTTAAAAGCCACATCCCCAAAAACATGTTTATTCCAATGCTTGAAATCTCCCTTAAGAGCCTTCAATTTGCAAGCTAGAACATAACTAGGAGACCCCACAAAATGGTATCCGTTCCACCAACCTCTCACAAGATCCACAAAACCCTCCACCTTAAGCCACATATTCTCAAATTTGAAAGAAGTCTTTCCCCTCGACATTCCTCCTGCCTCCACAAGAAGAGGGCAGTGGTCTGAAATCACTCTAGGAAGAGGCCTTTGAACCACATCCAAAAAATGATCCTCCCAATCAGCAGATATCAGCACCCTATCAATTCTAGACATAGAAGGGTTCTTTGAGTCACGGAACCATGTATACTCACCCCCCACCAATGGTATATCAACCAATAAATTCCTCTCAATAAAATCCGAGAATTTGAACATGGCTGGACTAAAGAACAACCAAGGCGCTCTGCTAGATATATGATGACATTAAAATCACCAAAAAGACGCCAAGCAGCACTCCACCTCCCTCTCACACTATCAAGTTCAGCCCACAGAGCATCCCTAAGCCCATCAGCATTCAGACCATATACCCCTGTACATATCCAAGCAAAACTGTCTACCACACCCTGTAACAAAACAGAAACAGAAAAGCATCCAACCATACAATCTATTTTTTTATACACCCTTGTATCCCAAGCTAGAATAACCCCCCCTGCTGTATGGACAGCATCCAAAGCCTCCCAATCAACAAAAGGGCTGCTCCAAAGACTTTTCACCATAGCAGAATTGACAGAATCTAACTTGGTTTCTTGGAAACACACTACCTCACACTTCCACTCCTTGAGTAAATTCTTCACCGTATCCCTCTTTTGAGGATTGTTTAATCCTCTCACATTCCAAGATGAGAGTTTCAAATTCATGGACAACTACCTAAGCCCACCACACAGAAATTCTCAATCTCTTTGGTTTGTCGACCAGATTGCCCCTCATAGTTAACGGAAGAGACTAAATTTCTCAATTCCCTCATTCCTTTTTTTGATGAAGATGTATTGCGACGCAAACTACCAACCGTGGCTTGTTTTTCCCACACTTTCTCAAGCTTTTGAAACAGGGCAATACACTGCTGCTCGCATGAGTCAATAGGAAAGCCCACAAATTTACCAGAGCCTTTGATCTTCCTCTTCACCCACACTGAAGGTTCCAGCTCCTCCCCCTCAAGAAGATCATCTAGTGCAATCTCCTCGGATACTAATTCCATACCCCTTTGGGGATCCCACCTAGCCAGAGGCACACATTCCAAAGCATTCCCAACATTCTCATCCTTACCTAACCCCGTGGGGTTGACCCAGTCTAGTAGCAGGATTTCATCATCCTTAGAATCAAAACCCAGCTCAGACAGGGGAGAAAAACAATTATTACTCAGCATCTGATGGTGACGGAACATATCGAAAAATTCAGAAACCAAAAGAGGTGGGGAAGCAGATGGTTCGGCATTGACAGGTTGCCCATCTGAGTTAAGGACATCCTTCGATGGACCACCGACAGCCTTCACACTAAAACCCATACAACCCACCTCAGCCTCGCTAGAGTTAGAGTCCACTGGAAGACCACCGACAGCCGCAACTTTACCACTGCACCCATCGGACCTTGTAAGGATACCACCCATCTCGTCGGTACTAGGAAACTCCATTAGTGGCTTCTCGGCTGAGCCGTGGGGGTCCGATCCTTCACTAATCTGGGTTCTCGCCGACGACACGTGAGTCACCATCTCATCCACACACCCTTCGGTCCTTGGGAGATCCCCATCCAACTCGCCGGCACTCGGAGACAACATTGGACCCTTCTCGGCTGAAACCTGTGACCCCGATCCTTCTCCCACCTCCCATGAACTTCTTTCAGTCAAACTTGGCATATTTTTAATGAACTCATTGTGGGCTTTTATGGGTTTAGCCTGCTGAGTTTGATCACTATTCAACCCGGGCTCTAACAAAACAGGGCCCATCATAACTCCTTTTGGTTTGACAAAATGACTCCAGTGAACCTTACGGTGAGGATTCCCATCTAAAGCAACAGTAATTTTCAAGGAGAAATGGGCCTGAGTCCATTTAGTAGTAAGGCCACGCAAGGGTCTTCTATTAATAGTATGTTTATTTAAATTTTGAAATCCCCCAAAACTCTCATTCTGATTTAAATTCCCAGGAATATTTGGAAACTGATTCTCCAGCCATAACCGCCTTCCTGATTTCATGTCTCCATTAAGATTTTTCCAATCTTGATTCTTTGAATTACCGGTGAACTTTTCAAGCCCACCACCGCCGGCAACCACCTCCTTCCCTGGCCTAGAAGCTAATTTTCCCAAAAAGAATTCACTTAGCTTCAATTCAAAGAAAGCCCAACTGCCCTTATTCCTCCCTTCCGGGATACACAAACAGCCACGTCTTGCCCCATTATGATACTCAGAGATCTCCAAAAAAAGACCACTCTTATTCGACCTACTAGAAAATTCCAAAATTTTATACTGCTCATGGAATCGTTTGAAAAAGTGTTCCTTGCTAAAGTCCCACTGGCTCAACTCTATCAAACAAGCAATGGTCCAATCTAATCCCGATCTACCTACTCGGATAGAGCCATGATGCCTACCCCTTTTTTCAGTGATGGAGTAAGCATCCATATGACCTCCATCAAAAGCCAAGAGGAATGACTTTGAATCAATACGAAAAGAAAAGGAATGTTTCCTTTCTGGTATCCCTGGTTTGGGGTTAAGAGGCTTGGTAATGGGTTTAGGCGGAGGCTATGTAGGCTTGGGATTTGAGGGTAAAGAGGGCTGGGTTTGGGTATAACGAGGAATGTACTGACCAAACTGTATTGGCCAGTAGAAAGATTGTGGGAGAGGGCAAGGGTAAGGGGGAAGGAATTGTTGTGGAGTAAGGATAAAGTTTTGGGTGGCCAGAGGTAGGATTGGATATGGTGCCGGTGGAGGATGGGTTGGCAGGGAAGAAGAGGGAGGGAGTAGTGTTTGTGGTGGAGGGAGGGAGTAAGATGGAGGGGGAAACATGGATGGAGGGAGGGAGTAAGATGGAGGGATTTGTTAAGGGTCTAGCGTTTGAGAGGGATTTCTTATTTGAATTTGAATTTTGGAAATCTTAATAGAATAAATTACCTCCTTTAAAATGTTGATAGTTCAGTCCAATCATTCACTTTTTGCATCTATACATTTGTAAATTGCTAATATGTGACTTTTTTTGTGCTGGCTTTATTTATTTATTTATTTAGGTAGGTGCATTTTCTTCCTAAAATGAACTACCCTTATTTGGCTTTTTATTCAGGTTTGGCACTTATAACAATGTCTAATGGACAACACTTTTTGCAGGCATCAAAAGAACTTAGTGATTAATGGGATCTCATGCGCATTGAAGAGGACCCGGCTATAGATGTTTGGATGGCAGATGTGAGACTATGATTTTTAAATTTCCAATGAATTGGTCTTGAAGGTTAAAGGTTATAAGAATCTTCTATTTGAACAGTAGATGAACAATGTAAATTTAAGAGTGTAAAGAGCAGTAGGCAGAGTAGTTGAGTTGTATTGATTTTTACAGTTTGTTTCAGTTTATTAAATTTTGATTAATGTGAAAGAGTGCATCCAAATTTATTTATTTTTTTTAACAAGAAAATACTTATTTCATCGGTTGGGTGCCCGTGGATAAAAGCATACTTTAATCTGCATTTATGTGTCTATATTTCGACGGTTATTAACCGTTGATAAATGTGTAATACTTTTTTCAATGGTTGCTTAGGCCTTAGGAAAATGTTGTTGATGCGGTTTTTAATAATAGTTCTCTAGGGTCATTCCAACCATTGAAAATATTTTTTTCGACGGTTTTTAATACTTTTTTTCGACGGTTTCAACCGTTGAAAATAGCCGAGTTTCTTGTAGTGAGTGATGATCCATCCACTCAAAGCCTTTCAAAAGCAGGAGACAACACAAGTTTCTTGGCTTCTTGACCACATGTACATGTGGAGATCCTCTCTTGCTCTCTTTCCTACCACATCATATCATTATCATATCATATAATATAATAGTAATATACTATATAATAAAAGTTAAGCTTAAAAGTCGTGGTTGCACCAAATTGTAGTAGTATTATAGTTTTAGATAGATTTGCTAGAGATGTAAACAATTTACACGTATGGCTAAAGGATCTCTCCCCAATATTTTGAACATAGGTTCTTGAATTAACATTTTTTTATTTAATTTTATTATTCTTTGCAAGGCATTGATTTTATTGCGTGTGTGTTGTGTGGGGGGGGGGGGGGGGGGGTTGATTGAACTGCATGTTTTTTGGATAAAGACTGTGGTAGCTATTTGTTTTTTTTGAGGGTTTGTTATTGGTATTTTACTATGATTATCAACATATATTTTAAGGCTTTTAATCGGTAACATATATTCTTCCTTGAAATGAATAAAAGTTTAAGAATAAAAAACTTAAAATAACGTTTATGATAATAATGCCTTTTAGTGATGAAGAAATTTTGATGGGCCCAAAAAGCCCTCTAAAAAAATCTTATTTCTGATGGCAAAATAATGCCCTCGCAAATACTTGATAAAATGTGAAACATTTGTGACTAACAAGAAAAGCTGTTGCAATTGCGTATTGTAGCTATCACAAATGCTAATATTTTGGAGGAAAATTTTCCCTTCATATTATTTGCGAGGGACAATTAAAAATCTCTCATAAAAAGTGTATTATTTGTGACGGTTAAAAATATTGTCACTAATACTAAATTATTTGCAAGAGCCAGGATCAACTTTCACAAATAATCATTAAAATTTCAAAATTTTTGGAGGGAAATGTTCCCACCAAATTATTTCCGAGGGACGATAAAAATCCCTTGCAAAAAGTTTGTTTTTTGTGTGAGTTAAAAATATGTCTCACTAATACTAAATTATTTACGAGGGCCATGATTAGCCTTTGCAAATAATCATTAAAATATTAATTTTTTTTGGAGATAAAAGTTATTCTAAAGTTCAAAGAAAAATAAAAAGAAACGTATAAACGTATAATACTTTGTATTCTTTAGGTGAACCTTTTGTTTACAGTCTTAAAAAAATGCCTTTTATATACATCCTATATATGAAAGGTTTGTCCTTATTTTCTAATAAATTTTACCCATAAAAAAAGGATAGTACTTTCAACTTCAGAATGGTAGCCTTAAATTCAAAAATAGCAGCCTCTTGTGCTCTCTCTCTCTCTCTCTCAAAAGTGAATAAAATTTTTTTCCCATCAAGGAAAGGGAGCTTGTCCAATTGGAATGTAAGCCAATCACAATAAAAACATTATCAAATAAGTCAAGTCTCTCTCTCTCTCTCTCTCTTGAGCTAAAAAGGATAGAAATGCTTTATTAGAAAACAAAGAAGAATTACATTAAATAGTCTTTTTAACACGGAAGCATGAAGAAATTTTAGGCAATTACAAACAAACAGCCTGTGTTTCCTACCCATTTTGTGAAAAATGCTTATTTGTTAGATGTCTAACATCAGATTTGTCCTACAAATATATCATACCCAAATGCATACTATCATGTAAAAATGCATGCTTCAGACATTTTAAGTCTCCATGCAAGATAAGGATAACTTTAGGCCATTACAAATATATTAGTGACCTTAACATAGGAAATTCACTTACATTAAATAGTCCTTTTAACACGGAAGCATGAAGAAATTTTAGGCAATTACAAACAAATAACCTATGTTTCCTTCCCATTTTGTGGAAAATGCTTACTAGATAGATGTCCAATATTAGATTTGTCTTAAAATATATCATACCCAAATGCATACTATCATGTAAAAAATGCATGCTTCAGACATTTTAAGTCTCCATGCAAGATAAGAATCTGTGAGATTCTTAATTTAAAGCTTTAATGAATAATTTTTTTTTTTTTTTTTTTGAGAAGAAAGACAGTATGTTATCTTATTAAAGGAGACTGTTGAAATCATCTTGGAGAACAGGAACAATGTCAGTTGAAACATCTTCTATCTAGACTACCATATGGGAGGAGTGAACAGCTCTTTGTGCAAGTGAGTGTGCAAACAGTATTACAGAGCCTACATACATGAGAAAACGATAATAAGTGAAAGACTGGGAGGCTATGTGCTGCAAATCAGTAGCTACGTGACCAAACTGTGCCAATGATCTACATCCATGTTGTAAGGTGTTGATGAGTATCTCGGAGTCCCCTTCCAATACAATCCGATCCAAACCAAGTTCTGTAGCAAATTTCACTGCCCTTCTAGCTACAAGTGCTTCCACCTTATGACAGTGAATGGGAGAGGCATTTTTTGAGAGAGGGATGCCATCACCAAGCCTTGCTCATTCCTTATTACTACCCCGACATCTACACAGTTTTCTTTAACAAAGAGGGCTCCATCAAAATTTATTTTATACCATGATGCATCTGGAGGACGCCAAGCATTTGCGATAGGGTTCCGCTGAGGTGCTGGGATTTCTTGCAATGCCGAGAACTCCTGAACCCGCTCTTTTGTTTGTTGGAGAAGCTGTCTCAGCGTGACAGCTTGTTTACCTAGGCATAGATTGTTTCTTCGATTCCATATTGCCTAGATAACCATTGAGAAGAGAGTAGGGTCCCGATTTTCTGCAAATATGCAGCCTAGTAAATCCATAAAATTATCACTTTGTTTCAGTCTGCTGTGATTCCATAAAGGACTACCTGCCATAATTCTGCAAGCTTCAAACAGAGGTATAAAGCATGATGAACATCTTGTTGTGATTGACATAGGTCACACCTGTCATTCGTGATAACTTGCCGTTTTACAAGATTCATCTTTGTGGGAAGGGAATTTCTGCATGCCCTCCAAACCAAATTTTTGACTTTACTAGGTGTCTTCATTTGCCAAATAGCCTGCCACTGTGGCTTCACCAAATTTGAGTTAGAGGGACCTGGCTGTCGTTTGTGAATTTTTGCAAACAAAAACTGATATCCAGACTTTGCTGCAAAATTCCCATCACAGTAAAAGGCTAGGTTAGGATGTCACTCTACTCTGCTGTGAATGACGGGTATTTTTTTTAACAGTTCAAAGCCCAAAGAGATGTTGGTCTATCCAGCACTTTCAAAGATGTTACTTGAATAGAAAAAAACACCATTGATACCACTGAGTTGCTGTAGCACAAGTAATCCAATTCCTATCTGCAGCATCTGGTAGTAATCCATCAAAAGGGGATTCTAGTTTAAAAGAACAGAAAACAACCTTATAAAAATGAAATAATTATTTTTTAAAAAAAACCAGTCTACCGTTAAAGGAAACCAGTATCTCTTTCCCTTGAGATCTGAAAACTGGATTGTGGTTCTTTTGCTTGTTGATGCTACAAATCTCTGTAAAAATTACATCCATAATAAATGATAGTAATGTTAGAAAGAGAGTTGAAGTTGCACTTGTGTAATAATATTATTAATGTCATCCAGATTAATAATATTAAAACCCCTCAAATACATACAAGATAGAGAAATGCAATCCCCCACCCCCACCCCCCTTCCAAAGAATTAGAACATAAAACTATTCACTAACAAAATTTTCACTCTCTTCACAAACTCAACCTCGGCATTGTTTCACTGTTGACTTATAGTAATATGGAGTAACGTGTACCCATTTCTCAATCTACTTCTTTGAAATACCAAATCTATATCATATACTATATATATAATAGTAAAAGCTTTTTTTTTGCAATTAAGGACTGTTATGTAGGAAAAAGCGATAAATTACATTGTTTGGTAACGCTACAACACCATTTAAAAGCAATAAATTTTAATGTTTCACTACGTTAAAGCACTGTTTGGGAGCCCTCTTAGCATAAAAGGAAACTAACCACTTAGAAAAAAAGAAAAGAAAGATTGCAACACGGAGAAAGGAGAGAGATCAAGAGAAAAGAGAGAGAAATAGAGAGACAGAGATAGAGAGAAGGGCGCCACCAAGATCTTCTGCCATCATCGTAAGCCTCCACTCACTACTTGACTATCGGAATCACAACTGGTAAAGTTCTGTTTTAATTTAAAAATTTAGGGTTTTTGGTATTATTTGGAGAATCAATTAGGTGTTAATTATGATTTAGATTGGTATTTTGGGTTAGATTTGGTTTTGATTAATAGATTGGTATTTTGGGTCAGAAATAGTGAGAAGCGATGAAACAAAGAGAGGTCGAGAAAGAGAGAGGCAATGAAATAGAGAGAGGATGAGGCTTGGGACATGGAGAAAGAAACAGAAAAAGAGGCAAAATGGTAAACACTGCATCAATTGGGCACCGTATGTTTTTTTTTTTTTTAATAGATTTGGGTATGAAATGTTACTTTTGATTGAGTTTTTTTGTTGGATAGGTTTAGATTTGATTTGATTTTTTTTTTTTTTGGGTTTTTGGCTTCTATGTCAAAACGTTTTTTTTTTTTTTTTTTTTTTTTTCAATTTAAATATGATTTAGTCTTTTAAAAGACTTGATTTTGGTTAGGGTTACGTTTTTGGTCTAGCACCACCCATCTTTGGCTCCATTCAACCACAACCTCAACGTATGTGCAACAATTTGCCTCTCCCTTTTTTTATTTTCTTCTCACAAAACCTAAACCCAATGCATCAAACTTCTAATCCACTTCTTCCTCCAACAATGTCTCCATCTGCTCCTCCTTCTCCTTACCTTTCCAGACGGCGTCCGCTCATCAAGTTGAGTTTTTCATTAGTTTTGAGTGAACTTATGCCTTTATGGGTTTAGTATTTAATTGGGTTTTATGAGTTTTGTGTGTTTGTAGTGGAAATTTGAGGTTTTTAATTCATAGATTTACTGAGATTCATAATGAATTATTTAATAGTTTGATTAGCTTAATTTTTACTTTAAATAACTGAAAAATTATGCTTATCACCTTAAATAACCCCTAAATCCCAGATCTTTACAAATGGAGAAAGAAGGTTCAGTGAGGACTTGGGGATTTTTACACACTAATATTGCCAATGACCAAATTTTCTCGAATTTGTCCTTCAAATATTGCTCAAATGCATGACTTACAAGGTTCTCATAGCATAAAAGTATTTAGTATATATTCTATCTCTTTGTACATTGATTTGTTGGTATGGTTGTCACTCATGCACAACCTGTGGTTGAAGTTATAAGCATGGAGAATGGTGTTGTGTGCTATAGTGTTGAGTTTTATTGTGATGATGATGTGAAATATTGATCTCCAATCTCACCCATTATAGTCTTAATGTCCTCTATTTTATTTTTCTCCACTTTACAGTGGACCTCTGAGGGCTTACATTGAAGGTTTGCATTTATTTTCATCTTTTCTCATCAGGCCCTTTTCTGTTTTTGTGTGTGTGTGGGCCGTGCTTGCATGCAAATTTGAGTAATAAAATTGCTCAACATAATTTCATTGTGTGGTTATCTTAGTTTTAAAATACAGTCAACAAGTTGCAAGTTACAAGAAATTAGAAATATTTCTAATTGCTCCAATATTTCTACAAAGTGAAAATTTGTATGTTATTCTAAGTTGCATGTTTAAGAGTGATTATTTGGGAGGGCAAAGAGTATTTGATCTCAATTAGTTCTGATTGTGTTTGTTTTGTTTGTGACATTCAATTACAAACTTTTAAATTGATTTGCACTTACAGTTGATTTGCATTTGACTTTTTAAATTGATTTGCATTGCATTTAGGTGGTTTGAATTAGAATTCAACTAACATTTTATATATAAAGCTGTATTTATATGGAAACCATTTTACTAAATTTAGGTTGTATTCTAATTTAGAATTCAAATAGTTCAAATGTACATTAAAAAAAAAAATTGTTCTTCTTAAATGTTGTTATACAATATATTTATATATTGGTTGCTGCATCATTATGTCATAGAAGTCTTTCCAATTGAATTTTTGGCAGCCATATCTATTTCCCTAATTTTGAATATCACATGATAACACGTATAAGCTGCAATATCTATAATGTGTGAATGGTGAGTAAAGTCTACAAGGTTTTTTTATAGTTATTACAAAGTTAACAAATAAAACTTAGAAAATTTTTTGACATTTGCTTAGAGGTTGTGAAACATGATTTTTTTTGCAATACTATAACATGGAAATTGGTTCAATTTGGTTTCTGTTTAGAGGTTATGCAAATTTATTTGATTTTTTTTCAGTACTAAGTTGTTGCCTGCTATAAAAATTTGATGTTAAGCAAGACTTTGTTGATGGTGGTTATGTAAGAAGGATTTGGTTCTAGGAAGACTGAAGCCAAAAATATGTAAAAGTGTGGTAGGAATGACATCTTATAGTATAATCAATGGTGTGGATTGTGGAGTAATTGCAAATTTATTTGGAGGGTGTTTGCTTTTGTGGCTAAATGTTAATTGGACAAGAGGTTATGCAGGAGGCAACATAGCAAGGCTTCTATTGGATTATTTTCTCAATTAGCAATAAAGGTGGAGGGATATATTTTATGAAGCTTTCTGCCTTGGTAGAGTCAAATACAATCAATGTTACATGTAATACAAATCATAGAGAATTTTTCTTGCACTATTAATCCCAGTGCTCTTCTTAGTACTGTCTTTACCACAATAAAAAAATAAAAATGCATGTTGCCTATAATATTAATGTGAGATATCTTCTTCTCAAAGTTTGTACTCTTCCTCTCTCCCTGAACAAAGTTTGTAAATATCAAATGTAAAGATACATGAATAGGTGATGGTTTTTGTGTTGACACACTTTTGAATTGAATAAAATATTCTCTTCCTTATCCATTAGAAAGTGACAAGATTTGGCATTAGTAGTTGATTGGTTTTTATTTGGAGGATCAATTGGGGGGTTAATTATGATTTAGATTAGTATTTTGGGCAAGATTTGTGTTAGGTTCTAAGACTTTAGGAACTAATGTATTAGAACTTCAATTTGAAATATGTTGGCAAACCATAATCAAAACATAAAGTCTAGATTTAGGCTTGCTCAAAGTGTGTTTAATTGTAAAATTGGAATAGAGTGATTGTAGAAATTATTGGACAAAATCTGTAAGGCTCGATCAATCGAAAATTATTCTCGATCGATCGAACCACATGCAGATTTATTTTTCTGCAAAAATTCCAATTCAGCCCAAGCCCGTTTGACATGTAGGGTTTTGTGTTTTACTCTAAGAATGAAAAGAAAAACCTTAGCTATGTTTTAGAAGTCTTTTGAAGTGCTGTGTGTTGAATCTTTTGTGAGATCTAGAGGTGTTTACCTTCATACACACACTTAGGGTTATTAAGATCAATATTCATGTCAAGAACTCAATGATCTCTCCAGTTGCTACACAAAGAATTTTAAAGAAGATCTGAAACCTTTGAGTGGAGTCTCAAAGTCACAAGTAAGAGAACTTGTGGTTGCCGTGGATCAAGGAAAGAAGTAGTCCGTGGACTCGAAGCTATCATGTGGTCGTGGTAGTAAGTTTTTAACTCGAGGTAGCAATATGATGTTTGTGGTCTAATTTTTATTGTAAAAACTTCAATTCTTTCATAGTGGATCTGTTTTACCTTGAAGATAACTAGGTTAAATCCTTTCCAGATTTCTTACCTATTTAGTTTTCCTAGGTTATCATATCGTTGTGTTTTTTATATTTTCGCATTATTTACATGATATGATTTTATTGTGTTAACCTAGAACTGAATAATTTATCTGAATAATCACT